>JANRMT010062824.1:13927859-13960334 GCA_026402145.1 Polypterus bichir lapradei | reverse complement strand
TATTAAAAGTATGATAATAGGTGTATTCAAATGTTTATGTCTTTTTTGTTTTTTTTATTAAAAGTATGATAATAGGTGTATTCAACTACATGCTTACCTATGCCCATCCCCAATATTAACAAAAAACAAGCAAACAACAAAATAGTGTAGAGAATACCAGATGAACACTGAATCCAACAGTGCTGATGTGCATAAATCACCTTTATAAAAATCTAATGTTTCACATTTAAATTCACTTATTACTTTATTGCTGCTTTTCTGTTTTCCTTTGTTTCTGCAAATTATAAAGTAAAAAAAACTACAGAAGAATCTAAAATGAAATAAATACACAGACAGGAGGCATCAGTTCTGGTCCTGAAGGGCTGTAGCTGCTGCATTTAGAAGCTCATGCTTGTTGATAATGAAGCTTGGTATTTAATGTATGGCTTTTTAGTACTTTTCATTTTATTTCAGTTGGTCCAGACACACAAGGGTTGTTCTACCCTCTTCTCATGCACCACAAAGTTTATAGTTCCTGAGGCATTTCTTTTCCTTTTTGTGTGTCTTCCCCTATTCGCCCAGGACTGAGCTTTCCTGAATAAAATATTATGACAAGGACTTCTCCTTTGTATTTCTGATTCTTTTCCTGAAAATTAAAATAAAGACATGGAACTGTTTGTAATTTAAGTACACTGAACTGCCTTTTTCATAAGGCTGCCTGTTTATTGTAGATTTATTGATATAATTGTTGCACTGCTCAGCTTTTTTGTGCTTTGCTTTAATGTTTTGTGTTAAGCACATCTTCATGGTTAAAAACATCTACTTCCAAATTCTAAGTGGCAGTTATTGTGGTCATAGTACTTTCACTCGCCAAAGTTAAGTCTTTATCACATTGTAGACTTTCCTTTTCTACAAACTTTATCCATATGTATTGCAGACCAAAACAGATATTGACTTCTTGGTGTTACCCTTTACTCTTTTATTTATTTCTAAATGTTGTTAGCACAGATACTTCATATATAGGTATACAGTTTTAAATGAAACCAGCTTAGCTGGAGGGCTGGTGATTTCTTTGTCATTTGAATGACATTATTAACCGGTGGCTGGTTAAAAAAAATATTAAAGAACCTAAATAAAGCTTCTTAAAACTAAAATAATCAATTACAGATTTTGAATCATAATAAGTGACCTGACTTAAATTAAGCACAAAAAACACTGCTTCAGCAGCAAATGCCTAGGCTCGGATTCAGAAATTGTTTAGAGAAGTCTGCAGCCATCATGGACCTCCATGGCAGCCCTTGAGGACCCTTGACATAGATTGGTGCCTCTCAATCCAGATTACAGTCAAATGAACATAAAATCCACAACCATCATCATACACACACACACACGTGCACACACGCACAGAGTACCTATAAAAAGGTTTCACTGCCTTGGAGGTTTTCACATTTTATTATTATACACTGCCTTTTTCAAGTCTATCCACAAATTTTTATTTGGATTGAGATCTGCACTCTGACTCAGCCTCTCCAAGACTTCAATGTTGTTATGAAGCCATTCCTGCGTTGTTGCCTTGCAGGAGTGTAGGTTTCTTTTTAGACTGCATCAGGTTTTCCTCTAGGACTTCTATGCATTTTTCTGCATTCATTTCACCCTCACAAGCCTTGCTTGGCCTGTTGCAGAGAAGCATCCTCACAGCATGATGCTGCCACCACCATGCTTCATGGTGGGGATAGTGTGTTTTTGATAATGTACAGTGTGATATGGTATTTAGTCTGTTGACCCAAAACCTCAGTTTTGGTCTAATCAGACCAAGTAACCTTCTTCCAGATGATTTCAGAGTCTCCTGTGTGCATGTATGTTTTTTCCCTTAGCCACGTACCCATCAAGCTGCGTCTAGTGAAGCACCCGGGACACTGTTGTTTGATTAGTCTCTCCAATTTTAGCCATTGCAGCTTTTAACTCCTCCCCTCACTAGTCCTCTTCCACCACAATCACTCAGGCTTTTTGGACAGCCTGCTCAAGGCAGATGTATAGTTGTGCCATACTCTTTCTGTTTCTTAATAAATTTAACTTGATATTCAGTGACTTGGATATTTTCTTGTCTCCATTCCCTGACCTGTGCTTTTCAGTACCTTTCCATAGAGTTGCTTGTAGTCTTCATTGCGTAGGTTAGGCCACCATACTGACCTCTAACCAGTTCCACTTTCAACTGCATTTTTTACTACAACCAACTGAAACTCCAGAAAGGTAACCCCCATTTCGACTACTAAACTAAAAGGCTACACCACTGAGCATTTAAGTGTGTTATATTAAATTGGGTGAGTATGTATGTGATCCATAACTTTGTTTTGCAAATTTGTTGTTTATTTTAGTTAAATGATTAACACCATTTTTGCAGAGGTCTGTTTTCACTTTGGCATTAAATAGTCTTTTTCTGTTGATCAGTGCCAGAAATTATACATTAAATGTTGTATGACAAAAAAAATGTGAAAACTTCCAGAGGTGTCAATACTTTTTTATAGGTACGGTCTTGTATCCGAGCGTACATGAGTGGACACAGTACCCAGGGTTGTTTCCTTGTTTGCGCCTAGTACTGCTCTAGCCCTCCAGAACCCTGAATTCGATTAAGCTGGCTGGAACAAACTTATATTATACAATTATTATGATATTATTTAAATTTATTGATTGCATTATTTATTTATTTATATATAACACAAGGGGGCTGTGCCCCCTGCTCCCTTCCCTCGACATATCGGTCCGTGCTGCACCCCAGCCACTTCGCATCTCTCATTTAAGTGTCTCTGAGAAAATCACATATCATCTCCTTCCATGCCTTCCAAGATTTTTTTTTTTATAATAGAGAGACACAAAAATAACTGGAATTGAAGGAACAGTCTAATTGATTAAATAAGACAACTTGCAACAATAACAGTTTTATGAGTTTCTCTCAGCCTTGAACACATCCTGTTAAGTTGGCTAAATACACGGAAAAGTCCCCACCTCTCCCAAGTTCTGTTCTTCTGTCCCTTATTAACTGTAAATAAACTTGAGACAATAAACGCAGAAATCCAAGAATCAGTCAGCAGAGGGAGCAAATGCCCAAAAGTAATATACAGGTGCTGGTCATAAAATTAGGATATCATGACAAAGTTGATTTATTTCAGTAATTCCATTCAAAAAGTGAAACTTGTATATTAGATTCATTCATTACACACAGACTGATGTATTTCAAATGTTTATTTCTTTTAATTTTAAAGATTATAACTGACAACTAATGAAAGTCCCAAATTCAATATCTCAGAAAATTAGAATATTGTGAAAAGGTTCAATATTGAAGACACCTGCTGCCACACTCTAATCAGCTAATTAACTCAAAACACCTGCAAAAGCCTTGAAATGGTCTCTCAGTCTAGTTCTGTAGGCTACACAATCATGGGGAAGACTGCTGACTTGACAGTTGTCCAAAAGACGACCATTGACACCTTGCACAAGGAGGGCAAGACACAAAAGGTCATTGCTAAAGAGGCTGGCTGTTCACAGAGCTCTGTGTCCAAGCACATTAATAGAGAGGTGAAGGGAAGGACAAGATGTGGTAGAAAAAAAGTGTACAAGCAATAGGGATAACCGCACCCTGGAGAGGATTGTGAAACAAAACCCATTCAAAACTGTGGGGGAGATTCACAAAGAGTGGACTGCAGCTGGAGTCAGTGCTTCAAGAACCACCACGCACAGACGTATGCAAGACATGGGTTTCAGCTGTCGCATTCCTTGTGTCAAGCCCACTCTTGAACAAGAGACAGCGTCAGAAGCGTCTCGACTGGACTGCTGCTGAGTGGTCCAAAGTTATGTTCTCTGATGAAAGTAAATTTTGCATTTCCTTTGGAAATCAAGGTCCCAGAGTCTGGAGGAAGAGAGGAGAGGCACAGAATCCACGTTGCTTGAGGTCCAGTGTAAAGTTTCCACAGTCAGTGATGGTTTGGGGTGCCATGTCATCTGCTGGTGTTGGTCCATTGTGGTTTCTGAGGTCCAAGGTCAACGCAGCCGTCTACCAGGAAGTTTAAGAGCACTTCATGCTTCCTGCTGCTGACGAACTTTATGGAGATGCAGATTTCATTTTCCAACAGGACCTGGCACCTGCACACAGTGACAAAGCTACCAGTACCTGGTTTAAGGACCATGGTATTCCTGTTCTTGATTGGCCAGCAAACTCGCCTGACCTTAACCCCATAGAAAATCTATGGGGTATTGTGAAGAGGAAGATGCAATACACCAGACCCATCAATTCAGAAGAGCTGAAGGCCACTATCAGAGCAACATGGGCTCTCATAACACCTGAGCAGTGCCACAGACTGATCGACTCCATACCACGCCGCATTGCTGCAGTAATCCAGGCCAAAGGAGCCCCAACTAAATATTGAGTGCTGCACATGCTCATACTTTTCATGTTCATACCTTTCAGTTGGCCAACATTTCTAAAAATCCTTATTTTTGTATTGGTCTTAATTGATATTCTAATTTTCCGAGATACTGAATTTGGGACTTTCATTAGTTGTCAGTTATTCTCATCAAAATTAAAAGAAATAAACATTTGAAATACATCAGTCTGTGTGTAATGAATGAATCTAATATACAAGTTTCACTTTTTGAATGGAATTACTGAAATAAATCAACTTCGTCATGATATTCTAATTTTATGACCAGCACCTGTATACTAGGCTTCTAAAGTCACCTAGCAGGAATGTGAGTTTAATGCCTGCCTAGTTAATCTATGGCACTCTACGAAACAATAAGCTGGGTATTTCTAAAATGATACAGAATTGTTGCTTCAGAAGTCAACAAATCCAAAGTTTAAAAAAATCAAGATGTGCACTAGCAGCATATCCTTTGCTATAAAAAAAAATAAAATAAAATAACCTGTTAAATCCGAGAATAAGTCTGACCTTGAAAAATAAGCATATTCATCTATGACTTTGATTACAGTGCCAAAATATTAGTCAGCTTCTTTCCTACAGGTCTTGGGTGTGGATCCAAAGCATCTGGTAGTCTTGACCTTTAGGACACATTGGAGGAAGACACACCTAAAGACTGCCACCTTGGGGTATGCAAGTAACAGATTTAAAGAAATACTGTGAAATCAGATAGTTTTAGTTTCTAAGTTAATAAAAATGATGTAGTTTTGCTTTATGGTCTATATTTGTAGATTTATACTCGAGTGGGCAGCATTTCCTTGCCACCAGCCCAAAAAAAAAAACCCAAGAAACTGCCAGTCAGCTAGCATGTCTTAAGAAGGTAGGAAAGGAAACCAGAGAACCATAAAAAAAAAAAAAAAAAAAAACTTACAGGCAAAAATTGAGTACTTTAAAATGCAAATTTTAACCAGGCCTGGAATTTGAACCCTGTCTCCACTTATAATGAACCACTTCCACAGCAGTTCAGAATTGGATTTGAACAGACCTAACAATTTTTATATTTTATGACAATCTGGTGTACATTCAGTGCTTAATGTTTTGAGAATATAAACAAAAAGCTCAGGCAATCAAAGAGAAAGTGAGCACCAACAACATCACAAAAATGAAATCTATTGTGACGGGGACTAGAATTTTAAAATGCGTACATGAAATAAGTAGAATGCATGTTACAGATTATACAAGCAATAATGGGAATTCAGTGTCTGCCTAGGCGAGGGCCTAATTCAAACTGGAAAAGCAAAAAAAGAAAAATATTGAAGATCTGGTAAAATGCACCATGCACCTTTAACAGCCATACAACATTCCTTTAAAGATTCTCTCTAAGTTAAACTCTTTCATATTTTTTAAATTCATGAGTATTTTTTAAATGCTTAGTTTTCTTGAAATTATTATTGCTACATTATTTTTCTTCATTTAATTGAGTGCATAAATTCTAAGATAATATCATGCTGGTTTCTAAGAATGCTTCCCGATTAAATCTACTGGCAACATATTCGATTCCATCTTTTTTTAAGATCAAAGGCATATAAGGGCAGTTTGTGTCAACTTTACTTGACAATAAAGAACGAACACTCTCAAAAAGAGGTAAAAAGGTTTGTTAGGAATTTCAGATTATTGAATTAAACATTCATAACGATGATTCTACTTTTACTGACTCAATATGAAAATTGACCTAATCTATCAACCTTCAATTATCTTTAAGTTTCCAAATGTAACCTCTGACACTCAAACAAAGCCAATGATTAGTTGCTTTAATGGAAAGACATTCTCACTGGTCACTGTTCCAAACTTAAATATGTCATGGGACAGTACTACTTGTCTTGGAAACTCAAAACTATCCAGTTTCTTTAAGTCTAAATATTAAGCAAATACAATAAAATATGAGCATAAACAAACGAACAACATTTGACATGACAAAACTCTCAGTCTATAAAACCAGTATAAGTGGTCTTTTAATGAATGCTATTTTGCAGAAGAAAATCAATTTTTTACATAACAGCACAATGATCATTTAAGTGACGGTATTTGTTATTTAGTTATTCGTTCATTTTTAATAAACTCACAATTTTCAAACATTAGGTCAGTATACAACTTACACCAGCTAAAGGCCATGTCACATCACATGACGTTTTGCAGCAATTTCCAGTCACACAATCCTAGTGAGTCAGAGGTAGTCATGGTGGAGTACTGTCACAGACATTTGTGTAGTTTGAGATATCCAGTGACCCAGTCCAAACCTGTCTAAGACTTGCCCCAAAAAAATGAAAACAGGTTTGATTGTGTCTTAAGTCATAGGGCTGGGCTATGTACGCATGACAGCTGACAACCAATTAATGCTCATCTGGAAGTATAATCCAACTAATGTAACTAAAATTACTAAGGAACATTGCTGTTTTGGACCTGGCAAACAAAAAATAGACTCAACTGGCTGATGTTGTGTATTTAAGTAACAAAAGAGAATAGGGGGGAAAAAAGGGAAAAAAAAAAAAGATTGAGGCTAACCTCGTCACACATGCAAAAAAGCATGTCCATGAGGAAGCACATCATTGGCGGGCAGTCAAAGGAACCAATGTTTGAAAATTTGGAAACATTAAACTGTGCTGGAAAAACATTTTGCAGGAATTTGACATACCCTATGATTCTAATTGTGTACTAAGACATGTTTAAAGAGATCAGCAACTGCAGTCATCTGGTATGACACATGCTAGAAGTCACGTAATGTGATGCTGGCTTATGTATCATATTGACTAGACTCAAGGCAGATTATGAGAAGTCTCCGAATGCATTTTGATACATTATGCCCTATAAATTTGGATATGTACATCATAAATGTTAATAAGTGTTATTTTATATTTTGGGTTGTTGAACTATGTTCTTTAGGGAAAAAAATGTATTAAGTTATTAAAGGAAAAAAAGATTTTTGAGTTTACTTATACATTTCTTACAAAACTGAGCGAGGTCTAGGTGTAATGCAAACTGTCAGTATGGAATAAATAAAAAACAATATTCAGGAAATTTGCAGAAGAAAAAATACATATTAGAAATTCAAATAAATATAACTCACAAAAAAATAAATAATAACCATAGCGGTCATAACAGAGTATTCAACTTCCTGTTGTCTTATAGCCACAGAAATCAGAGGAGAAGCGTTGTTAAATAAAACAAGTTTTACTTTTAGTATATATTAAACATTAAAGAGCAAAAGAAAACACTGCAATGGCTCTGAATGAGATATATGCATAAAAGTACCAAGGGATTAATAGAATGGAAATTACCTAATTTACAATAATCTATTACAGCCGTGTAAGGGAAAAATGCATTGTTCTTCTGGGAATGAGAACATCTGTATGAAGACAAAGTTTAAAAAAGATCAACAATAAAAGGAAGCATAATGCTGACATGTACAGTTTACATGGGCACACCCTGGAGGGCCTAACATCATAAAATACAGTATGACCAAATTAGGGGAAAAAAAAAAAAAAAAAAAACAAATAATGGATATAAAGAGAGATAAAATGCAAACTACTAAATCTGACCATACTTGACCTCTAAAAATAAAATCATATGCAAACAGAAGCTCTTTATTGTACAAAAATGTGTAGTGGTTATATATTTTATACATGAAAATCAAACAAATTACTAATATTTCTGTACAAAATAAGGAAGAAAATAATGTTAAACCAAGTGTAATTTTTTATGTGCCGCACACCTATTTTAATAACCTTAATCCAATTTTGAAAACACTAATAGAGCTGTTCTCTGCTAGTGCATTGTTTATAAATTATTTTGGATTTTATTTATTTACTTTTTTGTAATAAAATATTGAATAAAACAATTCTCTGCTAGCACCGAATGAATCCTACTGATATTTGGCAGGCTATATAATGCAGTAGATATGAAACTGGACTCAAAACCATTAGGTTACCAGTTCATTTCCCACTTACAACTTACGATGTGACCCTGAGCATGTCACTTAACATGTCTGTTCTCCAACTGCAAAAGAACTGTACTACAAATCTGCACTTTTAAACTTTGTTATTTAAATAAATCATATGTATGACTGTTTATGAAAGCAAGTTAATGATGCAAGCAAATAAAAAGTTTTGTTAGCTGGGAGTTTTAATATATAAAACCCAGTTTGGATGACAGATATTTTACTGTGAATCACAGAAAGAAGGTGGGGTATTTTTTGTTATTTAAATATTAGTTGTAATGATGGTCAACAGAAAGACCTCATAGAGTTTTATGAATTAGTATCAAAAAAGAAGAAAGTATCAAGGAGGTTGAGGAAGGAGAGGTTTCCAATTTGTGGTCATGTCACATCGCAAAACTTTTCAGTCAAAAACTTCGCTGACTTAATCTTAGTGAGTTGGGGACAATCACAGTGTGCTCTCATGACTTTCAGTTGTGTAATTCGACATACCCAGGGACTCATCCAACGAGTCTGCCATTTGAGCCAATTCCAGCTTTAAGTCGTATTGGTGGGCTTGTGTGGATATGAGGGCAGACAACCAATGTGTACTCACCTGGAAGTACAATGCATATAAATGCAGCAATGAGAAATAAGATACACAGGTGTTTAAGACCTCACAAACAGAACAGAGGCTTGTCTGTCTAATGTCTCATGTTTTACACTCCATGACAAAGTGGACAGAACTTACCAAACTTCACTCAAGCATGGGATCCAGCAGGCACCACAACACTGGCCATAAGAAAAAGAGGAAAGTTCTCAAAAAAGTGGAAGTGTGAAAGTTTGCTAAAAAGTCATCACACTGTTGTTTGACATATAATATCTTGTAATTTCTAGTCATGTAATATGACATCCTCTGGTGATGAGATTAGCAACTGTAATCGTCAAATTTGACATTCCCTCTGACAAGAAATTGTGTAATGTAACATCAACTTTAAAGACAAACAGCCTGCATGTAAGATAATCAAATGAATGTGACTGTTAACTTAGTCAAATTATTCTGGAAAATTTAAGTCTAGCAACTTTAATCAACTGCCTAAAATTCCTTTCTACTGGATGTAACGGTTGGTATGGGCTGTAAATATTTCATTACAGCACACTATCAACACAACAATTTGTAAAGCCTCATTGATTTTGCAATATAAAAGAAGACGGTGTTGAGCGCAGATAATAACAAGACTGCTGTATAAGGATTAATTGCACTGAAAGCCAAACAGCCAAAGAATACTTAGGGAACAAGACTGGAAAATGTTAACTTGCAAACACTCGACTACAATTAAGCACACATCAAAAGTCTCACCTTACAGTACTTAGTGCATCAATCAAAAACTTAAAATTAAGATCATGATTTAATGTTAAAAGGGACAATGCTACTCAGCAAATGACACAATTCTAATTTAAGAAATTTTATATTCAAAATGTCTGTGAAAGGCCATTATCTGGGATAGTATTAATGATTAAGTTTTGACACTCTGCATAAAAAAAAAAAACACGGTACAAATACGTTGAATTTCCAAACGAACGTTTTTCCCAGTTTGATTACATCAGAAATGGCAGGTACTCCGGCTAGGTACCTTGTAATTTTAAATAACCATTAGAGACATGCCACTTCAAGAATAGACTGACCAAGTAACTGTCATTTCGGACTATAAAATGACATTAAAAAAAAATGTATTGCAAAAGAATCCAGTGCAGTTGTTTTAATCTGTCATAGATATTCGGCTGGTAATAATTATCATATTCAGCCAAAATATTTCCATCAATACCTAAAACAATCTGTGATGCAATTTTAGATACACTGTTAGAGATGGACAGATGGATGAATGGATATAGAAGACACAAAATTATAG
Organism: Polypterus bichir lapradei; assembly: GCA_026402145.1. Lineage (NCBI taxonomy): Eukaryota > Metazoa > Chordata > Cladistia > Polypteriformes > Polypteridae > Polypterus > Polypterus bichir. The sequence goes on along the minus strand of JANRMT010062824.1, from coordinate 13,950,063 downwards.
ATGGAGAGAAACAGAGAGACACTTTCTTGGTCCCAAGATGAAACTGCAGCATTACAACAACTGACAGACAGACTCAAGATGAAACTGTAAGAATAAAAATACATAGATAAAAATTAAACAAATATAGTCTAACCAGAGGTCATAACATCTAACAGCATCCTATAGTACCCCCTAAAACAGCACTGTCGAATTAGCCTTATGCTAAAGGTGCTCCATAAGCTGAACTGTGTCTTAAAGAGGGTACAAGAAGCTAGTCATGATAGCCACCTGTTAAAGCCTACATCTTCCTATTCAGACAGCCCAGTCTAGTGGTAAGAATAGACCAGTCTTTCCAGATTAAATTATGTCGGTTGGTATCTCCTGGTCTACAGCTAGTGTCTCAACATACCACTGCACAACACAGCACATAGCTGATCAAGCAATTACCATGCAAAATTCTCAACATGGCACAGGGGTTTGTGCTGCTATGTCATACCTCCATGAGACTGGGTTTGAATATCGGGTCGTATCATTGTCTGTTTAAGGTTTTCTCATTTTCCTTTCATTTTCTGTGCTCTCCAAAACCTTGTATAAATTGTCTACATCCATTTCCTGTTATTTCCATCAAACCTGCTTATTGCTGTTCACAGGATCCGAGACCCTACCTTGGCAGCATGAGGTATATGGCAGGAACTCATACTGGACTGAGGTCCAGCCTACTGCTTACTTACTACCTTAGTAATACACATTTTTTATTTATGTCACCATTTCACATTTACTACACATACAGAGATTCAATTAAACATCTTTAGTGAGGTCAGACAGGCTTGTTTATTTGAATGAACTGGTTAGATTATTTCCATGGCTATATAATAATGAATGTCAGAATAGCACATTTATGCAACAAAACCCATGACTATAAAAGACTATTATGGACTATGCTTAGTTCCACAGATTATTATACAACAATTAGCTTTTGCAGCTTCATTAGGATCGAGGCAGAAAGGAAAATGGACTGAGACAGACTCTGAAAAATGAGGGAAAAATAAAAACAAATCAACACCCTGAGTGGGCAGTATGATTATATTTGTGGATTTGCTGCACCCAGTGGATGTCTGTGTTCATGTCTGGATTTTGAACTCTCTCCCAATGTGTGTGCACGTTTTCCTCCAACATCCCTAAGGATGACATTTGGTTAAGTGGTCCGCCGTGAATCAGTATGGCTGAATATGTTCAGTGATGGCCAAAGTGCCTTACCCACTGGTTGCTTCTTCCCTTAAGCACCACAAAGATGGGGTAAGCGTTGTTGCTCTACCCCAACCCTCAAGAGACTATATTTAGATTATATGTGCTTGAGAATGTTAAAAACTGCTGTGTTGAACAGCACAGTGGACGTCTAGTGTTATAAATGAAACTTTTAACTTAATTAAGATAAATGTGTACAGGTCAACTTGATTATAGGAAGGATTCCAATACCATAAGTGCACTAAACAATTTAGGACTACTTGAAAAACACACACCTAAAACTATAAATGTATTTTTAGCTTGCAAAATTCTTTTACCATGTAACTTTGTCAATATATGCTCTTATTTATTACTCATGACATAAAAACATTCAACACTATATTACAATATCCAAGTTAAATGCACCTGAATTATTTATTAATTTTGTCATTCTTGGTGTGAGCCAGCGGACAAATTTTGCTTAGACTCCCAAATAAACATAAAACATGATGTATGAAATGTACTTTAAGTGAATTATTACAATTATCTGGCATACATATAAGAAGCTAACATGATACAAAGAGTGTCTGTTCTTTCCCAGTGTGGAAATGAGCTGAATGATTTGCCATTTGTTGGTGTATTCCTTGCCAAAATGCCTGAAGAGCTGAAGGACTCAAAGTATAATGTGTGCAGTTCAGGAGGCAGGTGTTTACTTTAAAAATCAATTGTAACTTTTTAAAATTGCACATTACCAAAAGGTACTAACTATATCATATTAAATGCTACAATGATCTCATGAGAAACAAATGATATAAACTAACAACAGCATTTGATTGTATATTTAAAATGATTACAACATTTTATTTTTCTGCTTGTTACAGTTAACATCTTACACTGAGATTACACTTCATCAGGCAGACCTACTTATGAGTGAGTTGGTTTCCCATTTGCTAACCCGACCATACGGAACAGATAAAAACACACTTAAATACACGTCTCCAGTGCAAAAACAATACTTGCACGTTGACTCCAATCTGTTCCTTAGTTACTGTGGTAGATCTCTCCTGTAAATTATGGTATAACCTGTCTCACACAGTAGTAAAAAAAATTTACATCATAGCATTGCTCTCTGCATGCAAGAGACTCTAGTGTGTGCTACAATATAAATATAAAGATGAATTGGCAGGAATCAAGATTCATCAGTTTAGGTGATGTTGTTCCAGTTCTTCCAGTGTTTGTGTTTCTTAAGCCAGTGATTACACAGCTTCTTGCTTTCCACTAAGGAAGGACTGAATCTTCAACTGACATTATTGCGTATCTTTTAGAAGGCACAAGATTCTTAGCTGACTGATTGTAGGCCTTTTTTCTTTCTTTGTTCAAGTCATGTCAGAACTCGTAATACTCTTTACCACAACGGTCATACTTCCAACCAAGAGTTGCTCTTTGGCTAGTGGCCCATTTATTGATTCAAATGTGCATGGCATAGAAGCTTTTGAACATGTTCAAGGTCCCCAGTGCACTTTTTCATGCATCTCATCATCATTCTGATGTCACTTTGCTTTAACCTTTTAAAATAGTTAAACACCCAAAACGTATGTTACATTGATCTTAACTCATGTTCAGGGCCAGAAAGATTCTAAGTACTGAACACATTCACATTGAGACAGAGAACCACTGTATTAGTAATTGAATATTTCCTAAAGAAATACTGATGAAGGAGCGTCTGATATTAAGGATACCTCTTGCTTATTCAGCAGTCTTACTCTCACGCTCTGACAGCTTTTTCAAGGGAAAAAAATGTAACCAGGCATTGAAAATTATTAGTTATAAAACTGGACTTAAGGAAATTTTGTTTCAAAAATGTGCAAGCAGTTAATTGTGGCATACTTGATAATACTAGCATACTAGCATTGAAATTGGTTAGAGGATGCTGTGTTTCAGGCCATGGCTTACCAAAATAAGATTTATTAACTATTGTTATTATTGCTTACAGCACATTGTCTTGAACCTGCAACTCCTCAGAGTTTGCAGAGTAGCAAACTAGACAGGCATTAAGCAACAAGGCTAACTGAGTTTTCAAAATGTTTGGCTCACTGAATAGTTACTTTAGACAATTTTACTAGACTGCGCAATTAATAGTATATTAATCATGATTATGATTAGAACTACCACAAATATATTAATGGAAAAAAATGGTGATTACTGCATTTAATATAGAAATTAAGATACCACTAAATAAGAGTACATTGGCAAAACAGAGAAACTCACAACAAACAACTAATTACAGGCAGCCATGTTAAATGTATTCTGAAGAGTCTGATCTGTAATGTCATCTTTTAAAAAGTTTGAATTTCTTTCTTTTCTGTTTGTGACAGCCTCCGAGAAATTTAAGAAGTATGAATAATATTAAACCTGGATAATCTGACATATTTAAGACATTTTCATTACCAAAATGAAGAGAACTGGCAGTAATTTGTTTGTTTTTGTTTTCAAATATGATGATGCTAATCATAAAAGCACACTATGCTAACAGTGTAAAACAACTGTTCAAGCAGCACACTCAAGAACAATGAATTTATACAGCTATCAATAATTCAGTCACATATCCCAGAATGAACACTGCATGAAAGCTAAGCAAGCAGCTCAAAGTCTAAGTAATGGTCAGTGACACAGATAACCATTACGTATTTACACAACAATGGATGCCTGTATCTAGCAGGCTATCAAAAGCAAATTCAGATAACAGAAGATATCTCATCTTATGTATCAAAAGACCAGGTTGCGATTAAAACATGGTGCAACAGAAGCTTTAAAATATGATCAACACTTGGGGTAAGACATATGTCTTCCCTCACACAATTATTTTTCCCCCAAGTGGTGTTGCCATTACTTTGCTTCAAATGTTGGACAGAACTTTAAATTAATCTGAAACAAGTGGCAGATTATGTGACCAAAAATGATTTGTGGTTGATTAGAACTATGACTGAATGCCTGAAAATAAAAGTTGATTATATTGATGAGAAATATATATTAATAATAATAATAATACATTTCATTTATATAAAATCTTATCCCATGCTCAATTGAAAAGCAAATGCTTGGAAACAGTGTACTTTCCTCAAGAATATAATGGGGACACAATTACTCAAAGACTGAGAGCTGTGCTGGCCACCTGGGGACTGCAGGAGAACCCTCAAATTTCTATGGTTACAGAGAACTGGGCAAACACAGTAAATGCTGACGCCATTGCTGCCAACAAATGGACCAAACTCCTATGCTTTGGTCATAGGCTGTGCTTAGTGAGTGGTTAAGTATTCAACAACATTTAGGTTAGATCTATACACTGTGCATAACATGGTGGCTATGTTGTTGAAAGACTGACATTTATTATACAGGCTCATTGCCTGGTACTGTGCAAGCACACTGTACCTGCCTGAAAACTATAAACAGTGATGTTCTTTTTTTCATTTGAGAGCGCTTTATGTGTATTCTAGCACACTGCATAAATCACACAAGGGCAGCAACATATAACTGTGTTACTATATAAATGATTTTTCTTTCTTTCTTGTTGTGTGTTAATATTGTGACAAACTTCTTTTACATACCTGTACAACAGAATTATCAGGTTGTGTTTGCATTAATGTCTTGCTCTTACTTGAACATTTATTACATCAGACTTAAGCAAAAGATATTTGCATATTTAGACACAGATTAGACCCAACCAAAAATACTACCCTACTAATTTTTTTCTTACATGCTTGAATATTTTTGTTGATAATGGCACTGCTTTTTTTTTCTACACCTTCATACACCTCTGTGCTCTAGACTGAAGTATTCCAAATCATTTTGAACCCCATCACTAAGTTATTTGTCCTACGCCTGCGTTTCAATTTATTATTTTGTTTTGCATTAAAGGTATAAGTTGTACAAAACAAAGCAAGTCTAAAAATCTAAAAAAAAGAGTTTAAAAATGGCCCATAGAGAAATTAATAAACGCTTCAAGTATATGTTTGTTACCTTCACCACAACATTGGTGTGGGTTTTACATAAGGAGCAGGGGCCAATGGAATCATGAAATAACATTGTTTCTGGTGCCTTCAGGAAAAAAAGTGAGTCCGGTCTGGGAAGGTGGGTGGGAAATAGGGGTTAAATAACAGCATAAGAAAAACATTAAAGGTTCCCATTCTGTACTACAACCCAACTGTTTGTTTTTTGCACCATTGTTTGTAGGATACATTTTAAAAAACTTAACATAAATAACTTTGTGTCTCCAAGGAATCATTCTTCTGGGAGATCAGATGCTGTAGGCCAGAACTGTTAAGTGTCTACATAGTGTAAAAAATGTGTCATTGGTGTAGCCTGGCCTGGATTGTCACCAGAGAGGAGCACAATATTACAGTCCTCAGAAGTCTGTCAGATTGGAAACAATGCAGACAGTGATGTACAGGTACTGTAGCCATCTTAGATCATTCATTCATTGAAGGTACTTGTGATAATAGAGTTGCTCAGGCAGTAGCTCCAGAAAGTATGAACTGCTTCAGATCACGAACGGTCCCATTATTCAGCAAGAAGCCTGGAAACCAGCACAGCTGGTAGAAACTTGGATTGTAAATGGCCAGTAACTTGGCTGACCATAAAAAGCATGATGATAAAAGAAACTGCAGAAAGAACCCTTTATGTCACATGTTGTGCAGCACATTGTTTTAAATATTTTTATACAAATTACGTTATCATTGTTATGTCATATGTTTCTATTACATATTATTTTTGCTTATGTCTCTTTTATTTTTTCCCCCATTTACGGAAAGCCTTAAAAATTCCATTGTAGCCTGCACATGTTGCATATGGCAGTAATCTAAGCAAACTCATCATAGTTTGCCATTCCACAAAACAGGACAGTATAGTTCACAGACAGATACTCATATGATAGCTTGTATAGATTCTTGTTTCTGATGTTCCCGCTGCTATGGATCCAAGAGATCACCCTGGAATATCTATCATGTAATCACATACAGCTCTCATTCACTGAAAAGCAAGACTAAAAAAATAAGTACATTGTGCTTCATTTAAATCTGTTTGCAGAAAAGATATGCTCTTGATATTTATATTCCTACCAATAAGCAAAACAAATACATGCTTGTTTAAGAAACAGAGTCATGGACTACTACAAGTGTTAACTACTGGTAGCTCACAATCTGGCTTTAAATAAAAAAAATAGAATTAAAGAACTAAAATGAAACATTTGAGTGGTGAATGACAGGTGCACTGCTGCTGTGATTAAGATTTCTACAACCAATGTTATGTAGTAACCGAGTTATTTGTCCAAGACAAGTAGCGACCAAGTGCAACAAATTTGGAAGCAAAGTTGGAAAATGAAAGCACATGTGGGGTTTTAACCAAATTTTAAAATAGAAATATGTCTTTAAAATAGCACTAAACTGAAGTTACAATATCAGGCACCAGGGGCCTCATGCATAACGCCGTGCGTTGAATTCACACTATAACATGATGTAAGCACAAAAGCCAAAATGTACTTAAGCACAGAAAAATCCAGATGCAGGAATCTGTGCGTACGCAAACTTCCACGTTCTTCCACTTCATAAATCAGCGTGAAAAATAACACTTGTGCACGCGCCTGCTGTCCCGCCCCAATTCCTCCCAGAATTACGCCTCTTTGAATATGCAAATCAATACAAATAGCCTATAAGCTCAGCCTTCTGTGAAAAGACAAAGGGAAAAGCACGAGGGAAAATATAAGAATTTCAGTGAATACCAAGTGGAGGCAAAGGAAAAACATACTATTTGTTGGTTTAAATAGTGGTATAATCAACAAAAGGAAGTTGATCAAGTGACAGAGTGTCGGAGAAATTCGAAAGCTCACAAAAGTCACGGAGTGCCTGAAATAAAAAAGAAGTTGTCACATATCAAAGTCGCCGTGAAAAGGCGAGTCGTAGCCCACCGTCTGAGTGTCGCATGAAAGCTTATTAGGGTACAGAGAAAAAAAAAAATAGGCACACAGTGGGGAAAAAAGCACGAATTTGTGGTTAGTTTCAGTGTATTTATAAAGCCGCGTCAGGAATGTGGATCTAAGAAAAAAAGGGAAAGCACACAGGAACAGCAGCACTGCTTTGACGCTGGGTGCCGCCAGTCTGCAAAACCGAGCGCAGAACATGCGTACGACAGGGTACGAGGTACCATGGACATGTGCGTGGCTTTACGCCAAGTTTAGGTTTTACACATCATGATTTGAGCGTGGAAACGTTCTTACGCAACATTTCTGTGCATACGCACCGTTTATACAAAGGGCCCCAGATCTTTTAAAATACTGCAAATAAAAACATACAGGAATAACTAGACATGGTAACAAAACAAGCATCCTTGTTTTGGTTCTCCATTTCAAACAAATCATTCTTTACTGGATTGACTGTACCCACATCATTTTTAAAAGTTTTTAATAACAAGGCCTATAATTTCATCAGTGTTGCACTTCCCTTGCACATACATTTTCTAGTATACAGTATTATGTTTCTCTTTGGTATGAAGACAGATTATTTCTAATACATATAAAACTTACACTGAAAACTGCTATATGATACTTTACGAAAGTCTGCTCATTTATATTCAATATGTGCAAAAAGGACAAACTGTAAGTGGAACATTAGTACAATCGTGATGAGAGCAGACCATTCAAACTAACAAGCTTGTCAATCCTATTATCGGATGCGAAGTCCACAATACTACGTTTGCGTTTAAAAAAGCAGACATTCGTCTTCATTTCTGCTTTTGGTCCATGCTACCCCAGTTTGTAACTTCAAAAAAATGAAGACTTTTGAAATTGCTCTCCTGAGCATATACTTTTGAAAAAGCTGGCTTGGCATTGAAATGTGGGCGGGTGAATACGCAGACTGGATCCTATTCATTACAACGTCTCATTCCCTGACTTATTTTCACGGAAGAAAACAATATTCCAACAAAGCAGACAGAGAAGAGTTTGAATGCTGCATACACGTGCATACATGTGCAAAATGCAAATAATTTACTGTTGCTACAGTTTTGTGATAAATTCCATGGTGGGGGGCATTACCATCTCTTTAAAGCTTTTTCAATCAATGCAAGAATACCCAGGGTAAGTTTCTACATAATATGCATTTTCACTGTAGTGTGGACAGAGATAATTTCATAAACTTTAACATTGGTGTTTGTGTTTTAGACATGCTGGGATCAAGTGCTCTCCTTCACTTTCATAATTTTAAACACTTCAATCAAGTCTTCTCTTAATCTCCGTTTGCTTAAACTGAAAAAGTGAAACTCCTTGGGTTTCTCCTCATATGCTGCTAATATGCAATTTGGAGACAACAACTGTAACAATGCATTGTGTTACTTAAGCATAACTTTCGTTGACTTGAATTCCACACAACAAGATATATAACCTACAGTAAAATCCTATTAGCCTTCTTGGTCACTTCTGTACACTATCTTGATGTAAACAGTGATAAGCCCACTATGACTTCAATGTCCTTCTCGTGAGGAGTACTTCAAGTTTCAAACCTCGCATTGTGTATTCAAATCCAACATTTCTACTTCTCACATGTAATACTTTACACTTAACACATATTAAATTTAATCCACCACAATTCGGCCCATGCCTGTATGATGTCCAGTTCTCTCTGCAGAAGTTTAGCTGATTATGCATTATCTTCTCTTCTACATAGTTTGGCATCATTTGAAAACTTAACCAGCATATTGATTACATTCTTGTCCAGACCATTTAAATATATTAAAAACAGTAGCGGCCCCAGCACTAATTCCTGAGAGTCACCACTTTTCACATCATCTAATTATGAAAAAAGTTCCTCTCTCCAATACACTTTGCTTCCTGTGATTGAGAGCATTTTGTACTCACCTACAGGTCATGCCCTGAATTCCCAATGCTTTTACTTTGATCACTAATCTTTCATGAGATACTGTATCAAAGGCTTTCTGAAAGTCAAGGTTAAATAATATAATGTGCACCTCTCTTATCGTACGTTTTTGTTGCTTCACCATAGAATTCCAGCATATTAGTAAAACACAACCTTTCCCTTCTGAACCCATATTAAATATATGTGTGTTGTTGACATGTGCCACACCACCTGTTACTTAATAAATGCTTCCATTAATTTACCTGTGATGCAAGGTAAGTGATACACAACATGAACATAAACACTTTCACAAGTAAATCCATTTTTGTTTTGGTTGTATTGTAAACAATTTAATAGTATTTACCATAAAATAACAAAATTATCCTGTTAATAAACAGACAACAAAGTCAAAGCACAGATTAATGGGCATTTTCTCAATTTCATAATTTAGTCTAAAATAAGGAAAACAAATCCTGCAAATTTCTGACCTAACAGCTTTCAGTATTTGCAAGGTAATGCCAACAATGCTGAACTTCACCTATGATAAATGATCATAAAACTGTACAACTCTGGAAAAACAATAATACTTGAGCTTAGTATAATAAATATTAGTATAAAATGGTAAATGAATTTGTCGGTGCTACAGTAACTATAAATTGAATAGGGAAAACAAGAACACATTCTTAAGTGACTTTTCTTGGCAATTTCAACATCCACGTTGACTGTTCCTCTGCTCCTCTTACTTTGGATTTTCTGTGTCTCTTGTCTACTCTTTTGAACTCTCCCTGATTAGGCTTTCCCTGGTCATACTTCAGATCTCCTTATCTGCAGAGGAAATGAACCAACAAAACCCTCCATCTCTGATCCAGCACAATCTGACCAGCTCTGCAGGGCAATACCTTGCATTTGCTCCCTTGGGCTTTCACGCTCTTATCACCTACTACCACCCTCAAATATTACTTTTGGCTGTAACTTGCACAGCTTCATATCAACATATCCTCTGTCACCCTCATCTTCCATGATTAGTGAAGGGTGTTCTCGATAAATGCAACTCATAACTGACAAACACCACCAACCTGGGATCTCAGCTCCAAATGAAGTTACCCCGAAAGTATCATTAATGCATCTGGTATACTAATGAACAGCAGGTCCAATAGTAAAAGAGGTCATCTGGTCTCTGAAATTACAAACAAATCTGTTCTTCTCAGCTCTAATACCTTCATAACCAGAAAAGCTAATCTTTCGAGTCTTGTTCAAAATTTCCAGCAAGATTCCTGGAAAAAAAGACCAATTCACTACAACATGCCACAATGCCTACATGACATTACTTTAAGTTTGGTTCCCTCCTCTTCTCTCATCGCACAATGTTGTTCCCTCTCAATTCCCTCTCAACATTACAATCAAACGTTTTACATAACTGCCTTGCAAAAGATTGATTTGTGTGCCTTCCAGTGCTGGCTTCTGTCTAGTGCACAGTGCTGTCAGAATAGGCTCCAACCTTCTGTGGCCCCATATTGTATTTCACAATGTTATGCACATGACATATCTGACAAGTCTGAATAGACAAGTACTAAATATTAAATTGCCATTAAACTGCAAAAGTATGGGGCTGATTAGACTGCAATTACAAATTTAGATGCTTTTGATTCCAGAAATTATCACTTTCATTTCAAAAAGACAAACAGCATAATATAACTGCCAACTCTGAGTTATCCACACTGTAAGCGGAGAAAGAAAAGTACAATTCCTGAAGGGTACTGGGAATTAGACAGATGCTAATTAATCTACATAAATTTCTACATTCATTTTTTTCTGTGTTTATTTAATGCTGATTTTGGGAAGTACACAGCTGAAGCAGAAATAATAGGTCAGCAATAATCTGCACAGTGTGAAACAGGAATCTCCCACTGCGTATTTTAATTATGAGAAAAGAACAAAACGGCCACTGAATGTAAATGGAGTTCCTCCCAATAGAAGCTATTTGTCAATTTAAAATCAAACAGCATCTTTCAGTATGCTTGTGGTGAATTTTGTTTTGTTTTAGGCAGGTACAGTACTACTAAATACAAAAAACTGGGCTTAAACATGAAAAGGCTAACAGAGTAACACTTAACTGATCAAAGAGGATATCCAGGCCTAGACATCCTACTAGTGAAAATCAATACAATGTACTAAGTTTAAAGTGTTATTTGATGGTGTCCTTTGATAAACCTGAAATATGAATTCCAAAAGCTATATCTGTAGTGAAAAAAGTCAAGCAAAATGACACCTTTTATTGGCTAACTAAAAAGATTACAATATGCAAGCTTTCGAGGCAACTCAGGCCCCTTCTTCTTTACATCATGCCTGAAGAATAGGCCTGAGTTTCCTCAAAAGCTTGCATATTGTAATCTTTTTAGTTAGCCAATAAAAGGTGTCATTTTGCTTGACTTTTCACTACATTCATAATGGCTAACACGGTACAACACCCTAGTACTAAAAGCTATATCTGAATTTTTCACAGTTTAAATTTTATTATTAAGGGTATATTAAAACTAGTAATGCTCAAAGAATGGATGTTATTACTAATAACTTTTTAAACTTGTAAGGAGAATGTCCCAAATACTATTTTAAATCTACAGCATTCCAAAAAGCAATACTAATAAGAACCACCAATATAAAAAATGAATACCTAATTCATGTCAGATAGCATATGTACAATGTAGTTTACATTATGGGAAAAAAATAAAGAAACAGCTCAAGCATAGTACCATAGATGCTCTCTATATTAGTCAAAGAGACCCAATCCTTATGTATCTGTAGCTTCAGAGGGATAATGTGAAGGAAATTAGTTTTTATGTAAGGCCCTCTCACCATCGCCCCTATGAACATACAAAAAGTAGCTCAAAGTGCTTTACATAATAAAGAACAGAAAAATAAAAGACACAGTAAGAAAATAAAATAAGTCAACATTAATTAACATAGAATAAGAGTAAGGTCCAATGTCCAGGGTGGACAGAAAAAACAAAAAAAAAAAAAAAAACTCCAGACAGCTGGAGAAAAAAATAAAATCTGTAGGGATTCCAAACCATGAGACCAGACCAGTCCCCTCTGGAACTAACTAACTCTATTAAGCATGGGATGGGCAATGGTTATATCTGTCAATAAATGGCTTCAGGAAAAAAAATAAACATAAAAAATTCAAACACACAACCTGGGTTGCATAAAAAATTACATGCACTCTCCCATGAAAGTAAAATAATGCAATGTACCCTCAACTTCAGCAAATCCACGTTTTCATGTAACTTCTTCAACAAAACCAAAATATATAAGTCTGTCATTCACTATTCACAGAGCATACATATACAGAAAAACATATACATATATTTATCATCTTATATACTATATATTATACTACTATATATCTATACTAATAAAAGGCAAAGCCCTCACTGACTAACTGACTGACAGACTCACTGACTCATCACTAATTCTCCAACTTCCCGTGTAGGTAGAAGGCTGAAATTTGGCAGGCTTATTCCTTACAGCTTACTTACAAATGTTAGGCAAGTTTGATTTTGAAATTCTACGTGTAACTGTCATAACTGGAACCTACTCACGTACATATATACGGCTATAGCCTGCAGCTCGGTTGCCATGTGAGGCTGAGTTGCGTCCCTCATCGTCATGCCTCCCACGTAATTAGGTGCCTGCCCATATAAGGCCGTCCGTCAGCAGCTATCCAATAGACACGCTGCCGCAAAATATTAGCGGGTGAAGGACTGAGCATTTTGCAAACGAAGATGAGATGGTCAGGGATAGACTAGTGTTTGGCACAAACTCAGCGAAAGTGCAAGAGAAACTTTTAAGTGCCGGGTCTTAGCTAACATTAAATAAAGCCGTAGACATCGCGAGATCGCACGAGATAGCACAAGCACAGCTGAGAAGCTTCGATGCATGTACTCCGAGTGGCTCACGTGAACTGACTTTGCAGGACTGGGAAAGGTAAACCCGTGCATGCAGTGTGTGATGTCTCAGATAAAGAGGAAGACGAGCTGTTTATTGATGCAGTAAGAAAGGAACAACCCTCTGAATCTGAACAAGCCTTTGTAGACATATCAATAGGAAAACAAGGTGTAAAGCTTAAGTTTAAATTAAGTTCACAGACACGCTACCGCTACATATTCGCAGGCAAATCCACAACTTAATACCGGGAATGCCTGCTAAACATCTTACATTCACGAGTACCGATTTGGGTAGTGAACACTTCGATGAATGAAACCTGTTATCTTTACAACGATTGACAAACATGGAATGTAACTTGAACACAACATATCCTACAAATACGAACCTGATAGAAAGAAATAATGATAATCAAATCCTTGATGACAGCAACACTCATAACAGTGACAAAACAATTACATTGACAATCATCTTACGTTATTTTTAAAATGTTTCCTTTTCTTTTTCATAACTTCTTTAACACACTACTTCTCTGCTGCGAAGCGCGGGTATTTTGCTAGTTATTATAATAAAGTGCTTCGAGTCATTACAGTCTTTGGTAGCTACTTATCATTGTTAGGCATTGCAGCTCAGTTCAAAGATGATAGTGTTTTCTTTGCCAATAAGCTGCTTCTAGACCAAGAAAAAAAAGATCCACTATTCCTTGTAGCATAACTTTAAATATCATAAAGCCCATAACCCAGACATAAATATTTCCAATCTGTTTAAGAAGCTCTTCTTTATGACTCTAGCAGAGCAGGCAAACCGCCACTTCTTCCTCGAGGTTCCTATTAGCTGATGCTGTTGTGGTCTATTCTGCTTTACTCTCTTACACTATAAAATAGTCATTTATCTTAATGAATTTGGTTCTTCAGGATTCTGTATCCCTGGGATGATTTTTTAAGCTATGAAAATTATCTCCCCATATGTCTGATATAATACTGCCAAAGTGAATCAAATCAGGTATTTTGCTCCATATTAATACATTTGTCTGTACAAAGATACAGTAAATGTCTTCCATATTATTTGTTACAGCCACAGTATGATCATTTTGAATGAAAAACATTGACTTTACAAACAAACACACAAGAACGGATGTCACAGAATGTCTGGACGTATTTACATTTTTCCTCAACATTCATTATTATTATCAAAACCAGTTCTAGATTGTGGGGCCAGTGTCTATCCCAGCAACCCTGGGAAGAAGAAGGAAGCAAAACTCGATAGGACACCAGTCACCACAAAAAAAAAACCCTGCACAAAAAAAAAATTATATATATATATTCATCAATTCTTCCTTATTAAGGGTGTGTTGATAACAATGTGCTTGATGTTAAGAAATGTAAAAATCATAAATTATGCTTACATTTACACTGAAGAACTAAAAACTTGTACTCATATTTACGTGCTGCAAACTGTATTTGACCCCAATGTTTAGATTCACATTCTTTTAAAATTACTAGAAAATGTAAATAAACAAGAGCCTACACAGGAAACATCTTATTTACACTCAAAGGTAATGATCTACATAAAAAGCTGAAATCACAGTTGTACAGGACATTTTCATCATATTCCAGTTCCCTCCCACAGTTTAAATAGTTGCACTTAAGATTAGCTGGCACTTGTAATTTGCATTGTTTGGATTCAGTGCGGTTGTGAAAGTCAGTGTGTCTTCAGAAAGACTGGCATCTTATCAAAGGCTGGTTAGTTCCTTCAGGTCTACATAGGTTTCTGTTCTACATGATCCTGTAATAAAGTAAGTGGGTTTGGAAAATGGATAAATGGATAGACTTTTCTATAAAGGCCACGTCATGTTTGATGACTTTTCCGGCAATTTTTAAGGATTTACATTGCATAAAATGCAGTGATGAGGAATTAGGAACATGAGTGTTTTTTATCTCACAAACAAAAGCTCACCTGTTTGACGTCTGAAGTTTTATGCACCATGACAGTGGGTTTGGTTTGTCAGGAGTTGGGGGGCAGGATGTGGGAATTAGGAAAAGATTGTGGGTGAACACACTAAACCTGTTTAAACTTAGTACAGTACCGGTTCTATCAGGTTGCACATTATTGACTGTCATAAAATAAGGCAAGTATAACTGCTGGAAAGTCGGCAAGCCGAGCGATTTTCAGTCATGCAAATTGACATGGTCCAGTGACAAGATTAGCAATAGCAGTTAACAAGCCTCACATACCTAACAACTAGAAGTCGCATAATGCGACTTCAGATTAAGGAATTCTTGTAAAGAATCAAACCTCAGTTACAGTAAGTCATCTCACAGGTGCCTGTTCTCTTTTACTTTAGAGAGATAACATGTGATTTTCTCCGTACATTAAAATCTGTAATGACCATGACCCTGCTCTGGATAAGCAGATTTACAAAATGGATAGATAGAAAAAAAAGGAAAAACTGGCTCCTTCTGAAGGGCTCTTTCCCTCAATGCATCCAGCGCAGCCAGGATAGGCTCCAGTCTGTAACGACCTCAAACTGAACTACCTGATTTTGAGTATGTTATTATAATTTGTACATTTCCTGCCCCGGATTAATGAATGACTGCCAAGTTAAATGTACAAAGAGGTGAAAAGAGGTAAACACAGCTTGAATGCCCTAAGTTAATCAAGACAAAGTAAGAGAAGAAGATGAGTTTTGCACTCTTGCAAATAACATTCTCAACAAAATCACTCACTTCCTTATGTTTAATAGCTCTTGACTAAAATCAGCATAGATGTTGCCCCACAAATGATATTTCAGAATAAAATAAATACAATCTTGACTGCACATAAAACAGATCTGTCTGATCCCTATTCTGCCAAGGATTTCAACAGTATGTACATATTTCAGATTCCAGTAATTCTAGAAAATGGGGTGGAAACCATGGGGTGCAACTTCATAGAAAAACAGTTTTGCCATTAAAATGATGGATTAGTTAAAATTCTTTTTTTTTTTTTTTTTTTTAATTTTTTTTTTAGTTTAAACGAACCATTTAAAGGGTTATAAACCACAATGCAGATGACTTGTGAAACAAAAAGCTACCTACTGATGTGAAGGCAAGTATTTCTTCTTCAGTCAGTTTATGTGCAGGGTTGTTCCTCCGGAAGTCTTCACTGCAAGTGAGGAATACATAAAATAAATATATTATATATTAGTCTATAAAGTCATGCTGTAGACTTATTAAACATAATAGATGCAGAGAATAAAAATACACTTAATTTTATTAATACCTGTAAATACAGTTACAGTTCTCACTTAGACATTTTGATGACCTTGATCCACAAAACTGTTACATATCAGGAGCATAACAACAAATCAAAATAACCTACTGTTAATTTTTATACTTAGCCCAAAATCAAAAAGAAAAAAACACACTATATTTTACTTCACTGTATTTTACTCGACAAAGTCCACTCAGATTATAAGTCTTTTTATATTCAAGAAAACAAATTTTTCATCCCTATAAAATTCTCTAAGTAGATTCTTTTCCAACAGATTCTGAGACTTGTAATGACACCTAAATGAGCAAAATGGAAATAAACACCACCTGGCCCCAAAAGGCCCTACAGATAAAACAACTGATTAGCCAGGAGCACATTTTTAGTTTTATATTCTACAGGGATGGCCTATATACAAAAACAACAGCAATGACAATGGGCAAAAAACAAAGGCCACCTCAAATGTGAAAATAAAAAAAACAAAAAAAAATCATTTGTATCTAAAAGTGAAATGTCAGTTAAATGTCTTCAATCTTCAATCATGACAGAGCTCTCAGCTGTAGCAAACATGTAGAATGAATCACAAATAGTAATTACACATACTTCAGAAACAAAGCAAAATGAAAGAGATGCTGAAGAGAACTCTCTGCAAAGTTTCATTTTTGTACTGAACTGGCAGACAACAGATAATTCTTTCCAAATGCTGCTTTCACAATATAATATAAAGGAAACATAAAAGTAGAATTGCACTCATTTGGGCTTGTGGTGTCAATAATCAACTGCAGTAGCAACAGGACTGAATTGACAAGCATGTGAATCAAGGTGACAGTTACTGAAAAATTAGCCATTAATCTTATGAAACAACTGTATTATACTGTATATTAATAGTTCTTTTCTTGTACAGTTCTTGGCTCATTAATCATGACTACCCTTTTAAAGAGATCCATTATATGTTAATGGAAAGTATTAACACTAGGAAAATATGTAAGTAAATGTAGTCAACAAGGGCGGCACGGTGGTGCAGTGGGTAGCGCTGATGCCTCACAGTTAGGAGACCCGGGTGAAGTTTGCATGTTCTCCCCGTGTCTGTGTGGGTTTCCTCCCACAGTCCAAAGACATGCAGGTTAGGTGCATTGGCGATCCTAAATTGTCCCTAGTGTGTGTTTGGTGTGTGTGTGTGTGTGCCCTGCCTGGGGTTTGTTTCCTGCCTTGCACCCTGTGTTGGCTGGGATTGGCTCCAGCAGACCCCCGTGACCCTGTGTTAGGATATAGCAGGTTAGTTAATGGATGGATGAAGTTAACAAAATGTGATGGTCTTTTGTGAAAATAAAGCAAAAACTTTCTGAACAACCGTTGATGACTTCACCTACTGTATTTAGATGTCTAAAACTGTGACACAAATAAATGACTCATAAAGAAGCTAAACCAGCTGTCATAAATACAAGGTTGTACATGACTAAACAAACAACAAAATATGTAAAGCATATGTAGTAATACAATTCTTACAATACTTCACATTAGTTGTCCAACTCCACTTTTATGTACTTACAGTGTATACCAAAAAATGTATTCACCCCGGGACGTTTTCACATTTTATTGTTTTACAACACTGAACTGCAGTGGGGTTAATTTGGCTTTTTTGACTTTGATCAACAGAAAAAAACCTCTTTAATGTCAGAATAAAAATAGACCTCCACAAAGTGGTCCAAAAGAATGAAAAATATAACACACAAAATAATTGATCACATAAGTACTCATTTCTTTCAAGTCAGTATTCAGTAGAGGATCTTTTGGCTGCCATAACAGCCTTGAGGTCGCTCTTTCTGTTTTAGCTTTGCACATCTGGACTCTGTCATTCCCCCTTTCTTCTTAGCACAACTGCTCAAGCGCTTTCTGGTTGCACAGAGATCATGGAGTGAAGAGACTTTGTTAAATCCAGCCACATTGACAGTGACGTTGTTGTTTTTATGCCAATCCCATGTAGCTTGGAGTCATTGCCTTGCTGGAAAACACATCCCAACAACAGTTTTTGCCTGCCCAAGCTCTCCAATCTCCACCACTTTAGCTGATAAAGAGCTTTGGAGTTCTCAGGGGTCTCCTGGTGGCCTCCCTCGCCAGTCTTTGTCTTGCGCAAATACTCTGTTTTTTTTGACAGCCTGCTTTAGGCAGATTCACAGCTGTGCCATACTCTTTCCATTTCTACTTGACTGATTGTAGAGAAAAGCCAAGCAAAATGACCCCTTTTATTGGCTAACTAAAAAGATTACAATATGCAAGCTTTCGAGGCAACTCAGGCCCCTTCTAAACTCATCACAAACTTCAAAGGACTTTGTTGGACAGTTATCTTATCCAAAGATCTTGACCATACATTGTTCTTCTCTCTCTTGTTAATTTAATCTTAGCCTGAATAAACCTATTAATTTTTTACATTTAAGATTTTTTCATTTAAAGATTTACCAATGTTGTTTCTTGTCCTAGTGTGTGTATATATAAAACACAGGGAACTTCAGTTTCTGTATTACATCTTGCCTGAAGAAGGGGCCTGAGTTGCCTCGAAAGCTTGCATATTATAATCTTTTTAGTTAGCCAGTAAAAGGTGTCATTTTGCTTGGCTTTTCTCGACATTCATAATAGCTAACACGGTACAACACCCTAATACTACATGACTGATTTAAATGGATATTCGGTACTTGGATATTTTCTTGTCTACATCCCCTGATTTGAGCTTTTCAGTCACTTTTTCACAGAGTTACTTGGATTGTTCTTTTGTCTTTGTGTAGGCTAGGACACCAAACTGACTGCCAACAAGCTGGCTTTTCAACATTCAGGTACATTTATTCTACAATGAATTGAAATGTCAGACAGATGATCTCCATTGTACTAATTGTGACTCTTCTAAAAGCAATTGGCTGTGCTAGTGATGATTTAGGTGTGTCACGTTAAAGGGGAGAACACTTGATACCACCAAATATTCTGCATTTTATTTTTATAATTGTGACAGATAGGGGGCACTATCGCTCCCTTGAACCCCTGTCCAAGACTCCAGACACCAGGAAAAAGTCCAAATGTTGACTTTACTTAAATGCCACAGTGCACAAAGCACCCTCTCCTCCACTATACTCCTATATTCACCAATAATCACAATAAACAATTCCTCCACACTCCCAGACGCGTTGCCACCCTTCCACCCAGCTCAGCTCGCCGTCTGGGAGCTCCCACAGTCCTTTTATATTCCCTGACCTGGAAGTGTTCCCAGTCCCCAGTCCATGTGATTCTTTATCACTTCCGGGTCAGGTACAAGTCCTTTTCTTCACCCTGGATGTACGTCACTTCTGTCGTCACTCTTCCTATGACGCACTTCCGGGTTATAGGGCACAATTGACTCTTCGGTCCTCCCTGCAGCTCCCTCTTGCAGCCCCTGTGGTATCCAGCAGGGCTGTGTATAAAAACTACATTGTCCATGATTCCCTGCTGGTCTTCGGGGCACCTCCATACTGCAGGGAGGGCTCCATCTGGCGACTTGGGGGTATTGGCCGGGATGACAAGCCGGCCAAAGACCACATAATTTAGACCACTTTGCAGAGACTAGTTTCCACTTTTACATTAAAGAGTCTTTGCTGTTGATCTGTTTCTGAAAAGTTAAATTAATTCCACATGATTTAATGTTGTAGAAGAATAAAATGTGATAACATGTTATAGGCACTACCGGAGTAGTTCAACTTACATTTTAAAACAGCAGGTTGGCTCTCCTTTATTTTAAAGGATATAAACATATCACATAATTTCCAAAAGACATACAGATGACAGGAAATATTCATAATATGCTTCATAAACTAATTTCACAGTAAAACTCCAAACAATGCTTTTCATTTTTCAGCAAAGAAAAACAACCTGCACTGGTGTTTAATTTCATGTTATATTTTGTGAAGGCATGCTGAAAACCACTGATGAACTGATTACACAGGAGGCAAGTGGGAGAATCCATGAAGAATATTCCAGATAAGGAAAAGAACATTAGAGTTTAAAATAGGCACTCAATAGTACTTGTCACCAATCATTAGTACAAATTATTGGCCCAGCAACAACATTTAATTCTATGTATCTTGACCTACAAATAACTTTACAAAGTAGGCAACAATTTCCAACAAGTATAAATGTAATGGTGTCTCCACTAACAAAAGTTGTAACTCTTATTAAATTTATTTGTGATATTGGTTAAGCTTTATTTTCTATTGATTTATTTTTTAAACAAGCAGGCTCACAACTGTATTCACCATGAACACTAGCAGTACTCAACAGTTATACCCAACAGGATTACCATAAGAAATGTGCAGTTTTAATTAAAATATGCACTGGGTGCTCAGCACTCTGGGAGAGAGGCAGGCCTACTGGACCTTAAGATAGCCGTTGTCATTTTTTAAACCCATGGTCACCAGGTGTAGCTAAACACCCCTTATCTCACACACAAGTGTCTTAACATTTTCTAGAAAATGTTTTCACCAAAATGGCTCAACAGCAATAATCAGGTTAATGGGGCAAAAAGAACAGACTGGTTGAAAGAGCTGAGGTGGAAAATTTAGCAAGGACTAACAAGTGAACAGGAAGCGTCAATAAAATTATTTTTTTACTACTTCTCTACTAAATGGAGAATTTGGAGGTGACAGTTCTAAATTTATTTAGAGTCATTTTAAAAACAGCTTCTAAATAAACAATAGGGCTTCTGAATCATCAATAAACAGCCCACTAATTACTGAAATTTCCATTTATTAAATCTACCATTACACTGGACGGTAATTTCAGCTCAGATAGGTGATGTCCCTACATACATTACCAATCAAAAGTTTTAGAACACCTCAGTTTTATCCATTTTTAATCAGTTGAAATGCAATGAATGACCTGAAAACATGAAAAGGCATGCAGTAGAAAACTGAAAAAAAAAAGAAATTTCAGAATATTTAGGGAACAAATAATAAGTTACAACCTACAGATGTTTTGCAGCAATAGAAGTAAATGAAACATTGCAAGTTGAAACAACTTCTGTCGACTACTTAAAAACCCTCTGTCTGTCTTAAAGGAGAATTACAAAACCTCTGAAGTAGTACTTGGACAGTATTACTCTATAGGAAGTTGTAAAATCCAGTGATAATGGCAATTAAATGGTAATTAACAAATTAAATGACACACAGCATTATTATCCCTTAAAAGTGTAGGTCTTTTATTTAGAGAAATTGAAAAGAAAAAAAAAAAAAAAAAAAAAGAGTGTGTGTCTATTTTATATATATATATATATATATATAAAATAAATATAAAATATATATATTTATTTATTTATTTTATACAGTGGTGTGAAAAACTATTTGCCCCCTTCCTGATTTCTTATTCTTTTGCATGTTTGTCACACAAAATGTTTCTGATACATCTGCAATAACTGCAATCAAGCGTTTGCGATAACTTGCAATGAGTCTTTTACAGCGCTCTGGAGGAATTTTGGCCCACTCATCTTTGCAGAATTGTTGTAATTCAGCTTTATTTGAGGGTTTTCTAGCATGAACCGCCTTTTTAAGGTCATGCCATAGCATCTCAATTGGATTCAGGTCAGGACTTTGACTAGGCCACTCCAAAGTCTTCATTTTGTTTTTCTTCAGCCATTCAGAGGTGGATTTGCTGGTGTGTTTTGGGTCATTGTCCTGTTGCAGCACCCAAGATCGCTTCAGCTTGAGTTGACGAACAGATGGCCGGACATTCTCCTTCAGGATTTTTTGGTAGACAGTAGAATTCATGGTTCCATCTATCACAGCAAGCCTTCCAGGTCCTGAAGCAGCAAAACAACCCCAGACCATCACACTACCGCCACCATATTTTACTGTTGGTATGATGTTCTTTTTCTGAAATGCTGTGTTCCTTTTACG
>JANRMT010062824.1:13913482-13927459 GCA_026402145.1 Polypterus bichir lapradei | reverse complement strand
TATATATATATATATATATATATATATATATATAAAATCGGCACACACAAGCATATGGGGAGCAGCTTAAGGACCTGATGTGCAACGCTACAAGTCGTGCCAGGGGACAACAGCAGGGTACTAACCTCTTTTTCTCTTTCCTCTGAAAAAACAAAGCTCTGCCACCATAATCACGCCCGGCCAACTCAAAGAAACGCAACACTTTCTGGTCCCTTTATCCCCTCTGGTCCTGGTTTGATGACATCAACTACCCATCCATCACCACGGTTTTCCTAGCATCCCACTGTATGATTTCCAGTCCGGCTTCATAAATTGTCCGTCTACCCGCCCTTCCGTATCTAATGATTTGTTTCAATTATTTTGACCTTACATTACTTACGTTAGGTCAGATTGTCTCAGGTTACAACGTGAGCTACCACAGCTATGCTGATGACACACAGCTGTACTTCTCAATAGCACCTGATGACTCAGACTCTCTCAATTCACTAACACAATGTCTTATTGGTATTTCTGAATGGATGAATAGTAATTTTCTCAAACTAAATAAAGAGAAAACTGAAATTTTAGTAATTGGCAATAATGGATTCAATGAGGTTATCAGAAATAAACTTGATGCATTAGGATTAAAAGTTAAGACGGAAGTAAAAAAACTTAGGGGTAACTGTTGACTGTAACCTGAATTTTAAATCGCATATTCATCAGACCACTAGGACAGCATTTTTTCACTTAAGAAACATAGCAAAAGTTAGACCTCTTATATCATTGAAAGATGCTGAGAAATTAATTCACGCTTTTGTTTTCAGTCGACTAGATTACTGTAACGCACTCCTCTCAGGACTACCCAAAAAAGACATAAATCACTTGCAACGAGTGCAGAATGCAGCTGCTAGAATCCTAACTAGGGAAAGAAAATCCGAGCACATCTCTCCAGTTTTGATGTCACTACACTGGTTACCTGTGTCATTCAGGATTGACTTTAAAATTCTGCTTATGGTTTATAAAGCCTTAAATAATCTCGCTCCATCTTATATATCAGAATGCCTGACACCCTATATTCCAAATCGTAACCTTAGATCCTCAAATGAGTATCTCCTTAGAATTCCAAATGCTAAACTTAAAAGAAGTGGTGAAGCGGCCTTCTGCTGTTATGCACCTAAAATCTGGAATAGCCTGCCAATAGGAATTCGCCAGGCTAATACAGTGGAGCACTTTAAAAAACTGCTGAAAACACATTACTTTAACATGGCTTTCTCCTAACTTCACTTTAACTTAATACTGATACTCTGTATGTTCAATTCATCATAATAACTATTCATAGTGGCTCTAAAATCCGTACTGAACCCAACTCTCTCTTCTGTTTCTTTTTCCGGTTTCTTTGTGGTGGCGGTCTGCGCCACCACCACCTACTCAAAGCATCATGATGCTCCAACATTGATGGACTGAAAGCCAGAAGTCTACGTGACCATCATCATCAAGTCCTTCCATGAGAATCCTAAATACAAAGAGGACCGTTTCATTTATGTTAGGTAGATTGCCCAGAGGGGACTGGGCGGTCTCTTGGTCTGGAATCCCTGCAGATTTTATTTTTTTTTCTCCAGCCGTCTGGAGTTTTTTTTTTTGTTTTTTCTGTCCACCCTGGCCATCGGACCTTACTTATTCTATGTTAATGAATGTTGACTTATTTTTATTTTTTATTGTGTATTCTATTTTTCTATTTCTTCATTTTGTAAAGCACTTTGAGCTACATTTTTTTTTGTATGAAAATGTGCTATATAAATAAATGTTGTTGTTGTTACAGTATACAGGGCTAACAACCCCAAACCTTTGACATTGTTGTCTGTATTTATTACTATATATCGAGTGGAACCTCGGTTCACGAATGTCTCTGAACACATACAAATCGGGTTACGACCAAAAAAGTTCGCCAAACTTTTGCATCTGTTCACAACCACACACTCGGTTGATGAACAAGCTAGTTTCCCTTCCGGTTTGTACGCGCCAATGATTTCTGCACGTGTTTAGTCTCTCCCTGTACTGTACATTGTTCTCAGTGCATCACGCAGAGGGACTCTCCCTCAAAACTGTAATTTCCTCTCAACCCAGCTTCCTCCTGTGGTATAGCGGGTCCACAGAGACAGAGCGAGCGAGAGAGAACGTGAGACCGTGATAGCAAGCAAGCTGCCGTGCACAGAGCCTGGGTGTTTGTCTCAGTGTTATTCAATGTTTTTACATTTAGTTTACTGTTACACTGTGCATTCTATGGTATAATTAACTATTTTTGTGCTTAAAAATCTTTAAAGAAAATATATTTACGTACAGTTCGCACCGTCTGGAATGGATTAATTGTATTTACATACAATCCTATGGGGGAAATTACTTCGGGTCATGACCAGAGTTTTGAAACGAATTATGGTCGTGACCTGAGGTTCTACTGTATATATATCTATACTAATAAAAGGCAAAGCCCTCACTGACTGATCACTAATTCTCCAACATCCTGTGTAGGTAGAAGGCTGAAATTTGGCAGGGTTATTCCTTACAGCTTACTTACAAAAGTTAAGCAGGTTTCATTTCGAAAATTCTACACGTAACGGTCGACAACATCCGCCATGTTGAACTTTCTTATTTATGGCCCCACCTTCACGAAATTTGGTAGGCGGCTTCCCTGCGCTAACCGAAACCGATGTACGTACTTATTTCGGTGGTATGGCGCCACTGTCGGCCGCCATATTGAACTTTCCAACGTCACTAATTCTCCAACTTCCCGTGTAGGTAGAAGGCTGAAATTTGGCAGGCTCATTCCTTACAGCTTGAGTATGGTGATGTCCTACACAATCCAAAGGCAACTGAAAACTGGAAAAAAACTCTGACAGGAAGAGATCTGGCAGACCCCAAGTCACAGCCAATCAGAAGATAAGTTCCATTTGTATAATAGGTATCTCACAGCACAACAGCTTCAAGCACAGCTTAACAATGCAGGTCGAAAAAAAACAAGTGTCAGTTTCTACTGTGGAGAGGAGACTTTGTGCTGCAGGTTTGACAGGGCGAGTGGCAGTAAGAAAGCCATTCCTTAAAAGACAAATTAGGGCCTTGGTCTGCGCCACCATCACCTGATGAAGGCACCATGCTGTCCCTTGTGCTTATGGATTGAATGGCAGGTGTCCCAGATGCCCACATGACCACCATCATCATCAATCTCTTCCATGTGAAGCCTGAAAACCAGGTAGAATGCAAAGTCAGGAGTGGGTGGTCTTTTAGCCTTGGAAACCCTACACATTTTTTTTTTCTCCTGCCTAACTGGAGGTTTTTTTTTTGTTTGTTTTTTTCTATCCTCCTGGTCATTTCACCATACCTTTTTCTTTGTTACATACTCTATAATATTATTTCCTAATCTTGTTTATGTTTTATATTAACTTACTTTTATTTCATTTTGTAAAACACTTTGAGGTACATTGTTTGGATGAAAATGTCCTATATAAATATATGTTGTTGTTGCTGAAATATCAACCGTGGACTACTGCAGAGTGGAAGAAATTCTTATGGACCAATGAATCATAATTTGAAATCTTTGATTCATCACGCAGGCTGTTTATACGCCGTAGAGTAGGTGACAGGATGGTTCCTCAGTATGTGACACCAACTATCAAACATGGAGGAAGAAGTGTGATGGTCTGGGGTTCTTCTGCTGGAGGCAGTATTACTGATTTGCACAGAACTACTGACGTTCTGAATCAAAAGGGTTAAAACAGTTTGGCTGTTATATCAGCGAAAGGTGCAGGCTACTTTGATGAATCCAAAAGTTGAACAAGATTTCGTACACTTAATGATTTCTTGTATTATTTTTTATTTGCTATTGTTTGTTTGTTTTATGCTTTGATTTCGTGAAATATTAAAGACATTAAACTGTGTGCATTTCAATAAAAACTGAGGTGTTCTAAAACTTCTGACCGGTAATCTAGATACTCTAAAATGGCATAAACCAAACATTATGGTGCACTTGTCTTAAATGGACCATTAAGTCAGTTTTGTGACAGCCATATAAAATTAAGTGAAAAAAATCGTAATTACACTTGACAGAATTAACATTTCAGTTAAAAATTCAATTAGCATTAAAAGTATACACAATAAATGAAGAAAGAAATCAATTAAAGCTTCCTTTTACACATGTACCTAGATTTGTACTGCATGTTTCCCTACAACTAAAAAGAAAAAGAGGTTAAATAATGTTTAATAATAAGTGGCTATAAAATGTATTCACCCCTTTGGAAGTGTTCACATTTTAATCTCATATAAATCACACAGAACCTAATTTGGCTTTTTGACATTGAGCATCAGAAAAAAAAAAACTCTTTAATATCAAAGTAAAAAACAGATCTAGTGAACCCTTCCCGTTGGCTTTATATTCTTTATGGTTCAATCTAAACTGCAGCCTCCATCTATAACGCAAGTCTACTGGTGAAAGCAGTGGGACATGTAAAGAACCTGATTACTAAATTACGACATTCTGTATCTCTGAAGGACATGGGCTTAATAGGGACTGGATGAAAGTTAACGTGCACATTAATTTTTTTCCATTTGTTGCTGCCTGAATTACTTCTCATTCTGTTTGTTTCCTACTTTTTCTCTGTTAAGCCTTTTTGCCACCTTTGCCTTGGCATTTCACAGGAATGAGTTAAATGGGCAGAAAGGAGGTACTTTTCTGTACAGTCATTTTTTTTAATCACATAATGGTGGGGATGATGTCCCTAGTTTACATTTTCTCTGTCCAAATACTGTACATTAAAACTGTGAACTATATATCCCCAAAGACTGGTAAGTGTTAAGAATAGGCAAACTAAAGTAATGATAGAGAAATAAACATTATACTATGGGCTCAAATTAAAAACGATCTGTGCATTTAAAAAGATTTTATGTGTTAAGAAGAAGTGCCCCCAGAAGACTTTCCATGATAAAAACTGTGGAGTTCACAAAGAAAACCCACTCAAATGCAAGGAACTGTGCAACATTAATCAGGTATGCAACTCATAACCATGTCTTCAAAGCAGTAAGGAAAAATCATGAAATATTGCATTATTACAATACCAGTTATGGCGCGAATACACTTGAAATGAGCATTCCTAGTTCTCATCCTCTTTCTCTGTACATTTAACATTCGTTTGCTCACAGGTTGATGCACTTGCTGCTTCCTGAGCAGCTCTTCTTTTCTCCACCCTAGCGGCCCACTTCTTCTCTTCTTTCGTCTGCATCTTTTCACGTTAAAAGTGATTAAGTCATGTTTGGGTTGCAATTACTTATTACGTTTTCCTTAAGTTTTCACTTAAGCTGGCACTTAAGTCTTGGCGAAGGTGATAGAGATGAGAACGGCGCCTGTACGCATGCACTGCAAGGCCGCCCTGCTTGCTGCTGCTAAGAGTTGATTCTACAATAAAATGAAATAAAAATAAAGAGAGGAATAACCTTGGAGGACAATCATCACTCCAAAAGCGGATAGTAGAGGTCACATAGTATATGTGTACCAAATTTCAGGTCACTAGGTCAAATGGTTTGCGAGCTAAAGGCGATTTAAAATCCTGGACAGACAAACGTACAGCCACAGTAGCATATTATATAAGAAGATCGTGAACACAGATTGTAAAGCAAAATATGCTAAAAAAAGGGTTCCTTGTCATTTTAGACTTAATGTTTGCCATGGTTCTAATAAATATATAGCAGCATAACAAGTAGTAAACAATCAGTGCAAATATATCTGAAGTCAGATATTATTAAATTTAAAATTTTAGACATGTACACACCTCTTAGCATTAGTGTGGTGTTTCCACTCATGTTATCTAAAAGATACCTTGATGTTTAATATTTTACGGCACTCCATAATATGATTTATTGTGATCGCACTAGATATACCATATCAAGCTATACACTCACAGTCACAAATGACCTAGAGTGATATCTGTGTGCAGGAACCAGAAACTATTCAACTGTTTATATCACATCACCTCTGATTTGAATAGCAATTGTTCAGTATCTAAGAAATGACCTGACCTTGTAAAGCATTGGGTTCATCAGCGTAGGAATGAAAGTTTACAGCACTTTACAGAAAATGGTAAAGCTACGAGGTACATCCATTCATCTTCCAATCCTGCTCTACCCTGAGTAGAGTCATGGAGAAGCTGGAGTCTATCCCAGCAAGTACAGGGAGCAAGCAAGGACAATCTTTGGACAAGGTGTTAGTCATCTCAGGATGCTAAGAGCTCCAACAGTTAACAATTTTTGTTTCAATGTGTAAGAAAAGTTTACTTTGGTTAACCCACAAAAGTAAAAGAGCATAAATTGCAATGTCCTTGAATATTCAGTTAAGTCCACTTCCTTCCAAACATCGGCAATCCAGTAGAGATTTATAGGCTGCATGTTTCCCTGGGACTAATGCTTGATGCAAAGCTACAATGAAGTAGGTAGGTAGTTTTGTGTGTCTGAAAACACACCGGTGAAGTCATTTGCATTTTGTATGAACACTATGAGAAAAAGCTTTACACTCAGACCCAAAGTTATGTTCTCTGTAAGAGAATATTCAGAAAAGTAAAGGAAAATGGGAAGAACTGAAATTTGTTGGCAGTGTAAGGGAGTTGCCAGGGAATGCGCCATGACATCATGAAGACAGCCGTCCGTGCGTCACTTACTTGAACTCATGAAATACATGGTAATGGAAAATGTGCGTTCCATGCTTTGTCTTGCACTAAAATTATCTTGAGCTAATGGAAAAAAAAAACTAACAGACTCTGTCAAGGCCCATTATTAAGAGACTAACTTTAGTGCACAACAAAAGTTTGGCACTTACTTTGATAAAGTATCTTACTTAAAGCAATCATGACATAACGAAGGCATAAAAACAAACAAGACTGTGTGTATTAATAGACCTGACAAAGTGGGAACCAGAACAGCAGAAAGAAAAGGAAAAAGACAAGACAGTGATTACATACAGACAGCGAGAGATAAAAGGAAAGACACAGCTTGTAAACTGAAATAAAGAACAAATGGAAGAAATTGATGACTCCTTCTTAATATAACAACTTTCATAGAACTCTCAACAAATCAAAAACAAGAACTCATATGAAAGAAAAGAAATGTAATGATGCTTTAAGTTTACAAATTATATATATATATATATATATATATATACACATACACACACACATACACTGTATATATCGCGGCGGGCGGCTGGGGGCTGTGCTCAGCCTGGACGCCAAGAAGGACAGAGAGAGGGACTATGCCTCCCCTGGACCACGAGAGAGCAGCCGACCTGGTTTGTGTGAGGGCCACGGGAATTGAGCATGGAAGCTCAACCCTATTGGGGACCGTGGTCACTGCCAGGGGGCACCCGGAAGACTGTGAAGCCCTGGACGACAACACTTCCTCCACACCTGGAGGTGCTGGCGAAAGAAATACCAGGGACACCTGGAGTGCTTCGTGGTGTGGTGGATGTGCCGCAGGAAGCTCATCAGGAGGCACCAGGAGCGGATTAGAAGGGGCCGCCTCCCTCCAGTCGTCAGCCAGAGTCGGGAAGAGGAGGACAGAGCTCGGAGGAGAGGAGTGGGGCGGTCGAAGGAAGGCGTTGGAAGGACTGGACTTAAGGGTGATTGGTGCTGGGGCACTGTGTGCTGTGCAGGACTTTGAAAATGTAAATAGTGTAAATAAAAGTGTGTGTTGGACTTATTGGTGTCTGCCTGTCTGCATCCGGGCTGAACTTCCATAATATATACATACATACACACACACACACACACACAGTGAATATACCTACATGAATGAGAAAAATTACTAGGACAATGAGTGGAAAAATGAATATGTGACTAGTACAGAATGCCAGCTTTTATTAGTGGGTAGTGTTTTACATATTACACAAACAATATTGCAAACATATGACATTTGTTGTGTTTAGTCCTCCAAGAATTCATCTAGATACATAACATAAATAATCCATATATTCTATTAAATGTGACAATCTCCCAGATACTTAGGTTCATTTATTTTCTTGCTTTGTTGGAAAATGATTCAGTTATGTTCATTATTTTTGGTTTCAATTTTGATGATTTTTACAACTGTATACTTTTTCTATTAGTTTTGTTTTTCTAACATTTTTAATACATATTGTTTATTATTACTTTTATCTTTCTGTCAAAATGTTTCAAACACTCTGTGTTACAGTTTCTAAAGATCATATGTATTTCTCTGTATGGTTTCAAAGATTTTGTTGTTTTACATTTCACCACCTTCCATCCTTCCATCAGTAAAGCTTTAAATTAGGCAAATGACTTGTAAGATAAGCCTTCCTCAGGCAGAGGCTGGGAGAAGCCACTCCAAGAACAAAACCACCAGCTGTCTTGTAGTTTCTGCCTTTTTGGGTAAACACTAGACCCACTGTGGGTAGCAGCAGACACAAGGGTACACAGTTGTAAAACCCTAAGCCAAAATTTAATTATGGAGGTGTTAAGTACAAGTAAAAATGTTTCCAGTCTCTATTAGGGCATAATTCAGAGACGACATACAGGGTATTCGTCCAAGTCATGTGGAAAGTGGGCAATGGCTGCCAACTCAAGGACAGAGATGGCTACAAACGTGACCCTGTAACAGAAGGATGGAAGAGAAGAAAAGGATCTGTTTAAAGATTAGAGACAGTGAATGTCGCATGTCTGACAAAAAGCAGTCAAGGACTAGTAGATGTGATGAACAGAAAACAAATTTGCAGTTGGGTTTACATGACACTAAAGAGAAAAGTAGCAAAGCAAACAAGCTAAGTGTGGGTTAGAAATTGTTCTACAACAGCTATATTAATAAATTAAATAAGGTAAGAATAATCTACAGTACATCA
This sequence comes from Polypterus bichir lapradei, assembly GCA_026402145.1. Lineage (NCBI taxonomy): Eukaryota > Metazoa > Chordata > Cladistia > Polypteriformes > Polypteridae > Polypterus > Polypterus bichir. Next base: position 13,918,593 of record JANRMT010062824.1, on the reverse strand, counting down.
GGAACAAAAGGAAGGAATCATGAACATGAACACAAGGACAGACTGATTGATGGAAATGAAAAAATAACATTAGAAAACATTTCTTCACTCAAAGGGTCTTCAATTTTTGAAAAAAAAAACTAGTCATACTGGTAACTGAAGCAGATAACCTAAATACTGGATGCAACAGTGACACTATTATATTTAGCTATCAGCTATGCAAGTTAGGTAGAGGGAATAAACTTCTCTGTAAAATGCCTTATGTCCGTAAATAAGCAGATTAAATAGCCAGTTTTACTCAGCTGTAACTGCTTTTTTTCTTTTATAGGACACAGAAACTCCATTGCATGTACCGAGAAAAGAATGACCACTTGAGAAACTGCCAGCAGACAGTCTGTCCACAAACATTACCAAGTCCAAAGGAAAAAAAAAAAAAAGAAACTTTAATGTGTCTTGTATAAAAGGCTTCTTTCAAAAATCATTTGAATATGCTGTTAAAAAATTTTACAACACCTTAGTGACAGTACAGTACATATAAAGTGTTGTTTCAGCCTTTAAACCTGCACCAAATAGTTCAGAAGAAACACTACTCCTAAATGAGAGACGAGTAAGGCTTCAGAGCAAACAAGGCTAACTTATTTATGATGTGATGAATGCCAATGTGGCTTTGGCTACAAACACTTTTTTAAAGTGGCTCAAGAAAACATTAATCTTCACAAGTGAGAAGCAGTTTTGTGTTCTATTATATTAATTTGTTTACACCCTTCTAAAAGTTTACTATCCTGATCATTTTCAGTTTACTGAAAACAAGCCTGAGTTCTAATATGATTTCGGCAACATGCCACATTAACTTTAACTGACTAGAGGCCATGCTTTGTTTTTTGTTTTTTTAAAATTTTCAAGGAATGTTCCAAGTTCTGCTGTTGTGGATCTAGATCCATTCTGACACCTGAGTAGGAAAATATCTTTCTCTGTGCAGACCACAATCCCCAGAAGAGAGGAATAGGGCACACAAAAGGCAAACCACATTCCCAGCAAAGCAAATTACTTTTTTTAGAAGCGAACTAAGGGCTTTAGAGAAAGCAAAAGCATTGCTAGAGTTGTTCACCTCACACAATAGCTAGGTATGCTAGATATTACATGAGCACCTTCGGAGAAAGTACTTCATTGATGCTGTGGTAGCCAAGATGAAACTGGTTAAGCCCCCAGACAACACAAGGTAAGTTTCAAGGTAAGCACATCCCATCTAGATGATGTTGGAAAATTTGACATTACTGGCATTTTGTTTTATCTGAACATTAAACATAACTTAAAATGTTCTGTATTTGCATACATTTTTGTTGCAGCATTACTTTTAGACAGTTTTACTACACCCAAAATACATATCTGGTAATAAAAATGCATTATCATTTCTTTGCCCTCCTTTTTTATATATATATATTTTTTAAATAGAGGTAATGTGTTAACTGAGGCATGTCCTTATCAACTGATGCACGTCCTTATAGACATTTATAATATCACCCTGAGGCAGGCCATCGTGCCAAAGAAGTCACCAGCATCAACAATCAATGACTATCGCCCTATAGCTCTCATCCACATCATGATGAAGTGCTTTGAAAGGCTGGTCAAGGATCATTTAACATCCAAACTCCCTGCAACGTTCAATCCACTTCAGCTTGTGTACCACCATAATCTCTCCACTGATGATGCCATATTGGCAGAACTCCATCTTACCATGAACAGTTATGTGTGGCTGCCCTTTACTGACTTTAGCTCTGCCTTCAGTACATTTAACCCCTAGCACAGACCCCAGACAGTATGTGTTAGGGAAAAAAAAATCTCTGAGACCATCACCATGAACGGTGGGGTCCCCCAAGGCTGTGTTCTGAGTACTCTGTTGTTCACTTTGATGACTCATGACTGTCATTCCAGGCATTACTCAAATCCTGTCATCAAATTCACAGTCAACACAACGGTGGTGGGCCTCATCAGCAATAATGAAGACTCTGCCTACGGAGAGGAAGTGAACCAATTCGTTGTCTGGTGTGATAGCAATGACCTGCCACTGAATGTCAATAAGACAAAGGAGATCATTGTTGATTTCAGGAGGAAATACATGGCACATACTCCACTTAAAATTCATGGCAACACCAAGTTCCTGGGGGTGCACATCGTGGCTGACCTGACAGACTACAAACACCATCTCCCTTGTTCAGTAAACACAGCAGCACCTTCACTTTCTGCGATAGATGAAGAAAGTAAACCTCCCCCGTCCTGTCCTCACAACATTCTACAGAGGCGCTGTAGAGAGAATCTTGACCAGCAGCCCCACAGTCTGGTATGGCAGCTGCACTGTCAGACAGCAGAGGAAATCATAAGAACAATCCTCCCTTCTATATAAGATCTGTATTTGTCACACTGTCTTAGTAGAGCTACTAAGATAGTCAGAGACACCACCCACCCAGCCCATGGACTGTTCAAACTTCTGCCCTCTGGCAAATGCTACAAAGTTTGCAGTGCAAGACTGCCAGACTCAGTAGGAGTTTCTTCCCACAGGCCATTAGACTACTAAACTCCCACCAATAACAGACAACATGCTGACCTGTTGGGACTGTTAGATTCCTGAACACACAAGCAGACTGTTTGAACACATATATTTGAAATCTCAAACCTTCTAAAAGGCTGTTATGTCTGTGCATTATGTAAATGTTTTTTCATCACTTGAACACTTTATAAGTATTCACCAATATTTCTATTGAATTATACATATATTCTGTCTACTATGCTGCCTATTATGTCTATCTGTTGTTGTACAACATGCACTTGTCTTTAAGTTTGTGTTCATACATTGAGCCTGGAGAAACAATTTCGTTCAGGGGTGCACTCTTTGTTGTATGGTTTGAATGTCAATAAAGTAAATCCAATCCAAAAGGGACAATTACTCATGGGGTTAAGAAACTAAAGTGATGAAGTGTCTCAAAACAGATAGGATTTTATTTTCCAATATTAACTCAAACAATTAGCCATTTTCTCACTATTTAACTATACATAGCCATCATACAATTTTACTGCTAATAAATGCACACTGAGTTCATTTTGAATTGGCAACTGGACTCAGAACTCAACAGCATGTTTCACTGTGCATGTTCTGAATACACATTTTTAACAGAGTTTACTGCGGCCTTTTTTGCAGTGAAAAATGGAGGATTAACTCCAAGAACCTGCTCAATAGTAAATCTTGCACGTGTAAAGAGTTAATCGACAGGCTCAAGCCGCTCTGGGTTTTGCTTTATTTAGGTCCCATTCATATGTATTAATTTACAAGGAGTTTAAAATACTTCTTCAGTACTCTATGTTCATAAAATATTAGGTGTTTGTTTTAACTTTGATCATTTTTAAGTATAATTGTTTTCAGACAAGTATTGACAAAAGACCAAAAAACACCTATTCTAGAGAAGTGCATGTTGCTTTTGTTGTCACTAACCCAAAGTTGTTATATTCTGCACTCTTTGCTGTGAACAAAGAAGAAAACACAAATATTCGACCCTCATGAATAAAGTGCCAAAAATTTACAATAAAAATGAATTACTTTCAAGATTACTTATTTCTATCAAAATACCTCATCCCGCGCTGCCACCCCATATCTTAACTACTGACCCTTGTTTCCCTTTTCTCTCGAGGGCCTGTTGTGGCGTTTCCCACCTAGTCCTCTGACAGACACAAGCAACCATTTACAGTCACTTTATAATTTCTCCTACAGGATTGAAAAGATTTATTTTTATTATAGTAATATTTGCGTAAATTGGTTTCACTTGTTCAGCACTTTCTCCAGCTTTTTATCTTTGTAAAAATTTTACCATAAAGAAAATGATCATACCTTCATAATGTAAAACCCATATTTTCTGAATCTTTCCTGTTTCAAAAATTATTTATTAGGTAAGTTTTAGGGCTTTTGTTTCATATTTTCTCTGGTGTCCCATTAACCCCACTGTAAATTGCTAGGGAATTCTCCTTTTTAGGTGTACTTACATATAATGTGAGAAGCACCTGCTGAAACTGCCATGTTGGTCTGTCTGTCTGTCCACATGAAACAATTCATTCCCCTGTGGACCCACTGTGTTGAAATTTGACACATTTACTCTTCAAAGAAATTTGTTGTGATAGTTCCGTTTTTGTTGCAATTATTTGAACTGATCGTTCAGTACAAAATTTTGAAATTTCTAAATCTCCCATTGAAAAGCATTGGCAAATCTGCAAACTTGTTTATTGTAAAACTGAGAAACGTTCTGTGCAACTTCAATGTGGATTAGTTTACCATTTCAAATTTACTTTGTGGGCAATTACAATTAACAATTTACAATTTGAGCAATCACATAAACTTGAATATTTTTAATATTTTCTTGGCTTACTTTTCCAAAACCCACTTAGATTCCCAATGAAAGTAAGACAGATGCTGGGGAGGGTGCACGCAAGCAAGTAGCTCATACAGGAGTGGTCATCTCCCACTACTTTAGGGAAGTTAACCATAAAAGTACCAAAAAAAAAAAGCCACTTCTCTGGAAATGAATGGAAGAAAAAAAAAACAAATATATAAACATACTGTGTATAAGAATGAATTTACTAAACTAATATTGTTATTATTATAAAGAACCAACGTTATCAACCTACAGCTGAACACTGCTTGAATTAATTAACTATACTGAAAAGGTGCAGCTCCTCTAAATGATATAAGCATTAGATGGTTTGAGATAATTGACTCCGACAGACCCCCGTGATCCTGTAGTTAGGATATAGCGGGTTGGATAATGAATGGATGGTTTGAGATAAACTGCTGGGCATACACCAAAAGACCATGCTGCATTATACAGTATCTACAGTTCATGAAGGCTAACGGTGGCCTAAATAGCAAAGGCAGGACAGGATTACAGCCAGCACCACGGTGAAAAAGTTTCTTAGAAGTATAATATAAAACAAACTAAACTGGGATGATGGTTCGTTAGTACCCGAAGAGCTGCTTTTGTTTCTGGGTATCTTCAGACTGGAATTAAAATCTTCAAGATAATTGTCACCTTTGGTACTCCCGTTATACAATAAATTAGTTCATTGCCAAGTTCTTAGTTATTTACAGTGCA
>JANRMT010062824.1:13866241-13908482 GCA_026402145.1 Polypterus bichir lapradei | reverse complement strand
GGGCAATTACTTTTTCACACAGGGCCATGTAGGTTTGGATTTTTTTTCTCCCTAAATAATAAAAACCATCATTTAAAAACTGCATTTTGTGTTTACTTGTGTTATATTTGACTAATGGTTACATGTGTTTGATGATCAGAAACATTGTGTGTGACAAACATGCAAAAGAATAAGAAATCAGGAAGGGGGCAAATAGTTTTTCACACCACTGTATGTAATCTCAGACAGCTCTAAGTGTTTGCTTTATAGTATGCAATTATTAAAGGCTGATGATGAAAGTATGGATACATATGTTATCTTTTTTATCTAGGAGTAATTAATATTGGACTGTCTTTCTCAAGGCATAAATAATATTTTTTTCAAAAAGCAGCAACCTCCATGTTTCTACTTGTATTACATTTAAATAATTAAGAGTATACATATTCTAACCCAGCCACAGGGGATGCACAAACCATTGTGTTTCTTTGTGCCATCCCAAGCCTGGATAAATGGGGAGGGTTACGTTAGGAAGGGCATCCAATGTAAAATTTTGCCAGATCAACATGAGGACAACAATACAAATTTTCATACCGGATCAGTCGAGTCCTGGGTTAACAACGACCACCACCAGTACTTTTAGCCAACAGGGTGCTGGCAGAAATTGGACTACTGTTGGCTGAACAAAGATAAGAAGAGGGGGGAAAGAGCAGAGGAGGTAGATAAAGAGAGTGGAATTGAAGATATGGATTTTGAAAGTTGGCAGTATGACTGGTAAGGGGAGAGAGTTAGCCGATATAATAGAGAGAAGAAAGGTTGATATATTGTGCGTGCAAGTGAAGAGCTACCAGACAGCTGGGCAACTACAGCAGAAGTAGTAAGGGTGACAGCAAGAAGAGTGCTTGGCAGAGAAAGGAGGAAAAGGAGGCCTGGTGGTGGAATGGGGAAGTACAGAACAGTATATAGAGAAAGAGGATAAATGACTTGGAAAAAACATAACAAATTCTCATTTTACTCGTGCTGTATAATTCACATTTCTTATCTAGTCGAATTCTGAAATCGTGCAATGGTAAATTCATTGAAAAGTTACATTAAACAATTTCTGAGAAAAGACGCTAACTGAAGGTAAAGACCAATGTTTGGATAGGCAAAACCAGCACGATGATAAATAAGGAAGTAAATCAAAAACTTGTGGTTAGTAAAGCTACTGCACTCCAAACCTCTCTGCTCTAAAAAATTTGAAACGCTTGTCCTTAAATACATAATAAAGTGTGTCGTTTACATTTCTATACTAGACTAATCTTCTCACTATATACTAGACTAATACAGGCTTGTAGATGTTTAAGTCACATGTATTCTTCAGTTCACATTCTAAAAATGCACACTACAAATTCCTGTAAAACCCATACCAATAAAATAAAAGTTAAATGTAAACGTAAACTTAAAGTACTGACAAGGGTGGATAGGGTAAGTCTCCATCACTATCAATGGAATCCAGTCTTTAAAGTTTATAGCATAATCAGGCAAGCCAATATATCCAAAGCACGTACATAAACACACGTCCTTTCCAAAAGTCAAAAAGTAAAACTTTATTTTAAACAGAATTACTAAGACTGAAAAGAATCTAAAACAACCAAAGTAATAAATGAAATTATTTGATCTTCCAATTTCAAAAATAATAAACAGTAAATATTATGGATTCTAAGAAGAGACAAAATATTAACACTGGAGAAATAATGAACGTTTCAAAACAGTGCAATGTTCGTCTCTTTACTGAAATAATGATGCAATTTAATCTAATTGAGAAAATTTAAAGTGTATATATCTGTGCTTTGTTGACACATCACAAAAAAACCTATTGATTGAAGATAAAATTTGGTAACTTTTTACAAAGCACCATCTTACAACACCGTCAGCTGCTACTGGTTTTCCCATAATCTTGAAACAAATGAAAACTATGAGTTCAAAATGATCCACAAAGACATGTTGGGTTTATGAGTAGTGAGAAAATCCTATCCACCCCCTGCAGATGGCACTGAATCTATTTAAATGTAATCCACTTAATCGGATCAGGACATAAATTAAGGCCATTAGAAGAAAGAGCTGGGTGCCAGGCTGAAGCTGGAGCATCAATAAGCCTTATGCACCTTAAATCCTCAATAAGTGTATGTCAGGGGAAATAACTTCGGTCTCAAACAAGAGACAGGAAAATCAGTATCACGTGAATTTCCTCAACATCATCTAATTAAACTATTCTGGTTCATTAAATGATACAATAAAAGTATCATACCAATGTTAATAAAATATTTCAAGTGTGAGAAAGATCATAAAAAGTAATTCCTGGGGGGTGGGGGAATGTTATACAGCTTAATTTATAAGTCTGATGTAAAAGAATCTACTATACATTAGAAATTCAGACCTAGATTTAAACTAGCAGAGATGCCCCAACAGACAGACAGCACCAAGTACAAGTAAAAAAAAAATGGAAAAGAATTAAAAAATAGATCAATATGAAGAAAAGAATAAGCAACAGAGGAAAGCAAAAATGAAAGAAGCAAGCTGTATTGTTGTTATTGGGCATTACAAGAATTACCATCTACAACAAGCAGGTATTACATGCTTCTCAGGTACTTATATTTACATATTTTATACTTATATGGTTCCCTATTATTTATGTATTTTAAAAAGAGGAAAACAATGATGAAAAGCATATTCAATAATTTCCACTATAACCTGAGAGTCAAGCAAATACTTTACAAAAATGTATTATGATTAAATGTGGAAATAAAGAAAAATATCCATTACTTTCTAATTATATGACTATGTCAGGGTTGAAAACAATGTATAAACAGTAAATGTGGATTTAATATTTCTTCAGTTTGATTTGCTATAAACAGAGTGAGCACATAGTGTCCCCATACAGTATATTAACAGGTGCTTTGGGTTATGAAAATCTTGTATGGTAGAGGCATCCTGGAGGAGATGGGAACAAAAAAAAAGACCAGGAGATGACCATCACAAAATGAAACAGGCAAACACCATAGTCTTTAAAGAGGCTGAGGTCAGAATACCAAAGGAAGCAAGCACAGGGGGTTCTCAAAGCCAAAAACTAAAACAAAGCTGTACTCAGAAAAAGAAGAAAAAAAAAACAACTACATAATCCTTAGCCCTCATTTTAACTAGACGTGACAGCTATTCAGTAGTAAATCCAAGAACTGGATGCCTGAAGCTGTGCGTTGCCATATTTAATAGGCATGGCATAATTACACAACACACCGAGACCGCCATAGCATGCAACTAAAACAGTAGAACGACAACAAACAGCGAAGAACAAAAAAAAAAAAAAACACACAATAGAGTCTAGCTATAGACCTCCAGGGATCTGCTCCTTTGGCAAGCAAATCACATTGGACACATCCAATGACATTTAGTGGTCTTTGCAATAGACATCAGTCATGTTACATTACACGGCCAGTCATTTGCATTTTTCTCAACACGTACCTTGTGTATTGCTCTCAAAATAACATCCTTAAATTATGTTTAAGGATAGAGTTGTGGATTGGTTATCTTACTCAAGAGTAAAAACGACTATCAAGCAGAAATATCTGACAGTAGATCTGTCGCGTAGTAGGAGAGTCTTGTAGTGTTGTAGGCCACAGCCAGACCCTTCTTGGACTTTCCACTGTGTAAATCAGGGCTACCCAACCAAAGGGTAAACTTTAACCTATTCTAGAGATAAATTTGCTTAAAAAAGCTGAAGTCATGAAGATTTTGATTAGTTCCCAAAGATGACGCAAGACTTGTTCTTTCAATAAGTGTGCCAAGAATATCCACAGTCACAGGTGAAAAGCAAGAACAAGCGTCTCATTGACTCAGTGTGTTTCAATCTGGAATACCAGTATCAGCTCATCATTAGTTGTTTTAAATTAGTGAAATTGCATTATTGTGAGGTATTATTATTGTTATTTGAACTTAAAAATGTTAAAACAATATCTTAAAATTTCCTCTTTGTCAAATGCTTTATTGTGGTAGAAGTATAAACTCAAATTACTTAACAAAACAGGGGGGGGTAAATTTAGTTTCAAAAAGTTGTCATGGGCTAAACGAAGCAAAAACGGTCGGGAAAACCTACATGACATAAACATGATATCCAATAGGCTGTTCAACTGAGCTCCTAAATCGCAGATCTCTGGCAGTCTGCATCTTGACTGTTGTCAATAAAACAGTGGGACACACCAAAGCCAAAACCAAAATGTCACTACTAATGACGATAAATGTTAAAACCAGGAAAAACAAGTTTAATAAGTTCTGAAATGGTTGTAAGAACAACAAAACTCAGATTCATCACACTTTGGTTTGCATTAATACATTACAAATGTTAAAAACAGAAATAATCTGAACACATCTACCTACCAGATTCCAAGAACAACAGCTTGTTCTTCTGCACAAAGATCAGGCATAATAAACTGGTCTGGCTCTGCCAGCTTAATATTGTTCAGCACTGTATCATCAGTCAGACAATGGTCCTAGAAAGAAGCACATATTATTTAAAAAAATAAAATTTAGGTCAATTCAATATTTGTACAATTTATTGATTTAGAATTATGTAAGCAGGAATCAAAATTCTGCAAAAAGGTCTATGTACATTAAGAGAATTCTTTAAGCAAATATGTTAAAAAAACGCTGGCACTATGCTTGAAAATGTTGCTGTCATAAATAGTTGCCAAAATAATTAAACAGAAAGAAATATGTTTTTATAGTTTTACAAGAAACAGAGCTTGTTTTTTGTATAGTCTAATATTCTGATCCAATGCCGTTTGGGTCAAAACTAGGAATGTGTTTGGTTTTTAAAATCGACAGTTTGCTTTGTACAATAGATTTTATGTTACAGTTCAGCATATATTTGGGGACACAAAAACAAGCAAAACAATTGTCTGAATGCCTCAGGGAGAGAAAAATGACTCTTTCACAGAAATACATGCATTTGTTAATCAGTAGCATATTTTCATTTACTTATATATAACAACAAATGTTATTTTACGGAGTACAACAATTATGTAGATGACATGTTACCATAGCTGGTGCAAATACTGAGATAAAATGGAGCAACATTTCTATGACCGAGACCACTGAAAGCAGCCCACAGTACTCCAAATTGAGCTTAGGCAGGCAGGAGTTTGCCATGCAATAAAGATGGAGACCATGCAGACTAGGTAAAAGGTAGTAAGGCCCAATTATTTTAAGGTATGCAAACACTGGACAACAATAAAATACTTCTGGGCCTTAACGTATGTTGTTAGTTTTCTAACAAGTACAGTATTACTGTAAAGATGGCTAACATAGACAAATGCTGCTTAAACAGAAAAGTACCAATGGATCACAAAATATTCTGTTACTTTTTATTGAAACCACTGATTAAATCAAATGTGGCATGCAAGATATCTACAAGTTATGCTTGAACCATCATAATACTGTCAAGTCAAATCAATCAAAACAGTAACATCTGTAAAGAAACACACTCCAAAAAAAAGACATACTGTACGAACATTAGATTCTTAACATTATTAACTTGAACTATGTGATGAAAGGAAAACCTTTCAAAGTTTCAACACAAATAATCAACATATAACAAACATTTCTTGCGAATAATGAGTATGAATTAAAATAGAAGATTTTCTATCCAAACTTTCATAAGCAAAACCCCATAACAACATTTAGCAGATGATTTTATCTCCTCTTTAATAACTGAACATCAATAAATAAATCACTTAACTAATTTTAAAAATATCCACTAACTGCAAGTTAGTTTTTTCTTTTTTATGCTCCATGTGGGCTCATGATTTTTGCGCCACTTAAATGTCCACATTTGGAAAACAGTGCTACCTCCCCTAAAAACAGTCCAAGTTATTACAAAAATATACATGTAAAATCTTCCTAGAGCTGAGGATATGTTCATGACATGACATTTTGAGTATATGCTCAAAAGCAAACTTTTCAAATAATGAGTTGTGGTACATTGTCAGACCACAATGATGCAATTATTGATGGGCTGAACAGATTAAACGAACCTTTAAGACTCTGCCAAACTGGCCCTACTTAGCCACCACCTACCCCAACCTCATTTTACAATATGCTACATTTGCTCAGAAGGAATATTAACAAAAGCACACTGATGATAGTACCAATCTGTGAAAACAATTTTCTCAGAAAGACTAAACAAAAGCAGGCATCTGATAAATTTACATTTTAATTATACACTAACATTGTCGATAATACACTTTTCCACAATGTTTTGACTTCCAAATTAGGTAATCTTTTGACACTTGTTTTTCAAATACATTAGTATGAATTCCTATTTTACCAAGATGATATCTATTTTTATTCAAAAGAAAAAAAACCTCACATAATTAAAGGCACATTCCAGCACAAAGAACATTGTACTCTGTATAAAGTGTCAATACTTTACTAATAAAGAGACAACTGTTGGTAAAATTTACTCCATATCAGGAGACTATGACCTGAAACAAGTTCCATGCAGTGATGCCTGATGCTTAGTACTATAGTGTGCACAGGTGACTGTTATCATTAGAAATATCAAATTCTTAATCTTAATAATGTTTGGCCACATCAGACATGTAACAATTCTAGGTGTTACATAACAATTAGAAATGCATTTTTACATCTACACGTTAATGTGAACACAGTCTGTACACAAAAGCTGTCAAGCAAAAGTTTATGCATAACTGCCATGCCCCTGAACTGGATAAGCAGATTAGAAAAAAGGAGGGTGGACTACTTAAATAAGTAAGTGTACTTAATATAAAGGATGTCCCAAAATTCACGCAAGAAGTAATTTTGATAGAGAACACAGGTTTTTAATTGATTCCTAAAGTATACAGTATAGAGTTATGTATGGAATAGCATATCAGGTAAATGGCCTCCACGGCTTTGCTGGCACATACGCACTCTTTTGTAAAAATTTTCCATGACCGTTTTGCATAAATGTAGCTGAATTTCATTGATCCAGCACCTAATTTCCTCCTTCAAGGCGTGAGTGGTTTTGGGCTTGACGGCATAAGCCTTACATTTCAAAAAACCCCAAAGAAAAAAGACCAAAGGTGTTAAATCGCATGATCTGGGCGGCCAATTCTGATCACCAAAACGGGAAATTACATGACCAGGAAATGACTCATGCAGTAATTGAATTGTTTCTCGGGCTGTATGGCATGTGGCACCGTCTTGTTGAAACCACATGTCGTCCACATCCATATCTTGCAATTTAGGCACAAAAAGATGGATTATCATGTCGCGATAGTGAGCACCATTAACTGTTATTGCCTGACCAGCCGCATTTTCGAAGAAGAATGGTCTGATGATGCCTCCAGCCCAAAATCCGCACCAAACAATGACATGCATGTGGATGCATTTGTTTCTCAAAAATCACTCGTAGATTTTCTGAACTCCAAATGCGACAATTTTGACGATTAACGAAGCCATCAAGATGAAAATGAGCCTCATCGCTGAAGATGATTTTGTTCGAAAAAGTTGATGAAGTTAAATCACTATTCCGACCATATTTTGTATAAAAATTGCGAACTGTAGCTGCCAAACCTTCATTATTTTTAAAATATTGCTCAACAATGAAAACGCGTTGTTCTTTCGTGTAGCTCTCCATTTTTAATAACCCTGAACTGTGAGCTGTCACGCTGTCTTTTATTTTCGTTGGCAACACTTTTTCCGCACAAATGGCGCCAAATTCAAATCTTGCGTGAATTTTGGGACACCCGTTGTAATCAAGTGTTAACCTGCCCAGGTTTGTTGGAACCTAATCAACTACAAACCCCTAATGCACAAGAGCTCTCTTTCTACATATGAATATCCGATGAAAACGTCATCTGATAAGGCAAAAATCTTTTGAGTTTTGTCTTTTCATTAGAAACTTAACAGAAGTACTTTTTTCTTTTTTTCTTCCCCAAAAACACAAAAAAAACAAAATTATATATCCTTATTTTGAGCTGCAAACTTCCAATTCTTTAAGATATGAAAATCTTGGAGGTGATCTGAAGAAAGAAATATTTTTGTACCTTTGGCAATTTTTCCACTGGTGTAGGGTCTGGAGTGAGACGGCTTTGTGACAGAGCAGCCCCTTCCCTTTGGACATTTAAGATCAGTTGTGGCAAATAATTTTCCTGAAACCGTGTGCGCTTTCCCAAGGCACCTGCAAAAAAGTAGAAAGGAATACACTTTTATTTATTACCTGTCAAGGGCTGGCAGGTCCACAAAAAACACTGGAAAATTCTCAGTGTGCCGTCAAGTGTGCAAAACCCCAACTCTTTCTCCAAGTACAATAAAAAAAAAGCAAATGGAAACATTTTACAGTGTCACTGCATATTATAGTTAGAAGAAATAATAAAGCAAAGGTGATGATTTGCGCATGTGCATCTACAAAATGTACATTTGCAGAAAAATATATTGTTAAATGAATTTCCAATGACATAAAATAGTTACCTTCATATAAAAAAAACTATTAAGTAAAAATTATAGTATAATAATTTAAAGTAAAAATGTGACTTTTTCCCTTTGTGTAAAAACAAAAAGGCTGGCTTCCTCTTTATGCTGCCTGGTCTTAATGTGGACAAGAAATCAGCTGCTATTCTTGAAGAATACACTAGAATCACTTGACACCTATAATTTTGTTAAATATATAAAATCCTGTACTGAGCTAACAGCTTCAGATGTAGAGGTCTTCTCCAGCATAACCCATACGTCATTATAAATATCAGAGGGTGGGCATGCATTATCATTTTTCTTAGGAATCCAAGAGTAACAGAAGCTGCAGACTGTAGTATAGTAAAAACATACTATTTAAGAAAATATTTATTTTAGTTCCTTGGTTAAAATTTGAAGGGATATAACATTCTTAATCAAAATGAATTTACAACACGTTATTACACAGCATGCCAGGCACAACAAAAAATGAATGGGAAGGTGTTCACAAGTTGCAAAAAAGATATAATTAAACATAATATGAAAACAATGAGATTTACTTTATATATATATATATATACTGTATACTATCATCAGCTCTTAATTAGAACACCTGAATAAACAAAAAAAGTGATTATATGTTGCCCCTCAACAGCAGTTTCACTTTTTAAGGAGGCTAAAGAAAGTTAATCTTTCTCCTTACTAAGTGACACATACGCATGATGGACAGCAAATTACTGAGCTGCTATGGCAACTGCACTCTGTCAGACAACAAGGTCCTGCAGCGGTTGGTCAAAACAGCCCAATTCATCACTGGGACTATTGCTCCCATCTGTTATGTCTAGAATATCATAGCATTTAAAAAAGAAATATAGTACGTGCATTACAGTATATCTATATTCAAAAACACAGCTGAAAAACAAGAGGATTGTAACACTCGCTGAAAGGAACTACCAGCATAACAGTCACACAATTACATACAGCAGCTCAATTGAACAAGTGGATCACAGATACACAGCATTTCACAGAGGCTTGTCAAAATAAGAGTTGTTTCACAACTCACATCATTTATATTAGACATTTATGGCAGATTTCTAAAGAAACACTTTCATTAACTCACACATCCTGGCAAAAAAGGTTTGTCTCCCTGCCATCCAGCGAATGATGATATGGCTTTCAAAGCTGACTTTCTATCCTATGTAGCATCTGCACCCAAAAACAATACATTTTTTTATATATATCTTACCCCACGTAGTTTGTAGTGATAACTAAGAAAAAAATTTTAATATAATGTTTTCATGCAGAATGGAAAGAAAAAAGTTTATAATAGAACGCAATCATGACCGATGCTGTACAATGGCAAACAATTTGAAAAAAACCCCATGGAAAAGAAAAAAAATCTCACATTACTCGTGTTGCATAATCCTCATGTCATTAATCCAGTTATATGCTCAAAATATGCAAAACACATTCACTATTAGCCTCAGCAGATATCATAAACAGGAAATGCATTCCCATAATACTACACTTCTGAACTGAAGAGAGGACTCTGAACCAGTGAAGGAGGGGGAGAGGCAGATCTTTAATTCAGAAGTGCAGTATTAAGGAAGTGTGTTTTTGTTTATGACGTGCGCTAACCTTTGCAGAACTATCTATTTAAGAATATTTTAGCACAAATTAGAGCTTTTGGCATATTTTGAGCATAACAACTGGATAACTGACAAGTACATTATGTGACACAAGTAACTTCAGATTTTTCTTCTGTTTTCACATTGTTTGCCATTGTACATCATTGGTTACCATTGGATTCTATTATATCAAACTTTTTTCTTTCTAATCTGCTTCTAAACATGAGTTTAAAATGTTTTCTTAGCAATCACCTCAAACTACGGGGGTATGTAATATATAAAAAATATCATTTTTGGATGGAGTGTTCTTTTAAACAATAGATTGACAGTACAGATGTTACATTGATCGAAGTCAAATTCATTTATTTTGTCAGTCACTTGATTTTGAGGAAAATTCCTTTAACAAATTATTTTCTTTAAAATCTACAGCTTGTTTACTTTGTATTGAATATTTGCTGCCTATTCTATAGTGTACATATAGAATCTTTGCAATAATATTTGATTAAAGTGATTTGAAAATCACATTCAGAGCATCAGGAGTGAGTAAACACATGCTAAATGCAGAAGGTGATCAACAAATCTGCATTTATTGTAAGACTGTATGAAGTAGTTACAAAGAATATTGAATTTTACTATGAAAAAAGCTAGAGCAAATTTTTTTTCTGGTTTGTGATCTAATAATTACTATAACCCGTGGTTTCTGTTTATACTACAAATAAGATACTAAATTCAGTTAAATATGCAATAACTGATTTTACTCCTAATTAGTGTGGGAAGCTTTAATTTTCAGGAAAAAAAAATATAATAAAAATAAGATTGCCTCTACTCCTCTGCATCGAGAGGGGTCAGATGAGGTGGCTCGGGCATCTGATCAGGATGCCTCCTGGACGCCTCCCTGGTGAGGTGTTCCGGGCACGTCCAACCAGGAGGAGGCCCCGGGGAAGACCCAGGACACGCTGGAGGGACTACGTCTCCCGGCTGGCCTGGGAACGCCTTGGGATTCTCCTGGAAGAGCTGGAAGAAGTGGCCGGGGAAAGGGAAGTCTGGGCATTTCTACTCAAGCTGCTGCCCCCGCGACCCAACCCCGGATAAGCGGAATGAGGATGGATGGATGGAGATTGCCTCTATTTCACAACCCATTATTTCTTTCTCTTCTATGTCTTCAAATGTCATCTTGGAATTTTTTCTGCCAATCTCGCTAGAGTATTTTTTTTAAAAGAAAATAGAGAATATTTCATCTTTAAATTCCACTTTATTCAGTTAGAATAGTAGATATTGCTGAAAAGATTGTTAAAAGAGGTCACTGACAAAATTTCACATCAATTGTTCATTACTAAAAAGGTAAGTTCAATCTTCTTTTAAAAATTATATGATATACTGTATCTAAGAAAGCCTAATTTAGATCTTGATATTCTGAATAATTTTTGTCCAACTTCTTAACTTTCTTTTATGGCCAACATTTTAAGAGAAAATTTTACCTGATTTAGTTGATTTAATTTATGAATTTAAATCAGTTGCTTGAAAGGTTCCATTCCAGGTTTCATGTTCAACATAGGACATGTTAAAAAGAATAAATGAATGGAATGCTGTATCCTTAATCTTCTGCATCTTAGTTCATCTTTTGATACTGTTGATTATATTAACTTGGTTGACAATCTCAAAGGCTGGGAAGGTACTGCATCTCTGGCATAATAATGACTGGTTTAAGTCTTACCTTCATGAAAGGCAGTGTTCAATTTCTTTTGCTATGAAGTGTTCTTCTGTAGTAGTATACCTTGGGCGAGTAACTGAGTGGGACAATATTGGTTTGGTCCAGAGGTATGAGGCCAGAACAGGGAGGGGAGCTGGCCCCTAAGACACAATGCTCTATTGGTCCAAGGGGTACAGTAAGGAAGAACAAGGCCAGCATAAATATGGGTCACACCAGCAGCTACATGTAATTTCTCCTTCCATCAATATCCATCCAGAGACCACTGTGATTTAAAGATTAGCTCAGAAGTGCAACATAGGATTAGCAAAGCCACGTGACATCTAGACACATTGGGTGCCTAGACTTCCAGCCAGAAGAGCTGCTATCCATCTCAATTACGGTTAGACATCAATCTGACTTGCTTAGTTTAGAAAATATTATTCTATATTGAGTGAATACATTTTTGAACCTGCATCTTTGCTGTGCCTTTAACTTTTATTAAACTGCCTGGGGTCTAGAGAGAAGAGAAGGGAAGAATAATTTTCACCATAGGCACAGTCATCCCTGGTTTACCCTGGTGGCAACCACAACTGGTGCTGCGGATTACAGCTGCATCTCTAAAATAGAGTGGTAAGTGTGACTCAATAGAGAAAGAGTCAATAGTTTGGGGTACTCGGGTCTACGTAGAAAGCCAGGGCACATTCCCCTTCCCTGTTAAAATAACATTTATATTTTTTAATTTGAAGATGGCATAGTGGTAAGTGCGGCTGTCTCATGGATCCAATGTACAAAGATTAAATTCAGCATCCAACTGGTGTTTGAACAGTATTTACATGTTTCCTCACTGTCAGCACGGGTATTTCTAATGATACTCCAATCTTTCTTCCACATCCCAAATATGTGCCTTTTAGGATGGAAGACAATATCAAATTGCTCATACACACAAGGCCACTTTGATAGCAAGCCTCGCAATGGACTGGTATTCCAATCCAGGAATTGTTCTTGTCTTGCGTTCAGTGTTGCTAAGATGTGTCCCAGCTTCCTCCAGCTCTGAACTGGATTATAAGTTTGACAATTCTAAACTATTTTTTAAAAACTGGACTACTGTTACATATTTATTAATACAGTATGCATCATTACTAGTTAAATAATTATCATTGTTGTATTTGCTGCTCTGTGCTGCACTACATTGTGAAACTGTATACTAAATTGTCAGTGTATGATGTTTCAGTAATAGTGGGTTTAGCAAATAAAATTCTGTGTATTGCACGTTTAATTGAACTAAACAGAAAAGAGACACCATATTAAGATATCTGAATACTATGCCATATCTAACATGGTCACTTGATATAAATCAAGTATATAATTCTAATTTAATTACAGCAGATGTAACTAATTTATTATCAACCATTTGTCTAATGGAACTATTTTGCACTTTAACTATACTATGTTTTAATGATCAAGTGAAGAATAAATGGATATTACTAAAGCTATGAGATAATGATAAGCAACTAAATGACATATGAAGAGGTTTAAACTAACTTACATTTGCTGCATCTGAAAAATATGAATTCTGTAAGGGCCACTTGAGAATATGTATTGGGCCACCATTCTGGGCTCATTACTGTAACGCCATGTTATGCTGCTGGGGTAGGTAATATTCTTTACATCCACAAGAGGGAGTAAAACAACCTTAAGTTAAAATTGAGTTTTTTCCAGACAAAACATGAACATACGGCAAGCCACACACTTTTGAGAAAAGGTCTTCTTAGAAAGTGCACCTCACTACCAATTACCACATATCCAAGTGGTAATTGCCAAGTGTTGCAGGGGACTGCACATAATTGTTCTATTACAACTGAATTAAAGCCAACTTATGCATTATCATATGAAAAATCAGTGATCGGTGTGATGTAAAAAAGACATGCTTGCAATTATAGATGTACAGTCTGATATGCACCAGTAACAATCTGGTCAAATTAGCACTGCCTAGTAACATTACTTGAACATGTTAGAGAGGTGGAAAGATATATATATATATATATAGAGAGAGAGAGAGAGAGAGAGAGAGAGAGCTTCATATCAAAAAACAGATTTCGCTAAATTATGCACAAATATATATGTTAAGCACCCACTCTTTTTATCACAATCTGCTACTCAAAGCTGTTTTCTTTACTGTAAGTAAAAATCCAGGGACCTTAGAATACATACTTCCTTCACACTAACCTGCCAATTACCTGAGATCTTAGCTGAGATAAATGTAATATTGCTCTAAAAACACATTTTATCAAGTATGTGCAACATTAAAAAGAACAAAATCTGCATAGAGCTCTCCTGTAAGGAAAATATAATCTGTTAATGGGGCGTATTATAACATAAGCAGAACATCTTTCTCCTCCAAAATGTGACATAAAAAAGTTTTTTTCTTACAAAAAATAGATGCCTACTATTATAACTAAATATTCAATGTGGGCTGAAATAGAAATGATTCTCCCAAAACATGTGACTAGAATATCCCTTGGTTTTAAATTCAACACTGCAGAAAGGGAAATTGACTTTATTTGCTAGGTGCTCTCTAACTATTATAAAAATAGTTTATAAATCTAATAAATGTTTACTAATCAACATGATGTACTACTAACGTTATATATTTTACAACATTACATCACATTAAATAGCATCAATTTTTTAGCAGACAGCTTTAACTATGGGGGAAGAAACAGAATTATCCAGAGAAAACCCATACAGACTAAGGAAAAACAAGTAAAATGAACAAAGATAGCCAGACGGCCAAATTTTGAACAAAGATTCTTGGAACTATGAGAGACAGGGTTTTCATTTTTAAGTGAGGTTTAATTAAATACCAGATAGATATGTTTTGTTTCCCTAACAATTTGGTGTCACCTTACTGACCAGGATGGTGCTATAACAGAAGGACAAGAGAGGAGCAGCCTCTTTTAAACCTGGTCATGCAGAAGTTGCATAGGACAGAGGAGCTTCCTACTGGCAGCTTCTCTTGACAGCATCCAAGGACAACAGCTGGGCCACCTATCAGGACTGCAGGTCCCATGTTGGTGTGTAAATGAGAGTCACACCAGAGGGATATTGCTACCAGCACACGGGGGAGTGGAGAGACACATGGCCCTGGGAGACAGTCTCTCTCGGTTGTTCCATGTTAATCCATCCTCATGTTCCATCCATTCTAAGGGCTTCTTGGCTGGGAAAGCTATGTAAAAGATTTGTCCATTATGAAAATCACCAACTTTACAGAGAAATAAAAAATATGGCTGCAAGTAACTTTAAACAGATCTGAGGTGAAGTATAGAGGCTGCTTTCTATATGTGAAAGTAAGGATTCAGAATGAAACAAGTTGCACATAAATAATGAGGGTTTATTAATCTGTTTCCTATTATGTTTTCTACTTTGTGTGAAATGTTTACAATATTCTGAGATACCAGTTATATTTTAGAAATTTAAATAACCTGTCCTATATTTCTTATTAAAGAGACACACTGATTAAAAAAACAGTTCCAGGGATTTCAACTTCCTGGTGATTGAAATTTTTTATCTTTGCTATCAGTTACTTGTAGGAAGAAACACAATTGCTCCAAATCAAATACTTTCTTATAACTTTTCATAAAGCTTTTCATAAAGTCCTAAGCATTTGTTTTGTAACTATTTTGAAATTTACAGTCAATTTTTTTCTGACATCTTAATACGCACATATTTTAATCAACCCATGATGCCTCTACCAACTGTATTGGAAGAATCCAGTTATCAAGATAGAAACAAACATGACATACTTATGCAGTGTATGGCTGGTCTGATAATCCACCGAGATATCTGCTTAATTACTTTATCAATATAACCGGACAAACTGAGTGACTTTAAAAGGATAATTTTTGTACAAATAGCATGTTGAATTACTAAACAAAACAAGCAAACTAAAAATGAGTTAAACCTTGTTAATTTTCCAATCAGATTGTCTATACTTAACAGCTGAATAATTTCTTGATGCAACTACAAGAACTAGTAGAATTAGCAGAGGTAAATACAAATTTTACGCATAACTGACAAATGTGCAACAAACACCACCTGTTATTTTAAAAAAGTGACTGTTAATTTTACCTGTCAATGTGATCTGCAGTTTCATCATTTCCTTAGCACGATGAATGTATTCTTTTGCCTTTGTATAATCAAAATAAAACAGAGATATGTGCCCACATTCTAGTAGAAATTGAACAGCCAAATGTAGAAACTGGTCAGACGTGAAAACAACGTTGTTTTCCATCACTGTATGGAAGAGAAAAAAAAAAAAACAAATTGTTGAATGTTGCTGCACTTTTAAATTAATAAATTGTTAAACTATATTTAGTCTATAAAGGATGGTGCTCAGTTAGAGATTTCAATGTCATTTTAGATTAATGACTAGCTTAAAAAATGAGAAAAGTAAATGTCGGCAAAACAGAATTAAATGCTTACAATCAACTAAAAACACTATTTCTTGCAGATAAATACCTTATGTAATAATGTCTCATCAATGTCTGCAATGTACATGCATTGACTTGTACATTTTGTGGGTGATATGGAGAAAGAAATAAAGAAAAAAAAATCTGGATATGTTGCAATGAAAAATACCATGACTCTGTATTAATTTTAACATCTACTACTCTGTATACAGCTGAATGTATTTACTTTTCTTGATAAGTAATACCTTACTAATTAATACAGTATCTGTGAAAAATATTTCAGGGATCCCAAAAAAAAATTACCCCTTGATGAATATGAAACAACTATCAAACATTTTTTTTAAAAAAGTCTTATTTTATTCAGAGTCACATGGTGCTGAGGTCTATCCCAGAGGGCACTGGGTACAAACAAGGTGCTGGCTTTGATTTAGTTGCCGGCGTTTCACTGGACAGACCAACAGAGAATGGGCAAATTTAGAGTTAGGGTTAATTAACCAAACATGCTTGCCTTTGAATAGCTGGTTTGAAAAACTGTGCAGAAACATTGCGGGGAACAAATTCAAAGCCCAGGAGCTGGAAGATGTCCTCAAAATTTAATTTCTCACTTGTTTTCAATTGGATTACTATTTGTTGCTCGTCCCAAGCAACGATGCACCTTGACCTCTATTGTGGGGTTGTTGAATAAATTGTGATAAATCAGAGATGGGATGGTTGACTCTGCTTTAAGTTTTTGCAGGAAAAAATGACTAAGTTCTGGGTGCAAATTTGCTGTCCTTCATTAAAGAGGAAGCTTCTTTCAATATGCAGTAACATACTGTACACACATACATAGGTTTTGTCTGCTTGCAATATTCCTCCAATCAAGGACAATTACTGGGAATCCCTATTCACTGGTTTGCTTGTTTTTTCTTTGTCTCACTGTAAGGCAGTGTCTTCCTCCAGCAGACTAGTGCAGAAACCTAACATCTAGGTTGTAACCATGACCAGTGAAGAGATCAACTGCTGATGATATACTAATACATTTAATTTCAAAATGGTTCATACATTCATTAATAATCTTCTTATTCAATTAAAGGCCACAGAGATTCAGTACCTATTCTGTCTGCCCCAGGAATAACAGATAGCCTGAGAGACTATTATAAGGCTTAATCACTCAGGCACACATTCAGCCATACTTGGCCAATCTGCAGTTGCTAGTTAACCTAACATGAATGTCTTTGATTTTTAGCATTTATCATTACGATTTATTACATTACATATGTTTAAGAAAATTATGTTTAAGTTTATTTAGGCATTTATACAATTTTAAGACTAAATAAAAATATTACCTAACTGCAAAATCATTTCCACAATCACCCGTCATATTTTATACAAAGCAAAAAATAGTTTCCCCAGAGTAAAGTTAATTTAAAGATCTGATAATAATTTGTATAGCCTTCCAAGTCTTCTGACTGGAACCCTTCCTAAATTATTGTATTATACTTTCCAGTTCCATAAATAAAAAACACAACTAATGATTAAAATTAGTATTCCAAATCCAGCATTAATAAATTATAAAGTAAATTTACCACTATTTTCCAAGCTTTCATATATCAAGACATGCTGCAAAGGATATAGATATATACCTGATTTAAAAATATTAAAAAAAGACATATTTAAACATTTTAAAAATATGACAATGTAAAAAATCATATACCAATTACTTTACTGAGTTCAGTGTAACATTGTTGTAAGGGGTTGAATAATTACTTGGTAATGACATATATTCAAAATATATTGTATGTGCTCTCAGGTCTGAACTACTGTCATTTTCCTGGCATTAATAAATTATTAATGTAAAGGTTTTCCGTTTTATGCATTCTAAAATTTACTTCTTTAACATTGCCAGGTATTTTCCAAGCAATATATTATTAACGTTCTTGAAAGTAAATGTCAGATTAATATATTTTTCAATTCTATTCACTGGTGATGTAAATCTATGGTTCAGCTGTCATTAGTAATACAAAACCTGTATATTATCATATATATGTATGTGTGCGTATATACATAATGTATATACTGTACACACTATATATCAACATAAATGCTTTGGAAATATAAATTGTTGAGCTATAACAGTTAACTCATATCAACAATAACCTTCAAAAGCTTGAAAAATTAGTTTCATACATCTTCCCTGATTAGTTTTCATAAACATGATAACCTACTGTTTTGATATTCGTATCATACTTTTGCCTAGAAGCTGTTAAAAAATTTGCATTTTGTGGAACACAAAACTGCTGTAACAAACATGCTAACTTACCTGAAAAATGTCTACAACTTGCTTCAAAAAAGACAAAGCTTGTAAGGGTTTATAAAAATAAATTTTGAAAGTATGTGGAATGTGATTAGCATAATTCCTTACAGGAAAAGGAACAAATCAACTGCTGAAGTCACAGGTGAACAGAATCTTGGGACTATTAAATATAAGAAAATATACATTTCAGCATATGCATTATGGATTATTAAGCAGTAACAGGAAAGAGTTCCCTGGCTTCTCCTCAAACTCAGATTAATGCTAAGAGTGCTAAGGTTTCAGGAAAACACATAAAGGGAAGATTATAGCAAGGCTGCAAAGCCACACATCATTCAATCAAAATCAGAGTAAGCATCTTTGCTCTTCTTGGCCTTTCTAAATGGACTTCATTGACCTTAATAGGTTGACAAACAATCTTCCCAACAGTCCCAGCTTCAAAGTACCAAAAGCAATCTCCCTATCATCTCTAAGTATCTCTGAGAAACGAGATTTCTTCCATCTGCGAGATTGCCTTTACACATCTCTCCTTCCAATTGTAAGCTTAATAATAACATGACATAGCATTATTTCCATGCTTAGAAAATAAGCAACTTTAAACAACTCATAGAGCACTAACTTACAGAGGCATTTGCCAAGTTTTGGAAAGTACACCCCTGAGCACCAAGAAACCTAACTTTGAGCCACCTTTGTAAGGCAGTTGCTGTGATACTTGATTCTTTATTGGAGCAAGGATGCACTTATCCAAATTAGGAACGGTCTATCACAATCTGCAGGTCATGAGGATATCTGCTGATTGCTATGTCAATGTACACGTTCTTTCTTTTGTTCCCCATACCTTTAAGACTTTAGTCAAATTCAATTTTCTACTACCCTGAACATTTTCAGGAGTTGATAAGGTGTAAGTGAGGGAATAGACATATAAATCAGCTTTCACTTGGAGACTCATCTGGAACCGATAAAGGAGACAAACAGAAGAAAGCAATTTTAAGGATCACCTAGGTTTTACACCACGACTTCTCACTTTTGATATTCTCTTGATTCTGTTTCACTAATAGTGTATACTAACTTAAGACAACTATACTCCCAGTATTTGTAGTAGTAGGCTTCCATTTTACAAATGACTATGGGTATTAAGCCAGGCAGTCTTGGTTGCTAATTTACTTTATAGTTCTTGGGCTGTCTGTGGCTTGAAGGAGATCTGTTGGTATTCCGACATCCTGCAGTAGTCTCACTCAATCTCTGATACGCTAAGAGATGTAATCACCAGTACACATTCTTATTAAGAGAGGGAACAATAGTTTTTATTGTTTACACAAGCTTATATTTTTGTTACTGCCTCTGGCACTACGTAACTTTGTGCCACTTACAACATTGATATTCCATAAAATAAAATAAATACACATAAGAAAAAAAATCCAATATCTACAAGACATTCAAGCAATAACACAAGTAAACTACATATTATGGAACTTTTTAAATGTCATTCAAATTTGTCAAACATGGAAAATAGTCTGAGAGCCAAAAGGCTCATATGTGGTCTCATCTGACCATGCAACCATCTTAAGGATGACCTCAGAGCCCCTCATGTACTTTCTGGCAAACTGTAGTTGAGATTTCATGTGTATTTTTATTTCATTTTTTTATTTTTGTTAATAATGGCTTCCCTTTGCTAAACTCCCATAAGCTGCGATTGGTGAGACACCCGGGCACAGTTGTTGTATGCACAGTCTGTCCAATCTCGGACACTATAGTCTGTAAATCCTCCTCATGGGTCTCTTGGTGGCCTCCGTCACACATGATCTTCTTACACAATCACTCAATTTGGTGGACGGCCTGCTGTAGGCAGATTTATGGCTGTGTGATACTTTCCATTTCTTAATGCCTGAGTTAACTGAACCCCAAGGGATACTTAGTGACAGCGGTATTTTTTTGTTTCTTGTGCTTTATAATCTCCTTTGCATGTAGTTGCTTGAAATGTTCTTTTGTCTCTTTATTGTGTAAATTAGGTCACAATACTGGGTGGGCAAAAGTTGGACATTTCACACGCAGGTGCGTTTATACTATAGTCAACTGAAACACTTTGACAACAGACAGATGTGCTGCTTTGAACAAATCAGAGGGCTGCACCAGTGATGATATTGGTGTGTCATAGTATAGGGAGTGGATACTTATGCAATCAATTACTTTGTGCTTTAAAGTTGTAATTACTTTAAATCACTTTGCAGTGATCTGTATTCACTTTGACATTAAAAAAATAATTCACTATGATACAAATGTGTATATAAATAAAATGTGAAAACATGAATACCTTTTATAGGCACTGTAGGCCTTGTGCTCCTGTGAAGATTGTTAACCAAACCTCTCTGAAATTAAAGTTTGGTCGTTCATTGTATTTCCTCCTCTTAGGGAAAACAATAATTGAGGACAAAAACTCCTGCCATTGTTCACATTTACAAATACTGATTAAAGTCAACCACATGTTACTGTCTTGATATATCACAGAGCACGTTGCACAATGTAAGTAACAAAAACAAAGCATTCATTAAAAGCCTCAGATCAACTGCACAGATACTCTCTCACTAAGATGCATATGTGGAAAGTTGGTTCCAAATTTCAGTTCCCTGTGAACATTTCTCTTCGTTAAAAATCTTTAAAAATAAATAAATAAATAATGATAATAACTTTCTATAATATTATTTAAGCACTATTACACCAGCCAAACACCATGGGGCTCATGTACGTATAAACAGTCCGTAGGCACAAAAACGTTTCCACACTCACTTGAAGACATATAAAAACTAAACTTGGTGTAAAGTCACACACATTTTCACAGCAGCCTCACGCCTTGCGTACGCATTTTTCTGCTCAGCTTTGCGGCATCCAGCGTCAAACCACTGCTACTGTTTCTGTGGTCATTCTTTTTTAGATTAACATCCATGATTCAGGCTGTATCATATACATCAACATTAATTGCATATCATTTACAAATTTAAGGTATTTGATTGTAATCATTCTGTAACAACATAATGGTGCACGGAATGGCCAAACTATTCCAAACACCATAGCTGCTTTAGCGTTGTAACTTCTAGTGCACCACTGAGAGAATATTAACCTGTTTACGGTATTTGTGTGTGGTATCACAGTTGCACAGGTTGTGTCAAGGGTGCAGAGGATTACAACTTACAGCAGAGGATAAAGCTTCCATCCCTGGAGGACATTTATAACACACGCTGCCTCAGGAAAACCACCAGCATCTACTTGGATTCCAGTCACCTATGACATAGTCTATTTGAACTTCTTCCATTCAGAAAATGCTTCAGAGCCTTTCCTGTGCGGATCTCAAGGCTCAGCAACAGTTTCATTACAAGAGATATAAATACATTCAATCAGTCCATTCAGTTCTCCCAGTAGAACTGTTTGTACTTATAATTACAATTGCCTCACTGTAAACTTGCACTACAACTGTAATAATGCACACCCTGAGCCACTTCATGAACTATTTGCACTCTCAACAACAACATTTATTTATATAGCACATTTTCATACAAAAAAATGTAGCTCAAAGTGCTTTACATAATGAAGAATAGAAAAATAAGAGACACAGTAAGAAAATAAAATAAGTCAACATTAATTAACATAGAATAAGTGTAAGGTCCAATGGCCAGGGGGGACAGAAAAAACAAAAAAAAAACTCCAGACGGCCGGAGAAAAAAAATATCACAGTATCTGCACAATATCTGCACAATATGTACATGAATATTGTACTTATGCTTTCATATTGCATATTTTTCATTTTTTATCTTATTACTATTATTTTTTTATCATTTTATAGGAAAATAAGTTTATGAAGGAGTTGCATATTGAATCTCATTGTGCCATACAATGACAATAAAAGAATTCAATTCAATTCAATAAAAGAGAGCACGCATTTACAGATGATTATGACTGGCTTCTAAGTCGATTTAGATTTCCAAGAGCTATCCTCTTAGAGCTGTGTGCTGTTAGAATAATAGGATGTATATTTGATATCACTTGTATAATGAAATGCATTAAAGTATGTATATTACATTTTACAAATAAATTGTTAATTCCATTTAAATCATGTATACTGTTATTAATTAAACGTGTGTTGACATAGCAGTAGCGATGAGCTGGCACCTCATCCATGGATTGTTCCTGCCTTGTGCTCAATGCTTGCTCGGACTGGAGCGACACTGGATAAATGGATGGATGGAATAATTAAACACGTATAATGAAGATTTTTTCAATGTTCCTAAAAGGTTTTAAAGAATTGATGCTTATTGTACAGCGATTGGTTACGTGGAGAAAGAAAACAGAACGACAGGAATTGGGGGTTGGTGCGTTTCACAGAGAGCCTCTGCAAGTATCTTACGGGACGCATGAACAATCCCTGGACGGGGCACCAGCTCATTGCTACTGGTAAGCCATCATGTCTCCATGTTTAATACATGTTTTAATGCATTTCATCATGAAAATGATATCAAGTACACATCTTAGTGTTCCAAAATGTTCAGAGAGCTATAATATCATGAATGTAATGTATTCTGTGTGGTGATCATTGCCTGCATGCTACTGTCGGCATAAGAGAAAGCCAGTTTAAGAAGCATGAAGGAATTAATGACTGGGTCGGGGAACACATACCTGAAGAATATGAAGCATTTAACATGCTACTTTAGCTACATTGGGAATTGAGAAACTCTAGTAAATTAAACATCGCTTTTAAGATAAAGGTCACGATGTTCTACTGTAATGACAAAATAAACTACAAGATTAAAGTGGAAATTTCGAGACTAAAGTCAACATTTCAACTTTAATCTCAACATAGACCTTTTTTTGCTTCACTGTGTCCCTATTTTTTTTTGTTCTCTGTGGCCCTAAGATGCTTCTGTATGACACTCAGACACTGACTGGTCTTTTCACATCGACTTTGACATCTGACCACTTCTTTTTTACATGTGCTTTTATGATTGTCTTTTAACAAAACAGTGAATGGAAGTGGCTATTTATATTGATTTGCATATTCAAAGTCAGGATGGAGCTGTAGGCACGTACGTACGTGTTAAAATTCACGTTGATTGGGATTTATAAAGGGGAAGTGAATGGAACTTTGCTTACGCACAGTTTTTATGCATCTGCATTTTTTGTGAGTATGCACTGTGGACCACTAGGGGACACACCACCACCCAAACCCAACACTGACAGATGTGGGACACAAGTTTAGGGCACGTTTTTATTTTTTCTTCTACTCTCTGTGGGAAATATCTTCCCACGTGTACAACACAATCACAAGCACAGTACAAAATACAAAGGACACCATTCTTTTCTTCTCTTTTTTCCTCCACTCCTCCAGGCAAGCTTCTTCTCCCACCCAACTCTGACTACCCAAATGGAGTGAGGCACTCCTTTTATGATGGACCTGGGAATGTTCCAGGTGGCTCATTAATCGGACCTAGAATCACTCCTAGGTGTGGTAAGAGCAGACCTGATGGAACCCAACAGGGCTGTGCCAAACTCCAGCTAATAGCATAGCATGCGGGAATCCACAGCCACCCAGGACAGCTGCCCTCTAGCATGCCAGTGAAGCATTGCCTTGCCGATGCTCTCTGCCCTGGCCCTTCCATACAGTTGGCGTCCCGGACAGGCAATGGCCGTGTACACCCATCATAGAGCATTTCTGTTTCTAGCGGCGTTACACATGAGGCCCCAGACCTTGACAGGATCTTAGTTTAACTTCTTACTTCTTTCAAGGAATCCAGCTTTATTTGGTGTGTCAATGGATAAATGTGATTCTTTTTTTACATTTTTTCTGCTTCCTTGTTTGTTACAGCAAGCTTTCCTCTCACAATGACAAGGTAATGCTGTGAAAGCCAAAAACTTATCTTTCTGCTGACAGGCTCACCATTTGACTCCACAGTTCTCTTTCATTGTATTCCCTTCCGCTGTTTGCCAGCCTCCTGTTTTTTTGCCTGCTTAGAAACACGTATCTCAGTTGACATTGCCATGGATATTATGTTCTTCACAATATTGTAAGGACAAACTATTATATGTGAAAACAAATAAGTCCTGTTTTGAGAACAGGTTGCAGATTATATCAGAGAACATGTCAAATGCAGTAGGATGAAAGACCTATCAAAGTCTATTGTAGTACATTTCTCTTGATTATGTCCACACTGATCTGTCTCTGTTTTCTGTCACATAATTACAAAAACATCTATCAAGGAAAAACAACAGAAGCCAATTTTATGCCTAATGCTGGTGCACCGTTTCCCCAGCACTAAAAACCCAATTAACCTTTCAATCTATCTTATCTTTTTTCCTCCTCTCATGGTTGCCCTTCACAACCACTCTGGCAAGAGGCCTGAATTCCCACAGAAATCTCGTGGTACCCTGTTCCAGGTTCTGTGGCACAGAACTTAAGTTAACAGTTGTAAGCAGACAAGGGCAATTAGACTTTGTTTATGTGGTAGATGAACGTCTGAGAAAACTGGTCCTTGAAAAGTAAGTAAACTATCTTCAATATTGTAATCAACAGTGTTTCACTGTAAAAACAATGTAGTCAGAAAACAAAATGCTTGGGTACGTCATCTTTTTTTTTTTTTTTTTTTTTAAATGAGCTTTCAAATGAATTATTACATGCCTTGTGGTGCATATAAACATCAGCTTGTAAAGGTAGACACACAATAGTGATTATTGGCTGGGGTATTTTTTTTATTTTTTACCCTCCTTGTAGATTCTGCTGTTTAAAAAAATCACTTGTGCCTAATTTATGTGCCTTTTAGAGAGGGAAAGCAGATGAGAACGGCTAGAACTTTTGCAGAAGTAGTCAGGAGTAATATAGACCATGCTTGGCTAATTTTGCACTCAGTTACTTAAGTACCAGTTAAACTATCTTATTGACTTTAGTAATTAATTGTTCAATTTGTTTTTGCACAGAATTCATACTTACCTGCTTTTTAAAACTGCATCTGTCAATACCCACTAAACAAAATACTCAATTTATAAACAAAGTGAGCAATGATTTGAATACAGAACATCTGCAGATTCATCTTCTCCAGCATCTCGCCAGAGGGAGTTTTTATTTTTCTGTCTTTAATGTCCATCTGACCATAGCATCAGACTTAGTTATAATGATTACAGACTTTAAAAATGAGTTTATAAATTTAATCCATAATTAAGGGCTTTACCTGTTAAGTTTATGTAAGTGCATATTGATTTATTCATTTGTATAATTTTTGGTACCTACAGAGGCCAAGGCGATAGCACAAGATTGAACCTTCTGGAAGCAAATCATGGGAGATGTCCAAAACCCATTGGCACCTGTAGTAGCATATTGACTCCAAGAGTAGCGCCTACTAAAGGACTGACTATGATTCATTCATATACCTGGAATTTTGTTTCATTTTGTAAAGCAATTTGAGCTACAGGTGTTGCATGAAAATGTGCTACATAAATAAATGTTATCTTCACTTCTTTTTGGTATTGTGTCTTGTACATCCCATCCTGTATGTAGCATTTTTGTGGAGTATACATATTCTGATGCAGGGGATTTCATCCTACACCTCAAAGGTGTGCATACTAGGTTAACTGGCAATTCTAAACTGGCCCCATATTACTGTGGACATGTGAGCCTAATGATGAACTAAATTCCTGTCCAAGGCTGATCCATGTGTTGTGTCAAATGTTGATGAAGAGTTGCTCTAGTTCACTGTAACAGGCAAAGCCTCGTTAGCGAATGCATGCATAGACATTTAACTCAATAATCAAACACTATGTCTCAGTATGTTTCTCAGATACGGCAAATTCAAGAAGAAATAGCAAAAAAAAATATGGGTTATGAAATTTCTCAAAACTGAAAAAAAAAGTTGAATTTAAAGCGTAATAAGTTCATCTGAAGTCAGTGCTGACAGATCTACAAGTACTGCAGATTGAATGCACTTGAATCTGCTTATGTTTTGCAATTTCCCTTCCGTTAATTCCGTAATCTGTTTGTCCCTTACAAACCCAAATCCAAGTTGGGAAAACAGTTCAGCATACAAAGAACTTGGCCTTGTTCCAGTATCAAAGAGTATTAAGTAAATTGTAAATTCTTCCAAATAGAAAATCCTTTCGATTATAAAAAAAAAAGGAACACAAGTATTGTAAACAATTACATACACTGTGCTTACTGCTGCATTGGTTTCTTAAATATGATGACTCCCATTATCTCCTTAAAAGAATCCTAACTCACCTCTTTTAAGTCAGTGGGTAACTGACGTTGTATATTATCTGAGATTGGAAAAAATTAAATTCTTACTTAGAGAATCTGTACAAAACTTTCAAAACCTGGCAGGATCTAATTAATAACATTTCAGAATAAGCATCTAAATTGAGGAAGCGGATTATCTTCCCTTTTTAATTCTATTTATTTTCCCTACTATTAAAGTTTTACTCTGTTGGCCTAGCTCTCTTTCTCATGGGTGGGGGTTGATTTGTTTTATACATAGTTTTGTAAAACTTGAGTTGCTTGTATGGAATGTTATTTTGATTTTAATAAATTCAATAAAATGCATAAAAAAAAAAAGACCCAAAAATCAAACGTGTTACTCAACGCAGGTAGCTTAGATAAATGACATAGGCAGACAAAAAAGTTCATTATGCAGCTGTTATTTGTGTTTGCCAGCACCACATTTGCTCCAAAAACAAAGTTATCACCAGTCAAAAACGTGCTATAAAAACAAATAGTTTACAACCTATGAAAAAAATAATGTAAGTTAACTGAGCTCTGTAGGACCAAAGTCATATAACAGTCAAATATTAGATGAATAATAATGTTTCTTTTTTCTGTAGGAGAGTATTTATGATCTAAATGACCAGAGAACTTATTAAAAGATTAACAAGACAGTTACTACAGACTATACTAAAAAAAACTTCAGTGGTTAAACAAATTCTGGAGTATCAACTTTGTGTGAGTTACACTTTAAACCCAGGGTATCTGAATCATTGAATAAAGACATACTGTACATGCTTGAGTTGGTTATATGTAATTTAATAACACCAGAAAAAATAATTTTCAAAATGTCCTACATAACTCCCAAAAGAGAACATATGTTTTCTAAGTTTATTTTTGCAGCGATAAAGCCTGTGCTTCATAGCATCATTCTTCAAGTACAATCTTATTAACCAAGAGAAGACAACTGGAGAAGCAGCCCCAGGGTTCAAAGAAGCAAAACAATTTATAGAATTCCCATCACTACCTGATGTGATTCTAACAGAATATACTTTCTTCCCCCAGATGCAATTAAATCAAAACAGTGGATTCTTTAGAACAGCATCAATAACATGTCCCCATTTCCCACAACTAATTTAATTCCAGCAAGACCATTACGTCTTTTTAGAAAAGCCCTATTTTGACACTACCTTCTGGCTGTGGCATAGGTAAGATGCAGAAAGCAGGAAAGGTCAAATATAATTTAAAGAACGTGGACAACTACTTTGGAATCAAGAAATCAGAATGTCTGTAGTGGTTATTTGTTTTCAAAGTTGGCATATCTAAAAAATTCAGTGGCCACTTTATTAGGTACACCTATGTAGTATTAGGCTGCACCTCCTTTTTCCACCAGAATAAGCTGAATTGTTTGAGAAATTTGTTCTTAGCTGGGCAGTACTTCTCACTTTAAGTGATGTTCCACAGGATGTATAAATGGGAAAAGCAAGGCAAGCCACCTGGCTAGTAAGCTGGCTAAAACAAAGGTCTCAGCAAATCAATTTTGCCCTAAGTGCTTTGGCAGCTCTCCTTTAGATTTTTGGCTTGAAAATAAGGAGAGTGTATCTTAATGATACAAGCATATTAAAAGTATTTTTTCTCATAATGTTACATTATTGTGTGTTAAGTGTACTCAAGAAGGTAAAGAATCAAAAATTATTCTTTGTAAAGCATACTTAAAAAGAGTCAATGGTTTTACAGTCAAAGTGCATGTAAAATGTCCAAAGGTTCTTACTAGGTAAGAGAAATGAACATAGGTGTAGCAATTATTCAAAACTATAACAAATGACCTAACCAAAAATCCCTAAAAAGAAAATAATGATGTTCAGTTCCCTCACACTTGGCTTTTCACTGCCTTAAGTTGACTGAATGCTAAGACATTACATTCACATGCCTGAGTTGTGCCTTCCATAAAAAACACACACCAACACCATGAAACATTTTTCTAGCATCTCTGCTTTAGCTATTAATTCTGTTAGTCATGGAAGTAGCCTGTGGTGCAATTTGTTTTTGAAGCTCAAAAAGGTTTTGAATTTTTTCAGTTTAAAACAAGAATAACTATTGATATCAGCTTGTTGTAAATTTTTTGAAATGTCTCCATTGCAATAGTAAACTGGAATAATATACCAAATACTCTTGAACAAAAAGTTTAAAAAAAGAGGGGCAATCTACAGTGTACAAAAATATATTTGAAGACTTAAATGTGTTACAGTTTATTTCATCTACCCCATAAGAACTGACTCAGGAACATGGGGTGAAGGACTGGGGAAAAGACAAGGAACTCCAAATGCCTGAGAGCCAGCTGTACTGTCAATTGAAGACAAGGCTTGGAGGCGGTTCTTGACGGGAACCACAAGTCAAGACCTGGCCACACCAGGTAGAGTCAATTTGCAATAAGAGGAATGTCACTTCCAGTCATACAATCTTGGCCCAGTATAAAGGAAAGGCTAACACGGTCACCAGCAGTTCACAATCTGCAGCTGTAAGAGGGGGAAATCTGCTGCAACAGCCAAAGGTATTATGGCGAAGAGGTATTCCACCATGAACACTAAAGAAAAAGGCAACAATTGGAAGCCTTGAGAAAGACTATGGACAGAAAGAAAAACTCTGTACTTTGGAATAAGACAGACAAATCATTCTTGGTAAGTGGCATAAGCTATAGCTGGTAGAATGTTCTTTATTTTGTTATCGGTTTGACTTCTTCTTAAAATCATTTTATGGTTAAGGATGATATTAAAAAAAACAGTAATAAAAAGTTCTTCTGTATAGGTTGCTAAAATGTCACTCAGCAGTTACAAAGGACAATAAGATAAATTCCAGGTATAACTTCTGTTTTGTGAGTTTTAGCAGCTGACCCCTCTGACATTGATTACATTTGCTAATTTATACCAACTCTCATTTCTCTGTTTCTGTTTAAGGTATTAATTTAACTGTTTGGTTAATGCAGAAAAAAAAACTAACTGAATAGTGTTTATTTTAGTAACAGAAAATTACAGCAATATAAAGTAAATGGTGTTTTGCAATAAAATGCATACAATAGGTTGACAATTGATAAGGACTATCGTTGCAAGGCTTTGACGGTTACTTGATGTGCTCTGATCATCCTTCTGTTAGTGGTGATGTCAGTGTTGGGAGCATTCCATTTTTGTATGTGTTTGTTTTGTTAATTTTTTTTTTTTTTTAACTTAAAATATATTTCATTTAAAGTGCTTTTTGTGCACAGGTTGTATCCATATTCTGTTACTTCCCTGCAACTGATCTAGTAAGCACTTGGTATGAAGGTGAAGATGTATTAAAGATATCGTTTCAAAATATGCCCAATGCATTTAAGTTCATCTCTAGATATTTTGAAAATATATTTAAATACATCACTAAATAAGATATTTATAATTTGTCAACATTTTTTAATGATTTATAAATATCTCGATTCACAGATACTAACAAGTATTTAATATACACTTAGTGATATTATGCAATATCTACTTTAATTTAAAGATCTCTTTACATTACATTCTGCCCATTAAATAGATCTTAAAATGTGGATTTAACAATATTAGAATGATAGAAAAGGAGATTGCAAGCAGAAAAAGGGTGAAAAGGACAGAACCAGGGCCCAGCAGAGTACAGAGGGAAATGAAGCCTGAATTAAAGTACCTAACGGATATGAGAGTTTTAAGCTAGCCCCACAACATGTGTGCTTGGCTCAAAGAATGCTTAGTACTGCTTGTTCTACAAACTAGCTGCTGTTTAGGCAAGATGAAGAGCAACGGTGTGCTTGGAGTTAAGGGCCATGCACATGCAAATATTTCAGCTACAACCCACTGGAATACTTCATATAAAAAAAAAAATAATTTTGAGCAAACAACAAAATATATGGCAATTGTGCCTGCAGTCATTCAAATTTCACTCTCATCTTTTTCCTTTTAAAACTGTATATCTAATGATTAATTATGCTGATTTAATTCTATGGATGATTCATATGTTAAGTGCTCACACTTTAAGAGTGATTAAAAGGTGTAACTGGTTGGATATGGACTAATTTCCATAAACCCCTGAAGGATATTTCTTTTCGTATTAGTTTCAAGACTACACATGTGGTCTTAGACATCCAACTCAGTGTGTGAGAGAGAGTGAGTGTGTGTGTGTGTGTGTGGCTTTAGTGTTAACAATAAACATTCAAACACTAAATATCAGCATTAATATTACTGAAAACAAACAATCACTAAAATATATTTTTAGTTAACAAAATTATTTCCTGTTTTGAAACATATTCTGTAATAATGCAAACCACATTCTTTATTTTTTTTCTTTTATTTAGTTATCCAAGAAAATAAGATCCCAATGGAGACAAGGGTTTCCTCACCCAGGCCAAAACATGCAACAAGGCTGCCAGATGACTAATTTGGCCTGGCATGCGAGTATAATATTGCATGCTTAGGATACTGTATTAGGTCCTTAAAAGAGAGCTGTGCATAAAACAACGGGCTTAAACATTGATGAAGTGAAGCAGTGTTGCAAGGAGAGTGGGGTAAAATACCTTGAGTCTCAGTGTAAGGCGTTCATAAAGTTGCTTCAAGTTACAGCTTACAGATCCACTTTTAACAGCAACTGAAACTAATGAACCATGAGAAGTACATATGTGAAAGTAATGACCTTATGATCCATTTGTGTGCTCGAGACTTTTACTTTTCAGTTGAAATATGGGTTGAAGATTGGATGTGCAAGCATTACATCAGAATGTATAGGTGGTTGTGACCTTAACTACTATATTTAGACAATCCTCCTCTTTGCTTTAGTTCTGATTTTTTGTATGGCACAATCATATTTAAGCTCAAACTGGTAGACTAAAGTAATAATGGGTCTCCTTTAATTTTCAAACAAAAGTACTGTTAAGCTTTAGGCACATTTAAATTTTAGGTTTTAAGGTTTTAGCCCACTATTGTCTTCAGACAAAATCTGAAAATGATTTTGGTCAGTCTAAATGGCCATTGCAACTTTAATATCATAGTTTATTTTATCATTAAAATGTCTTCTTAAAACTGATCCACTTGTTAATAGCTACATGCTTCTGGAGCTTCCTCCTGTGCGGACAGCAGCGTCAGGCAGTGATTGCTGCACAGAACAAATTAAATTTATGATATTCCAGCTCTCTGCACATTTAGAATCCTGATTTATACTTGATATCACTTTCATGATGAAATGTGTTACGAGCATGTATGTTACATTTTACAGATAAATTGTTAACTTAATTTAAATAATGAATACTGTTAATAATTACACATGTGGGGACAGCATGGTGGCAGAGTGCTGCTGCCTCTCCTGGAGTCATGTCCCTGGTGTTCCCTGCCTGGAATTTGCATGTTTTCCTGTTGGGTTTCCTTCCAAGGACATGCAGGTTTGGTGATTTGGTGATGCTAAAATAACGCTAGTGTACCTGTGCTTGTATTCACCTTGTGATGAGCTGATGCCCTGTCCAGGGATTGTTTCTGCCTCGCACCCGATGCTGGATGGAATGGGAACGTCCCTGGATTGATGGATGTAGTCATTAAACATCTTTCGTTTTCAGAGATATTGTGGCAAGGTGTTATGGGAATTTAATGGATGTTTGGAGCAATTCACAACACAGCAACGTCGAATGCTGCTTTCTCACCGTGATGACATCTTGCACTGCCACCTGGTGGAATCTCCCATATTTACTTAAAGTACATGTGCAAGTATAAATAGCACACCACTTGCATACCAGTAGCATCCAGAGGTGCACGCGTTGCGTCGCGTGAAGTATAAACCCGGCCTCAGGGTCATTTAATTAAAGTTCTCCTTTGCTCAAAATATTATGATACTAAGAAAGTGTGCATGTAGTTTTGTAGAGAGCAGCCAGGCACACCTTAGAAGAAAGATAAGACCAGACAATTGGCTTTTATATTAAAGCAAGTGGATAAATAAACTGAGAGATAAAAATCCAAATAATTGTTCTGTACATGGAGAGAAATAAACATAAAAGAAAAGAGAAGCATTTCTTTGGTACAAAATAAAACAGAAGCTGATTTAACAAGTAAAGAATTTTTCATTTTGTCCTTTATTACAACTGAGAGTCCTTGTTTGAGTGTAATGATGAGCAAGTTTGTGTTTAGTACAGCACCTCACAGGTTTAATTAGAAATAGATAATAAAGAATTTGCCTTCACTGCTTAGAGAACAATAGGCTTGTTAGCTTAACAGCCAAATTTGTCTATTTCACGTGTAAACTTCTTAGCCTTATATCTATTTGACAAACATCTTACAAACACTTTATTAGAACCATGTCTTGTAATTATAAGAATAATTTTATTTTATGCCATAGTTATTATGTACAAATATTCTGTGTACATGTCTAATTAGTTAAAAAAAAAAGTATGTCATTCAAGGAGATTTTATTTATCCTAGTATTTTTTAAGGTCACTGAACAATAAGTTTATAGAAGTTCACATTATTGATGAAAAATGAGCAGTTTAACATCTGTTATCCGCAGTTTAATTATACAAATACCAAAGTTAACACTTTATTAAAATGTAAAAAATGTTTTGAAATGGATAAAAAAGTTGGAATTGGTATTGTAATTAGCCATATCTAGTAACATAAAATCTGTCATTTGTATCAAATAAAAAAAAAAAAAAAAAAAAACTAATTAGAGCCTCCCTAAATTGGACTCTGACATAAATTACTTTAAAAACAAAGCATAATTTAAATAACACTAATTTTACAGTTTTTCCAAGAATTTAATCTAGCAGTATTATATTTATAAAAATATGCCAATTTAAATGGTTACCATAATTATTAAATACAAACCTGAACTAGTGGGCTAAGTCTTCATCTTCACTTAGCTAATAAACATCCAAAATAATTAGAAATTGATAATTAGATGCAAACTGGCTATAAGAAGTCTGATGAAGGAAAGAAGGAAAAAAGAGGTACGATTTCTAAATTCATTTTCCTTAATTTCACTTAAAGTAAAGATAGAAATGAGGCTGGACAAGTGTGACTAACACAGTGAATAGACAGGCATGCCTAAGGAGACGAAGGATGATTCCTTGCCCACCCGAGACGCTAGGAGGTCAATGTAATGAAAGGACCAAGGGAGACAACAATATTTGGATCCTTTATCATCCAATACACTAGAGGGCAGCATCCCTGGGTTTTGGATTCTTTACTAGAGGGAAGCATCCTTGGGTTAGAATTCCCACACAGACACTTCAGGGTATGCTGGGACCTGTAATCCAATGGGGAAGCCCTGCTGGGCTCCGTGGAATTAGTAATTGTTAATTTCAGGGATTTAAGTCTGACCTGGAGGTGCTTCCAGCAGTCCATTCTATGCTGGTAAATATATTCCATGGGGTCTCTCTGTTTGTTTCAACATACATTTCCTGAGTTTATACTGTATTTCTTTAAATCATATTGGTAATTACTGTATGAAGCGTTGGACTCATAAGTGGCTGTGTGCATAACAAAAATAAACTGACCTGTCCACTGTAATAAAACAACTTTTAAGAAACTTATTTAATCCATTCCTGGCCTAATATTGTGCACAAAATGCTCTGGTAAACTATACATACGACAACACTCAGAAATTACAACATATAATTGAACATATCAGAACACAGAAAATTACTTAAAATATCAAATAACACAAGGACTGTCTATTTTCAATGCAAAATTGAGCACACTGAATTGAGTGATAAAAGCTACTTTTAAAATATATCTTGACCACTTACCTTTCTCCACACAACTCTGCACTACCACAAACAGCTCCTGAGAGCGCTCCTCTAAAAGCTGCTGATGAATAGAAACACAACGCAAGGTCCAACAGGGCACCAGCTATTTATATAATAAAAAAAAAAAAAAAAGTAAAGCTCACACAATATTCATTTCATCGATCTCAGAAAGGTACTATCCTAATAATGAAAGAAAGAGACTAAATTAGTCAAGTTGACCCAATAGGAGGAAGTGACCTACTGTTTGTAAGTAAAAACACAGTGCTGCTTAAATGTTTGTGAATTTTTCTTAATGTTATTCAAAATACTACATTTCTACTCTAAAAAAAACTCCTTTAGAAGCACTGCTCTTATTTTTCAAAATTAAAGAATACCCAGAAATTCTATGCACTGTTATGAGGATGTATGCAATAAAAAAAAAAAAGTAAACACAATAAAAGCACACGTAAGAGGTTCATTCTTGGGCAGATATGATAACAACCAAAATTTTCCCCTTATCAATTCATTACTGAAGCTCCTTGATCCAGTTCAGAATTGTGGGGACCCAAGTCATTCCCTACAAAACTGAATACAAGACAGGAAACCAATAATATTCAATGACTAGTTGTGTGTGGTCTTTGGGACAAAAAACAACTCAAAGACTCCCTATACGTTTTAATATACTTGTGAACTTGGTAAGGCGTCAGCTAACTCTTAAGACTTACCCTGGGCAGAGGACGTGGACACACCTGTGTTTGCTGCCCTACTGGCTTCTGGAAGAAGACACTGGCGATACCATACTCGCTGGTATATGAATCCTATTAATCTTTGTCTGGAGAAAATACCTCCAGATAGACAATGTTTTTAGTGAAAACATCCGTTGCCAAGGTGTTTCACTTGCACGTTGCTGAACCGCAGCGTTTGCTTTGTTTCAACGTTGTGTCTCTTCATCTGTGTCATCAGCATGACTTTGTTGTTGCACAGCGGCGTTTGCTACACACAGGTTATTCGTGGTGAGAACTGAGGTGCGTGCAAGAGCCAAAAAATTTAAAAGTGCATGCATGAGCCATCTAGTGGCTGTAGTTGAACATGAGCACAACAAACTACTCCATACAAACACAGATGTTTCGTTTATATACAGTATGTCTACTAAAAACTGAAAATATGCATTCAGAAAGATGTATACAACACTTCAAAATGAGCACAATTCAAGCGCCCAACCTGACACAGATTTTTGTTTATGAACCTTCATTTGGCCAGATGCTTAAAAGTTGCATTTGGAAATTACTGACTAAACGACATCAATGTAGCACAGATAATTGAATTACTTGTCATATTACAAGGCAGTTAAAGAATGAAACCTGTTTAGAGCTCAGTATAAAACTTTAGATGCAGTTTTGTTATTTATTTCTTCAAACTTTAAGTAATCAATGAAACTACCATATAAACAGGACACTACTATAATAATTGTGGTGTTCAAGCTAAATGACAATTTACAAGCAATCCAATGGGGAAAAAATTAAGTGACTGGTCCTACAACCTAAAGAACTAGGTTAAGGCCATTTAATTTTAAAGAAGCCTAGTTTCTAATTAACTACATTCCTCTAGGAGACCTTAATGATGAATTTTCACAAAGGTAGTTTGCATACTTTCGCCATTTCAGGTGCTTTTTGCAAGACATGAAAGTCTTCAGTAATTAACTACAATGTGGGTGAAGAAAAGATTTTAGTGGGATTTGAAACACAGCTATACATAATCCATCCATTAATATTTTAAAAATATTAACTTTTTTTTTTTATTTTTAGGGTTTCATCAACAGAGATGTCTTTGCACATTTCAAAGTTTTTCATTTCATGCACAGAGCTGTCCAATTAAATACACTTTAGGTCCCTAAACCTTAAATGAAAGTGAAATTGTCTTTAACCATTCTTTCTTAACATTTTAAATACAGTTTTCTTTAAAGCAGCATCAAAACAAGTTACATAAAACCAATAATTATATTTATCTTCAACCAGAAGAGTAAGCAATCAACATTTGTGTATAACAACTATACCGCATAAATATGAAATCTAGGTTCAGGTTCCAACAATTATATTTACATTTTCCTTTAATCAAGTGTTACAAACACTATTTCTGTAATGGCCCCATGCTGGCATGGGTGGAGTTATATTGTCTTTAGAGTAAATTGCAAATTTGGGGTCACAAGCAAAAAATTTTACCATTACACCATCATTGTTATGTGTCTGACACTGTTTCTCTACCTTATTTGAAACTGCATGACAGGCTTTTGACTTTTACAGTTTAGCCTTGCCCTTTTAGGAGGGTAGCCCAGGATCAGAGCTTGTGGTCACAAACCAGCAGCTAATTCAAAAAACAAAATGGAGCTGGGATATACAATTGAATTTAGTTAAATAAAAATTATTCTTCTCCACTTTATATTTGCAGTGAAATTGTAGAAATAGCACAAGGGCAAAGCCAATAAACAGAGTTTCACTTTGAAAAAAATCCCTCTGATACAACCTTCTGATGAAAGAATCATTTCAACAGAAGTGTGGACCAGTTCCGGCCATCTAAGACTTCAAGGAATTGACCCCAGATTCTAACAAACTGTCTCCAAAAACTCCTATTTCATCTTTTTTTGTTTTGGAGCTGGATTTCAACTGATAATCAGCCAACCAGATTTCAAAGTAAATGGATTATAGATTTAAGCACGGCAAGCTCAAAAAGCCGGGGTATGTCTTTTGTACTTGTTCACAATACATTGCTCAGTAGTTCTTTGGTGCTTTCAAATTCGGAAATCTCATTGGAAAGAAATATTGGCATGCCAATAACAAGCAGACAGATGTTATTTTAGCAAAAAGTTCTCATTCTCTTGGATGAATATCCCTAAAAACCTTGGTTGC
The DNA here is from genome assembly GCA_026402145.1 of Polypterus bichir lapradei. Classification (NCBI taxonomy): domain Eukaryota; kingdom Metazoa; phylum Chordata; class Cladistia; order Polypteriformes; family Polypteridae; genus Polypterus; species Polypterus bichir. The sequence goes on along the minus strand of JANRMT010062824.1, from coordinate 13,871,044 downwards.
ATTTGCTTGTCTAAATGCATGAACAACAAAAAGACAAGCAAACATACTGTATATATACATCCATATATATGTTGTAATGGATGGCCGGGGACTGCAGCACTTGCACCACACCAGGAAGTGCTGAAGGATAAGTAAGCAGGTATACCCAGAGTGCTTCTGGGTGCCCATGCAGCACTTCTGCCACACCAGAAAGTGCTGCAGGAAGGCCATCAGGGCGCACCTGCAGCACATCCGGGTAAAATTATAAAAGGGGCCACCTCACTCCAGTCAGAGAGCCAGAGTTGGGTGGAAGAGGATGGAGCTTGTGAGAGAGGAGTGGAGGCGGCAGTGAAGTAAAGGAGAAAAGAGAAGTAAAAAGTACTGAGCCTTGCGAGTTCATTGTGGCTGTGTGTTGAAGAAAAGAAGAATAAAAGTCTGTTGTGGACATCTGGCTGTCTCAGTCCGAGCTTCTTTTACAATGCATCTTCATTTATTTACTCCCTTAAAGTTTTAATAAATGGTGGCTGTCTCTTTAGCAGCAATTAAAGGCTCAAGTATATATGGCATGTTGTAAGCAGTTGTTCATATTTAATAGGCTTAATATTTGTCTACTATTCCATTTATGTTTATTCCAGCTGTAGGAACAGTGTGTGTAGGGAACAGTGTACAGCCATCTTAAGTTGCTGCCATATATTTTTCATGACATTTCAATCACAACTGGGCCACTTAAGGAGTTCTACTACCTTCTGTCCTTCTGACCTTCTGACACTTGTAATTAAGACAAAGAATTACCACCATATGAACGGTCATCATTTAAAAGATGGGCACAATTAAAACACAAATCTTTCTGATTTGTTTTTCAGTATTTTACACTACAGATCAGTACTCAATAAATAAAACAAATCTTAATATACCAGTCACCATCAAATTGAAATGGCCACCCAAATAACTCTTCTGAATCCCCTTTGAGCTCAGAAGCAAAAACAACTGTAGAACAGTTAATTCACTCACCTGAAGGAACTCAAACTTTGATCTGCAGGCCACAAGAATTGTTGTGGCTATTAGCAGCAATATAGGATTAGAGACCATAGTATAAATTGACTCTCCGTCCAGAATAAGACTGTTAAAAATAGCAGCAGTCACTGCTTCAGGCTGCAAGAAAATACAAAAAATAAAATATTAAACAAATTTCGCGAGCAGAAAAGAATTTACTGAAGCATTAAAAAGTACCTATAAATTTTAGAGAGAAAAATGTAAATAAAAAAAAAATACTTAATATAACCTTAAATAAGTCACATACTCTCAATAGAATACTCTGTATTTAAATCAGCAATAGGAATTCAGTAATAATCATACTAACAAAACATCAGAAAGACCTTCAAACTTAAACCTGCGAGTCTTTACTCCTATACTGATTTAGTCTATTCTTCATAAATATGATGCAGAGACAGGTCATGATCCTAAAAACTGCTGAAAATATGTGAGACATTTAACATCTGAAGAGCTGAACTCAGTTTTTGATAAGCATTGTTTTTAAAGGGTATATTAGAACATTAGAACACTCTAGACGAGAACAGGCCATTCAGCCCAACAAAGCTCGCCAGTCCTATCCACTTATTTCCTCCAAGAAAACATCAAGTCGAGTTTTGAAAGTCCCTAATGTCTTACTGTCTACCACACTACTTGGTCGCTTATTCCAAGAGTCTATCGTTCTTTGTGTAAAGAAAAACTTCCTAATGTTTGTGCGAAATTTACCCTTAACAAGTTTCCAACTGTGTCCCCATGTTCTTGATGAACTCATTTTAAAATACAAGTCTCGATCCACTGTACTAATTCCCTTCATAATTTTAAACACTTCAATCATGTCACCTCTTGAACGTCTTTTGCTTAAACTGTAAAGGCTCAGCTCTTTTAATCTTTCCTCATAATTCAACCCCTGTAGCCCTGGAATCAGCCTAGTCGCTCTTCTCTGGACCTTTTCTTGTGCTGCTATGTCCTTTTTGTAGCCTGGAGACCAAAACTGCACACAGTACTCAAGATGAGGCCTAACCAGTGCATTATAAAGGTTGAGCATAACCTCCTTGGACTTGTACTCCACACATTGTGCTACATATCCTAACATTCTGTTAGCCTTCTTAATGGCTTCTGAACACTGTCGGGAAGGGGTCTCCAATACGTCGCTCGTGAGCTACCGGTAGCTCGCAACCCCTTTTCAAGTAGCTTGCCAAAGGGTTAATGAATCCTACATAAACATGAAAACTTGATTAGTCAAATTAGGGGTGGGCGAGCTTTCCAAAAATTCATATCATGATCCTTTTAACACAAAATCATGATCCACAATCTGAATTGCAATCTTATCTTTTCAATGTAGCATATACTTAAGAGAATATAGGGACTCAAACTCATTAAGACCTAAGTAACACTTTATTTTAAATATCAGACAAAGTTGAATTCAGTTGTTCTCTCGTTCACTAGCTAAGCGGAGTTAAGGAACACGAAGCTGGCAAGTGAGTAAGGAAGGCCCCTCTCCTCAGTCTGCTGCGTGTCACTTTGATTCGTACAAATAAATCGGTACAGCAAGTGAACTATGATTCTTAGCGAAATGAGAGAAGTCACAAAATCAACCGGAATGTTCGAAGCAAATTCTAGAAAAAAACCAGATAAAAAATCCGTTAAGTAGTTCTCCCGTGAAAAGCGAACAGACGTACAGACATTGGTTTTTATATATTATATATTAGTAAACCTTCAAAATAATGTGAAGTTAAAGTCTCAACAGCATTCTCAGCATTTCTGGATCTTAGTAGAGCCAGATGACTATAAGAATCTTCACCAAGAAGCTCTGAAAATGTCTGCTTTGTTTGGGTCTCCATACCTCTGTGAGTCTGACATGAATGTCATGAAATTAAGGTTCAGAACAAGACTGACAGATAAACATTTAAGTGACTCCATAACAGTGAACCTCAGTGGCTCCACTCCACCATACACCTGCCTCTCTTCTTGACTCCATGCAGTGCCAGTCATCTGACTAACTAAACAACACATCACACATGCAACTGGACATGTGAATAAAGTGAAACAGTGACATGGAACAAAATGACAAATGAATACGTCAGATCTGTGTATTTGGAATTGCATTGTTTTGTGTTGACAGCATTCATGTTTTAATTCAATAGTGTGAGATACACTAGAAAATGATGTATAAAATGAACTTGCAGATGAACTCAATATTTTTGTGATGCTTTAATGCAAAATATGAGTTGTGGACACGAACATTTTGTAAACGTTCAGGCAAAACAACAGTTTGTTTGGGTTAAAATAAGCTATGAGAATAAACGTTAGAAAACATGAGTAGCTCTCGGCTACTTTCATTTTGTAAAAGTAGCTCTCAGGGGAAAAAAGGTTGGAGACCCCTGGACTAGACCAAGTTCTTACTTTAGGTGAACTTAATGGATGTGATAGTGAATCTGAACATTAGGTTTCAAATGCCAAATAGTATTGGATACACTTTTAGATTTGAAAGGATCTGCATTTAAACAATCTGCAATTAACCAGAAGCAGAACCAAAAAGCATCTAAGAACCTGGGGGGGGTTAAGATACCTCTTATTTGCTTCGGTATCATTTTGGTACCAGTACTGAGGTGCAACAGATGATATCAGTAATTAGCTGAAATTCTCAGCATTGCCCGGGAGGAAAATAAAGTGTTGTTTTTTATTTTTAATTGTTTGAGAAAAATATAATAATAAAAAAAAAACCCAACTCTAAAAATAAATTAAACAATGAAGACTCACTATTGTGCTTGTCTTGCGGTCTTGTATGTATGTTATCATCCAGTTGACGCTCGGAACCGCCCAACTCTATTTAATTTCAAAAGCAACAGGGGTGTGGTGGTGGTGCTCAAAAATAAAGAATGCTGGCAGTCACCTCCAATTTGCCCTGTGGTGGTCGTTGCGAGTGTCAACTGGATGATAACCCACCCCCTCGTATGCATGTTAGGGTTGATTTCATCCTACAATATTTTTAGTCGACCAAAGAGAAACATGTGTACCAAGTTTCATGAAAATGTCTCCAGATGTTCAGAAGTGATGCTGGAACACACTGTACATACATACACACATATCGACTTTTATGTATGTATGTATGTATGTATGTATGTATGTATGTATGTATATATATATATGTATATTGTCACAAGAACGAGACATGGACAGATAAAGGTTTGGGGCAGCCACCCGTGTAATGTGGTATCCTGGCTGCAAAAGTTGTTTGAGCAAAATAATCAGCACTGAAGTGCATACAACTGAGTCCAAAACAAGACTGAGGAAAGAGGGAAAAGGGGCAGGTTTTAAAGGGGAAGACAGGAAGTGAGGTCATATGGATCAAGCACGTGGTCTTCCACCATTGGATCATAGCCGGACGTGACATTAGAGGGACTGGAGCTGGTGTGGTCGACTTCCATTGGCTCGGTCCCGGAAGTGATGTCAGGAGAGCCAGGTGGAATCCCCCGGGAATGGTCTACAGGCAAGGGAGAAAAAGAGTCAGTGCACTCTGCCACACCCCGGCATGCCTCCGAACTGCCTTCACTCAAGCCCTTTAGCTGCCTCCCATGCGCACGTGTGTGACAATATATATACAGTGGTGTGAAAAACTATTTGCCCCCTTCCTGGTTTCTTATTCTTTTGCATGTTTGTCACACAAAATGTTTCTGATCATCAAACACATGTAACCATTAGTCAAATTTAACACAAGTAAACACAAAATGTAGTTTTTAAATGATGGTTTTTATTATTTAGGGAGAAAAAAAAATCCAAACCTACATGGCCCTG
>JANRMT010062824.1:13788880-13861241 GCA_026402145.1 Polypterus bichir lapradei | reverse complement strand
AATAAAAATTAGACATTATGAAATTCTGCCCTTTAAGAAAAGCAAAACCTTTCAAAAAATGTAGAAAATGTACACATATGCAAAAGGTAAATATTATATTACCAATGAAGTAATCTACGATTAAAGAAATATTCCACCCAAAAATGACAAAATTTTTTTTAATCTGTTACCTTGTTGTTTTTTGTAGTGATAACTGAGAAAGATTTTAAAGTTCAGTTTTACATGAAGAACGTACATAAACTTTCTGATACATTGGGCTTCAGCAGGGACCACCGTGAGTCAACACAGAACAGCAGAAAATAGTATAATAATGTCAACGTAAAAAATACCGTGTCACATAATTCACACGTCAGTTATCCAGCCATATGCCCAGAACTTAAAAAAAATGTATTCTTTGCTAAAATATTGTTAAAAAATACTTTAGGAACATTAAAGTGGTGCATGAAAATTAACCACTTTCAGGCCAACTCAAGCTAATGAGTTGAAGACAGGGCTCTTCACCAGAGAATGAGAGGGAAAGAAAACATGAGATTAAAATTTGTTCTTGCCCATCACTACAAACATAAGGTAAGTAACATATAAAAAAAATATTTTTGTTTGGTGTATTCCTTTAATATATTCATATTTAATTTGCAAGCAAGAAATCTTTCTATTTACTTTTCCAGTAAGGATACTGTAACAAACGTTGTATATTTTTTTTTAATATTGCTTACATTTCCTGCTATGGGCTTGATGTAAATAAATGATTTTTAAAGTGAAAGTTTAAATCAGTGTCTCTGCCCAATTACTACTAACAAGCCAAGATGTTAAGCTTGATCATTTCTTATCCAACTGTGGTTCCTTAAGGGCTCAAAGAGATTCTTCGAGAAGCCCTCTATTGGTAATAAACTCAGGGAAAGAAAGTGATTGAAAGTATAAGGCAGTCCTAGTAAGAGAAGCAGCTTATTTGAGGTCCCCAGGGTTGAATATGCAGGGTATAATATGGACAGTAAGACAAGTAAGCTGTTATAGGCAACAGGTGCACTGTATATCTGGTTCTGACATTTGTTCCTATCTTCCCAATTAAGGAGATAACCTAATAGGTTAGTTGGCATCTTTCCCGTCAGGTACACTCCACAGGTGACCTGATAACATAATAAAACAGTACACCATGTTTGGTGTCAAAAGTCTTTGTCAAACTGGATAAGAATTAAAAAAACCCTTATAAGGCACCGATGTTTTCTAACCAATCAAAAGACATCCAGAATACAGTTACCTATAATGCTGATCCTCCTATAAAAAATTATTTGAGGTATTTGTCAACAAACCTTACAAGAGACAACATACCTCTGTAAACTGCTGGAAGACACTTGATGGCAGGAAATCCTCCGGGTGAACTTGAATAGGTGGTCCGGTCCAGTTGCTTTGAACAAAAAGCTGCAGGCAGGCTACACCAAACAGAAGCACAACCATTTCTCTGTAGACAAATACAAATGCCTGTCAAAACCTATACAGTCAAAGATATAATGTTCAGTGTACATTTGGCTTAAGTTAACCAATATTAACAGCTACACAGAAACAAATGCAGACAATGTGAAGCTGCAAAATTAGCTAAAGTGAATTAAGGGCAACCTGCTGTTAATACAATACATTTACACAGTCAAATGTGCTAACAAAATCACTGCCTACAATGCTAACCACATATCCCATGGTCAGCAGACTGCTCCCAAAAATTCTGCCAATTGTGCTTGTCAATTTCAAGGGGCTATACTCCCTGCAACTATCACATGGATATGTCCAATCAGGATATTACTACAATTCATCATTGTAAGTAATAAGAAAAAAATACAAACATTTTCACAAAACTGATCCATCTACCAGCTTTCTCACTTGCCAAGTGTAACTCATGATCACATGGAAGAAGAAATGATGTTAATTTGTTGGTTTGTCTGCCATGGTGTGCTCCATTCTCACATGAGCACTGACTTGTGTCATTTAAAAAAAACATGGCTATCTGAAAAGGAACTGCAAATGGAGCCTGTCAAAATGAATCACACCTAAAAGTTATATGAATCAGATTTTGGAAACACGCCTTCTACTAAACAAGATGTGAAAACCAAATAAATAAAATGTTTTTTTAATGGAAATTCACCAGCAAAACAATATCGATCAGTATGAAAAACACATGAATCATGTGGCATTTAGTGATTAAAGAACTGCATACAACACAGCAAATTGACAATTAGCACATAAAAAATTAATTTTAAAGCAAAAACACATTCTGAACAACAAATGTGTTTCATCATGTGTAAGCAGACTAGAGCATCTGCTGTAGACAGGAAAAGAAAACTAAAAGAACAATCATAGTCATCATCACCGATGGCCATGGCCACTTCTTAGTTTACCAAGATTATCCAGCTGTCCTTCAATTATTTTTTTCTCCATCGTCTTGCATATTCAATAGAATGAAACCCATTCTTTTCATACCATCTGACACCAACTCCAACCACAATTTCTTCAGCCTCTCTCTGGGCCTCATCTCCTCCACTTCTTCAACCCATCATCCTCTGCTTTTAACTCCATGGGGGGAAAGCCACCATAGCACAACAACTCTAGCCCTCCACACCAAGTCTCTTAAATCAGCATCAACATTCATCTTCCTTCAAATCCAGAGAAGGCCCTTTAGAAGTCAGAATGGAGAACAACTCTCAAAATTAATTCCACATACTTACTGTCACTACCGTGGCTGTATCTGCACCTCCTTTTGCACTCAGCATTGTCACCTAAGTACCAGAACATCTCTGCATTCTTAAAAGCAATTCCACTGCCCAACATCTAAATTTACACATATGACATCAACCAATCTGCACCCATCTTTTACTTTTTCTACAAACACATAACACAGTCACCAGATGCAGACTCCTCGTTAATTTATCTTTTATGTGCCCACATCATACAACCTGCATATTGGACTGAACTTCTCCCAAAATCTCTAATGTGCATTCTTCATAGCCATGCACCCTCCTCTTGCAAGCCATCCTACCCCTCTTTCCAACCATCGTCTCGGTCTTTGTCCTGAATGCTCCTTGAGATCTTTCACTTTCAAGATACTTCTCCAATTCAGTATCTTCTCCTTCAACTCCTCTGCACTTTTTGCCAATAAAACAAAATCATCAGCATTCAAGAGCTTACATGGCAATCCTTCACACACTTCCCTGGTCACCAAATCCATGACAGTCACTAAAAACAACAGATGCAGATCCCCACCGCAAAACTTTATCTGTGTCTGCAATCCACACCATCGTTCATGCTTCCTTATATTTTGACATCATCACAGAGACTAACCTTATGCTCATACCTAACTTTCTCATCTATAGAAAATTGAAAGTAAAGTTTGATTACTTCAAACTCTGAAATATACATCTAATATAAACTGTTAATAAGCATTTAATATACCAAAGATTATGATATAACTGCACTAAAAAATATAAATCTATCAGTGGGAATACAAGGTCAAATTTTAACTTTCATATAGGCACATTGTTCCTGCAATTATTTTTTGTCAGGTTAACAATGCTCTAAGGAAATGAATAACTTCTTTACAATTCATATATGTTACTTTTAACTCACAGTATTTGACAGTTGAACATTTTTACTGAGGGTGTAGTTTGTCCGTACAGTAGGTCAGTATGTTTTGCTATTTCTATTTTCTTTTCTATTTCTTTTCAAATAATATACCTTCTAGAAAGAAAACCAATTTACATCCAAGATCTACTGCTGCCAGAAGAAAATGTCTGACTTGGGATTCAGAAAGCCAAAAACAGCGAAACAATTGCGCATTTACTTATTCAAGAAATGGAATCAAATGCTGTTTATTCATTTACAGTTCTGAAGTTGAATTCTACCCACCACAGACTGGTAACTCAGGTAGTATTAAATGTATTTCTTGGTGTTAAATTTTAGAATTTCTATAAATTTATATACAATTATTATAAATATAATATAGAAATTATATAAATGTATATACTGTATATAAATGTATTATAACCAACTTTTAATATCTTAACATGACACTTTTCTTAAGCACAAAAGTCTTTTAAGGATCCACAAATAATAATGTTTCTCAATATCAACCAACAGTGACAAATGTATGATTGGTTAATGTATATTACACTAGCAAAACCTCTAACACACATAAGGTGTGCTGATTCTGAGTCACATATTGCAGAGCTATCAGCTAATTCCAAAAATTACCCAAGGCAAGGGACATGGACCTAAGGTAGTGAAGGTATTTTGGGAACACAATTGCTTCTTCCTGAATTTATTGTTGTGGTGACTGACACCAGGGAGCTATTCTCACTGCCAACAGCCAAGTTGACTTAATGTAAAGTTATTTTTTTTCTGTGCTGATAGTTACATCAGTGCTCATATATATATCTCTATCTAGTGACAGAACCACACCCAACCTGACACAGTAGGCACACTTAAAAAAAACACAAGTTTTTTTATTTTTCATCACTCATGGAAAACGTCAACAGAGTTCAAGCATAAACACAAAACAAAACTTTCTTTTCACTTTCTCTTTCTCTTCTCCTTTCCACTACTCCGGTCAAGCTTCGTCCTCCTCCTCCCGACTCCTTTTTTAGCCCACCCGGAAGTGCTCCAGGTGCTTGATGACTCATTTCTGGCAGCACTTCCAGGTATGGCAGAAGGACTGCCCATAAGGGCTCAGCAGCTCCTGCTGCAGCACCCCCTGGCAGTGCCTGCGGATCCCAATAGGGCTGCACCAAACTCCAACTCACATAAAGCCCTGCAGGAGTCCAAGGCACCACTGCATCCCCCGGTCCTCCCAGTGTGTAGGCATCCCGGCTAGTGTATATATGTATGAGGTGGTGTGTCCAAACTTTTGGCCTGTACTGTATGTGTGTATATATATATATATATATATATATATATATATATACACACACACACACATATACATATACACACACACACAGTATATATATATATATATTATATATATAAAATATATATATTATATATATATAACATATATATATAACATATAATATATATATATACTGTATATATAAAATGTATTTCGCTCTACATGAATACACACATTGAAGCATAATGCAATGTTAATGATACACACCAAGCAGGAGTAAGCTAACATTATAAATATATATAGCATGTGACTGATAATAAGGTAATGGATGTACTTGCTTACCAGCCTAGTAAAAGTTTCACATAAGGAATAGATTTTCTTTTTACTTATTTTTGTGTAACAAGCAGCATTTCAGTGTTGCTCAGTAGCACCCTCTAGAGGCTACAACTGACATGTGGTGACATACACACTTACCTCATTAATTAATTAATTTACCTAGTAAAGTAACACAAAAGGAAAGGTCACAGAAAAAAGTAGATATTTTCAATTCAATGCATGGTGTTGTATTCATTGTCTTTGTTTTGTTTGTTGCTGGTACTGTGCTACATTCCAGAGCCTATGAGAGGCATGCAAGTAAGACATTGTAGAATAGTGTATACTAATTACAACAAACCTGACCTTAAGAAAACAGAAAATCATTCATAAAGCAGTATTTAACTTTATAGTCATTCATTTTATTCTAAAAGAAAAAACTATTCAGACTTAAGACACCCTGTACGTACTCTCCTCATTCAGAAGATAAGAGTATTAAAATAAGCATCTGCTTCTTCTGCACTGGCTATCTAAGCATTTGTTAAGCACTCAGCCAATAGTTTTAAAAAAAAAAAAAAAAAAAAAAACACCAAGTTGGTGAAACATCTTTCTCTCTGTTCAGAGAGATTGGTAATATAACCAAAATGCCAAGAAAAACTTTTACTTCCTACATGAGCTAACAGCCACCAAGCAAAATCAAGCAGAAGAGGGAGTAAACAGTTCAGCAATCCTTCCACCAAAACCCTAGAAATTTTAAAATAAAAACAAAGGCTTCAAATTTTCCAAGCTAATAAATTCTAAAAACAAGGTCCAAATAAGTATTTTAAACAATGCATTAAATAAACTTAAGTGAATGGGGCTTTAAAGCAATCCAAACTTCAGAAACCACTTGCAGAGTGGATACAAATGCAGCAGAGTATGACAGTGGCTATCAGCTCCGCTCAAGAGGCACATTCATTTTAGTTTTGAGTTGTACAACAAAAGCATCCCCTTAAGGTTTTCCAATTAAATATCATTCTCCTTCAGTCTTTTATTAAAATGTATTACTACTAAAAACAAAGTTCACTACCTTTTGGCCCTGTCATCTTCAGATAAGCCAGATAGATACATTCTTATCCTTTCTTCGACAAAGCAGTCAATCTTTTGTTCAGGTGCACAGTCTCCTTTTAAAATGTCCAAGATGATTGGGTTTAGTAATACACTTTCATAATTTCCATCCAGGAGATCCTGCAGAAGTGAGTCATTTTCTGAAACACAAAAATTATTATGGTATTACAGTTAAAGATGTTAAAACAGATGAAAACTGCTTTTTTGTTTGTTTCAGTTTAGAGCCTAAATACATAACTGTAAACTTTCTTTTTAGCTTGTCTATTACAACAGCTGCTTTATCAGCTCAAGTAGCAGTCTGCCTACATGTAACTATTCCATTACATTTATACCATATTTACTCGTGTACCATGCGCCCTCGTGTAAGATGTGCACCCTAATTTTTACAAGGAAAATCTCGAAAAAAGTTTTGCCCTGTGTACGACTTGCGTTGTGGTTGTATAGGAAGTGTTTAGAGAGAGAGCGTGCGCGAGAGTGAGCGAGCGAGAGAGAGAGCGCGAGTGCGCGAGCGAGAGAGAGAGAGAGCGCGAGTGCGCGAGCGAGCCCAAACAGAAGAAGCAAACATCACAGAATTACATTTCCTCGTATATGATGAGCACCTGATTTTCTAATGCTAATTTTCAGAAAAAAATGTGCACGTGGTACACACGTAAATACAGTAAATATGCCAACTATTGGACAGATAACAAAAATGTGTGTAACAAAACTACATACAGCAGTAAAATATGTATGCATTGAGCATGGTATTTTGAAAGTATATATATTTGCATATTTTAGTTGGCATTGGTATTGTTGTCTTTCATTTTTCTTTTTTAATGTAAACTAGCTGAAATACCCAGCGTTGCCCAGGAGGAAAATAAAGTGTTTTTTTTTTTTGTTTTTTTTAATTGTTTGAGAAAAACATAACTAAAAAAAAAACACAACTTTAAAAATAAAAATAAATGAACAAACAATAAAGACTCACTAATGTCCTTGTCTTGCGGTCTTGTATGTATGTTATCATACAGTTGATGCTCGGAACCAGCTAACTCTATTTAATCTGAGCACGGTCCTGCTTAAACATAAAGAATGCTGGAAGTCGCCTGCTATACACTAAATGTGTAAGCCAGCATGGGATCTAAAAAGTACTGAAATCATCAGAACTACTCTGGGTATCTCTCTGTTATGAGGATTCATGTTGCCGATGTGCTCGCATTATTTGTGTATTAGCAGTTAAGCGACTGTCTATCTTAGGAGGTTTCCTTTTGCCGGTGTGCTGGCCTCGCTTGCGTATCCTCGGAGCTAGAGCCCTCACCCCAATTCTATGTCTCACTTCCGGGCTGTACAGACACACACACTTGCACGCGTAGAACTCTGTTTAATTTCAAAAGTAACAGGGGGTCGGTGCTCAAAAATAAACAATGCTGGCAGTCACCTCCAGTTCGCCCTCTGGTGGTTGTTCTGAGTGTCAACAGGATGATAACATGCATACAAGACCATAAGATCACCCCCCACCCTACCCAGAAGGGGGTGGGTTAGGGTTGATTTCACCTTTCAGTATTTTTAGTCGACCAATGAGGAACATGTGTACCAAGTTTCATGAAAATTGCTCCAGCCATTGGAACATGATGCTGGAACATACATACACACATTGACACATCCTTTTTGGTGGTTGGAAAATGAGACAAATAAAAAATGTACCCAGCAAAGTGACAATCTTTCACAGGTATTTAAGCATTGATAAGGAATTCATCTATAAGAACTGAGGAAAAGAACTTTGTTAAGGTAAACCTAGGAATATTCTGAAGACCCTCTTTCTGTCTTTCCCAGTAACCGCTCAGCCAAGTCAGTGCCTAGTGATGAGACTTCCTCTGTTGTTAGGATTAATAAGCCTTCAACAGAATGAACATATTTAATGCATTTATCATATTTAACATGGCATTTTGGAAATGAAGAAAAGAAGCGGGCCACTAGGGTGGAGAAAAGAAGAGCTGCTCAGGAAGCAGCAGGCGCATCAACCTCTGAGCAAACGAATGGTAAACGTACAGAGAAAGAGGAGGAAAATAATAAGTCAAGTGGATTCACTGCACGTCATCATGCAGTGCGCCGTTACTGGTATACAATATTTTTACTCGCTGCGAATATGTAAAGCATGAAGTGCTTTTGACTCATGCATACTGCAGACATCAAACAAAGTGATGCTTGAAACCATGGCTATTCACAAAAATGTGACTCTCTGTGTGTTCAAAGTGGCATGATGATAAAGAAAGTAGAACCAAACACCTTGAGAACTGCCTGTAATGTACATACGAAGCGAAAAAAAAAAATCACCCATGATTGCTTAAACTAACTAAATGCAGTCATTGTTTTAATTTGTCCCCAGATAAGAACACTAGTGATGGACATTTTGATTCACTTTACAGATTCAATTCTTTCAGACTAACCATTTAAATGAAAATGAATTGGTTCATTTCATTCATCAATAGGATCTGGGGCTGTCAGCATTTAAAAAAAAAAACACCTTTTGGATAGGAGAGGTAGGAGGGATCAACTTTGAAAGAACTGCAAATTTACAGTATAATCAAGTAAGTCATACATTATAATATACTCAATTACATATTAAGCACAGTGGTACTTCAAATTTTACATTTTCCTGTTTTAAAACACAAAGCATTACAACACAGAGGAAATGCATAATTAACACTAGAATCCCTGAAGCCTTTGAAAAAAGTCATAGGCCACCTTAAATTCCTTCACATCTCTTCATCAACGTGTGTTTTATATCAAACTAGCAAAATACCCGCACTTCGCAGCGGCGAAGTATTGCCTTAAAATTTTTATTAAGAAGAAAATTAAACCTTTTTAAACTGAGGGAAAATATACCAATAATTATTTGTTAAGGATCTCTTTGTATACCACATTGTGAGTTCGGCCCTCCAGTTGTAATATGACCAAGTTGTGCGCTGAGCTTACTCTTGAGCATGCAACTTACAGTTGGCCATGTGAACAGTAATCTTGTTTCAAATCTCACAGCTTGGATTGCCGCTGTCATAATCGGTTTGAGTTTCATGGTTTGTTTCAATTACAACAGTATTTGCAGGACTTGTGTTGAAGTGACATTCGGCATCTGTCAAGCGTTGTAAGCATACAACTGGTTTCATCGATAACTTCACATCCAGCTTTTGAGAGTTTAAACATTCATAAACATCAAAGTGTCCACTACTGAAATTGTCACCTGTGAATCTAAGATGTTTAAGAGGCATTGGCGGTTGTCCAAAGGTTAAAATATTTGGCCATTTCGGTACACTTGAAAGCGACAACCAAACAATTCAGCGGCAGCCATCAACTCACATGCAGATCCATAGGTGAAGGGCTTAAGCATTTCACTCTTCTAGTGCTCCTGTGTAGTATAATTATCTCCTATACCGTCATCAGTCCACACCTTGAACCTGTCCCAGTCATTCAATACATAAGACACAATGTTCCTCCGGATTTCAAGAGTGAGACGGATATGGCCGTGCAATATGTAACACAGAGAATGGAAAAGGCAGGCGGCATCTCCGGGCATGGAAACCACTCGGTAAGTGACAGTTCTTTGATCGATGGTGATCACCTCGACAGACATGTTAATAGGGGTATGGTTGGAACGATAAAGGAAATGGGTACCTGAACAATGTAAAGTAAGTCTAAAATACCTACACAATAACTATAATTGTAATAAACGAACAATAAAACAGCGGAGACGCCATGGATTAAATAAAAAGGCTGTAGTTATCAGCAGGGAGACGTGAATTGTGTTACATTAATCACTAGATACATAAAATGCATTATTTTGTTAATTAAAATAAAATTATTCAGTACAAATGAATGTTGACAAGTTTCAGCAATCTTTGGTTTATGTTTTCCTGGTAGTGTTAATTAAGCTAGAAACATGTGCAAGCAATCTAAGCCTTCACTTTGTGAATAAAAATAAACAAAACAGAAAAAAACTGAACTGTTATTTTACACAAGATGCACAGAAAACTGCAACAAGATCTCCATCTACAACATTGCTCCAGCCTCATCCTATAGTCCAATGACATGGAGGTTAGGCGAACAGGTATTGCTAAATTGGCCCCTGTGTGTGTGATCAACTGGTGTCCTGCCAGAGTGTTGTTCCAGTCTTATGCCCTATGACCCTGCACTAGATAAGCAGGTTAAGAAAATGGACAGTGTGTTCCGTTATATATGCCATATAAGTGTGACCGATTGATTTCCATTATGTGGAGTGACACATAAGCTGATGGTTTACATTTTGTCATCTGCTACTACTTGCTTTACTGCCAAGCTGATACTTATGCCTGTAGGATATGGCATCAGAGATATTGTGATTCTCCGAATCCAATGATGAAATTATTTGACATATTTATTACACTGCTCAACACATTAAAAACAGCAGAATGTGGTGGGCAGCCAGGTGCCTTAGCTTGTCAGTGCTGCCTTTTTCCATTATAACTGACCATGAAAACCCCAGAGGTGTATTTTCTCCAGGAATGCCTGTTGCCTGGAGGCTTTTTTATTTTTGAAAAGCAGCTACTCAATCAAACAAATACAGTAATAACAACATAACAGGTACAACCATGTATTTCAAAATCAGTACAGAGAAAACAAAGAAAAAATAGAAATGTAAAAAAAATAAAAATACAAGATATAATCCCCACCTAAGAGGGAGAGAAAAATAAGACAAACACTAGCAGAAAAAAAAAACTAATTTTTTAAATATAGTAGAACAAATTATAGCATACGAAAGTCAATCACAGGCCCAGCACATTTAATTTAAAATAATATTAATAAATTCTTTCCACTTTTTTGAACATACCCATTAGGAGATTTTTTTCCTAATTTAAGATAATATAAAACATCGCTTACCCACAGAGAGTTTGAAGGTGTGTTAGGATTCTTCCAGTTGAGAAAGATAGGCCTACATGCTAGTAGATTATTACAAACAACTTATTCCTATACAACTTAAACCCATCCAGAAATACATTAAATATTGCCACTAATGGATTATGAGTGATTGTCACAGCAACAGTATCTGAGAAGTCGGTAAAGAATTTTTTCCAAAATTATATTAATTTAGTGCATTCTCAAAGTATATAGAAAAGCAATGCTGGAAGTACATTGGCAAAACGAAACCTCAGAAGAAAGGTAGTCGCTTAGCCGCTGATGCACAAATGATGCAAGCACGTCGGCAAAACGAAACCTCCTAGGAGAGAGATGCCCAGAGTAGTTCCTTTTAATTACCTGACATCTCTACATTTCAATTTCTTTTCTGACGATTTCAATAGTTTCTAGGACCTGGGGTTTTTTTCAGCACAGGCTTAAACAGCTAATAATATATAAAATTATATATGTTGGTTTATTAAATTTTATAGTTTGTTTTATAAAATGGACAGGAACTTCTTTTTAGCAACACGTACATGTTATTTTATTTTATTTATTGGCACATCCTTCTCATGATGAAACTTATATCCATAAAGCTTGGTTTGTCAGTTATGTCACTGTAATGCTGTTAGTAGTCCCTAGTTAAAAATGTAACTGCACTCTGCATATGACAGTACATTTGAACTTTATGGGCACCTACTGATGCACTGGCCTTTGGAGCGGGACTTGACACAGTAGTGCCCCTGTATTTTATGTCATTTTACAGCACATCCTTATGATAACATGTATGGTCTGTGATATTTAAAGGTAAGTTAAAAGTTTTGTGAGCCGTTTTACTGCTGCAATACCTGTCCATGCTAGCGATGCAATGTTTTTTCATAAGTGTTTGCAATAATGGACTAAACACTTAGACAAAAATGTTTTACCTGTGCTGCCAGGTCTGTATATATATATATATATATATATATATATATATATATACAGTACAGGCCAAAAGTTTGGACACACCTCCTCATTCAATGTGTTTTCTTTATTTTCATGACCATTTACAGCACTCCATCACTCTCCTTCTTGGTCAAATAGCCCTTACACAGCCTGGAGGTGTGTTTGGGGTCATTGTCCTGTTGAAAAATAAATGATCGTCCAACTAACCTGACTTCTGCACAACACAACTGCTGGTCCCAACCCCATTGATAAAGCACAAAATTCCACTAAATAACCCTGATAAGGCACACCTGTGAAGTGAAAACCATTTCAGGTGACTACCTGTTGAAGCTCATCGAGAGAATACCAAGAGTGTGCAAAGCAGTAATCAGAGCAAAGGGTGGCTATT
Source organism: Polypterus bichir lapradei (assembly GCA_026402145.1). Classification (NCBI taxonomy): domain Eukaryota; kingdom Metazoa; phylum Chordata; class Cladistia; order Polypteriformes; family Polypteridae; genus Polypterus; species Polypterus bichir. Next base: position 13,848,717 of record JANRMT010062824.1, on the reverse strand, counting down.
TTGAAGAAACTAGAAAATAAAACATGTTTTCAGTTATTTCACCTTTTTTTGTTAAGTACATAACTCCACATGTGTTCATTCATAGTTTTGATGCCTTCAGTCATGAAAATAAAGAAAACACATTGAATGAGGAGGTGTGTCCAAACTTTTGGCCTGTACTGTATATATATATGTAAAATTCTGTTAACAACGAATATCTTTACAATGAAATTTTCATTACAACGAAGTATTTTTATGGTCCCGACGGCTTCCCCATATAACACGCGTCTATAGAAATCTCATTACTACGAAGTACATTCAGCAGATACTACTGTATCATTACAATGAAGTGCCTGAATGCCTGAATCATCCACAGAGCAATTAGTTCTGTGGCCGCAGCTCAGTTGTGCACAACGATCCCTAAACAGAAACACTGTAATTTTTTTTCTTTCTTCAAACTTTCCTCATACTGTTTTTTTTTTTGCCTTTTTTGTTTCCTGCAGTTTTCAGTGATACCTTTTGCTTATTGCTCATCAACATTTGAAAAACATCCATTGGAATATAACTCATTGACACCCTCCTATAGAAACAGCAGACACGAAAAAACGATAACAGTTCATATTAGAGAAAAAAAAACAAACTTTCATTTTTTGCAGCTCTCGATTGCAGCAAAAAGAAAAAAAGATGTTGCCAGTAAATTGGGAATTTCACCATCGACACTGTCAACTTTCTTGAAAGACAGATCAAAAAAGAAGAAAAATCTCGGGCTGCAAACATATGTGAACTGCTGCATTTGAAGACATCGAAAAACCAGTTTTTTTGTGGTTCAGTGATGCTCGTTCAAGAAACATTCCTATTAATGCGGCACTCATTCAAGAAAATGTGAGGTTTATAAACTCTATTGGGACCTTCCCCAAAGTGCGATCTCCTCGTCTGCACGGGGCACGTACATTGTAAATGCAGATAACAGGATTACTTGGTCACTGACCTGGCCACGACCCTGCCTGACTGCTGTGTCTGTGTATAGCAGAGAGGCACATCACGCTACAATAAATAACTGTGCCGTTCCTGTTTTAAGCTGAATAAAGCTGGTTTTGCTAAAGTACTGAGACTCAGCCACGTGTTTTGGGGTGCAAGACAGGACTTATACGATCTTATAAGATCCACGATCTTTTATGATTTGCTTCTGTGGTGCTTCACTGCAGCCCTGTTAGCCTACTATTGCCCTGCCCCAGCAACGGACAAACAATCTTCCACAGACGCTGTAATCGCGCTTCGGGACGCACTTCAGCGTGTCGTTGCCGTTGGGTGGGGAGTGGGGGGGGAATCCTAAAAGTGTTCAGAAACCTCACAATATGAAGACGAAAAGGATGATTTGGCTCCTGATTGATAACTGTGCTGCCCACAACATGCTTCCACATTTAGATGTTCGTGTAAAATTTCTCCCACCCAAATGCACAGCAGTGCTTCAGCCACTGGATTTGGGCATCCATTCGCACCCTGAAAGTGTATTATGGCAAGGAAATGCTGAGAAAAATTCTCGTCAGCATAACTTGTAGGCAGGAGGAGATTAAAATTAATGCGAAAGAAGCTATTGAAATGATTGCAAACGCCTGGACACAAGTTAAAGAAAGCACTATAGCGACAAATACAGAATCTCATTACAATGAAACATTTTTCATGTCTCTGTACATTGCTGCAGTCATCTTTCCCTTTATCCTGACTAGTCTCCCAGTTCCTGCCGCTGATAAACATCCTGACAGCATGATGCTACCACCACCATGCTTCACTGTAGGGATGGTATTGGCCTGGTGATGAGCAGTGCCTGGTTTCCTCCAAACGTGACGCCTGGTATTCACACCAAAGACTTCAATCTTTGTCTCATAAGACCAGAGAATTTTGTTTTTAATGGTCTGAGAGACCTTCAGGTCCCTTTTGGCAAACTCCAGGCGGGCTGCCATGTGCCTTTTACTAAGGAGTGGCTTCCGTCTGGCCACTCTACCATATAGGCCTGATTGGTGGATTGCTGCAGAGATGGTTGTCCTTCTGGAAGGTTCTCCTCTCTCCACAGAGGACTTCTGGAGCTCTGACAGAGTGACCATCGGGTTCTTGGTCACCTCCCTGACTAAGGCCCTTCTCCCCCAATCACTCAGTTTAGATGGCCGGCCAGCTCTAGGAAGAGTCCTGGTGGTTTCGAACTTCTTCCACTTACGGATGATGGAGGCCACTGTGCTCATTGGGACCTTCAAAGCAGCAGAAATTTTTCTGTAACCTTCCCCAGATTTGTGCCTCGAGACAATCCTGTCTCGAAGGACTACAGACAATTCCTTTGACTTCATGCTTGGTTTGTGCTCTGACATGAACTGTCAACTGTGGGACCTTCTATAGACAGGTGTGTGCCTTTCCAAATCATGTCCAATCAACTGAATTTACCACACGTGGACTCCAATTAAACATCTCAAGGATGATCAGGGGAAACAGGATACATCTGAGCTCAATTTGGAGCTTCATGTCAAAGGCTGTGAATACTTATGTACATGTGCTTTCTCAGTTTTTTTATTTTTAATAAATTTGCAAAAACCTCAAGTAAACTTTTTTCACATTGTCATTATGGGGTGTTGTGTGTAGAATTCTGAGGAAAAAAATGAATTTAATCCATTTTGGAATAAGGCTGTGACATAGCAAAATGTGGAAAAAGTGATGCACTGTGAATACTTTCCGGATGCACTGTGTGTAGGGACCTAAAAAAAAAAAAAAAAATATATATATATATATATATATATATATATATATATACACACACACACATACATACACATACATACATACACACACATACACACTAGTCCTCTGCATCCAAGGATGAAATGAATTTACATTTTTGTTACACTCAGGTATGCCAGAAGTAAGGGTTATCCGCTAAATTAGGCTACTTAAAAAATAGTTCCACAGGTAAAAAACATCACCTTTACGTTTTACATTTACTTATTTAGCTGACACCTTTATCCAAGGCAACTTACAACATTTATGATACAATTGGTTCCATTTCTTTTTGGTTTTCCCATAGGAGCCCAGGCAGATGAAGCGACTTGTTCAGGGTCATACAGTGTCAGTAGCAGGATTTGAACCAACAACCTCAGGGTTTGATGTCTAAAACCTTAACCACTAACACCACACTGCCAAACTTGGCAATGTGCTAGTTTATGCGTGTCTTACAAAATCTATCACTAAACAATACGGAAATTTAAAACAAATGTGATGGTAAATAATTTTGATATCAAAAGTTAACTGCTTTAACAATTAAGCTTGGAGAATTGAGTGAAGGCAGCAACATAGACATATTGTTGTGCCCTTGATACAAGCCTGTATATGTTCTGTGAAGGGGTGGCAAGGGGAGGTGGTGCAGCAGATGAGAGAGACTGCATGAGAACCCTTTGGAATATATAATGCATGTTCAAGCACACAAGCATGAAAACAACACACTGCATCAAATTCAAGTCATCTCAAAGGACACCTTCTCTGTTCACAGCTAACATTTGTTCTGCTCTGTTGAGGTTGGCAAGGAATAGAGCAGCACTGTGTGAAAGAAAATTTAAAACTAATCAACTATGTTATTAATAAATATGACAGATGACCAAAATGGAAACAAAAACAACATAAGAAAAAAAAAAAAAAAAAAGAGGCCAAAAATGCAAAAAGTATGTTGTACCCACAACTGGCTGCATCGTGGATTATTCAAAAAAGTGAGTCCAGGAGTAAAAAAAAAACACCTCTATGTGCTTGCAGCTACGTATATTTAAATGTATCATATATTAAGGTCTTTGTACAATGAGCAAGTTAAAGACAAGGGGGTTTGTGTACTAGCAGGGCACTCCACCAAGCAATGAGTACCACACACTGACGCTGTCAGTGTTAAATGAACTCTGATCATTGGTGGGACTCGTTTATACACCCATCATTGTATGAGGCTTTCCACGTACATCTTTGTTTTCCTTGGCTATTTTTTGTTCAATATTTTAATGTCTAAATGGGAAATACGTCATTTATTGGCTGATTACTAATGCAAATTGGTGAGTTTTAAACTGTTTTGGGGTAAGAATTTCTGTAAGTCCTGGCATCCCTGACTACAGTGCTCAGTACCATAAGCGCTGCAGAACGCCCAGGAGGCGGTGGACTGCCAGGTAGCTGTCTTTTTCCCTTTTAATTGACCATGAAAATCCCACAGGTTTATCCACTCCAGAAATGCCTGTTGACTGGAGTTTTGTTTCCCCTCTCCTCCGCTGTCAACGAGACGAACTACAGTTATAACGTTAACGGACTTGCACTGTCACAATTTGCCTATGTTAATCTTAATATATATATATAAAGTACAGTATTACTTCGCTTGCCAAAATGAAATCGCTCTAAATAGATACGTGTTGACAAGGGTCAGTGATGTCCAGTTTTAAATTCTCCAATCAGTGCATTAAATCTGGAAACCTGGGCAAGAGCCCTAAGTCTGCACTTTCTGAACAAAAACTGAACTAAAAAACAAATTGTTGTACAAAAGATGTGCGGAAAACAGCAGCATATCTCGCTGGGGCTTCTAGCACAATGTTTACAGCAAGGGAGATTTTATTTTGAGGCTGCTTCGGTTTTTTATTCTTGCACTGATGTCAGTAGAGGCACCTGTACAACTGAGACAACGTAACCGGAAAGAAACGGTCAGTCACTCACCTGGCAGGCAGAGGAATTCCCCCTGGAGGTGCGCCGTCTCTCCGTCAGCTCGAAAGCCCCTCAGGACAGCAGCCTCCGCTTCCCTGATCTCTTCAATCATCGCTGCGCGCCCACGAACAACACTTCTTCACTGTGATGTGGCTCTGTCAGTACTTTCCACTTGAGAATTCCACTTCACGTACCTCTCTCTCTACGTTGCTATCGCCACAGTCCAAGTCCGTCCGTGACTGCGTCTCAGTCCATGTGCTTCCAGCGCCGCCAGTGAGCGGCCATGACAGGAGCGCGGTGCACGCTGGGAGACACGCGCCTCCGCTCTGCCGCGCGCGCACTGCGGGCGGAGCTCGGAACGCAAATGATGACACAAATGGAGGATCCTGTCGAGTGACATCAAAATGCGGGTTTGTGCCGCGAGGAGGTGCTTGTCAGCTTAGCTCTTGTAAAATCTCGGAGCTGTACCGAGAGGGGGTGCATGACCAGAGTTATAAGATACGGGAGCTCTGCAGTCAGCAGGTAGGTTTCTGGTGACTCATACTAAGAAAAGCAAAGCCATGAGAGGCTATCCGTCAAGTAGTGAAGATTTTTCTTTGAGCTCTGTGGGTTGGGAGGGTTATGGGAGATGAGAAAAACAGAAATACGGGAGCCATGCAAGGAGGGGGCATTTGATAATGTGATATAAAACACAAGGGTAGTGCCATGGCCCCCACAAGGGGGGTGCTGACAGGGCTCTAGCCTGGGGGCCCGGCGCGGGATGAGTAGATATTATGCACAAACAAAACGTATGAACAGAAAGCAAGAATTGATCCTACAGCGTTGAGTGTCAACTTCAGCATAAAATATTTTGAAAACTAAAAATAATATCAAAAAAAGTTTCAGATAAAAAAAATTTCTACTTACATTTTTCTACAAATTTCTTGCTTTGACATTTTACAAATCCAAATAAAACGTAGACCTCTCAACTGGTCGAAAATATTGTTATTAATTGCTGATTTGGTGTCATATAGTTTTATATATTCTTTATTTAGAAATATTATAAACAATACACTTAAACAAATTATACATGGTTTTAAACACAATTAAATAAGAAATACACAAAAAAATTTAACATTTATGTCACTTATTTCTGCAGATATAAAGTTAATTTCGAGAATTTTGAATGCAATTTACGACAAAAGACTTCAAGGTATATTTGCCGGTATCTGTCTCGCTATTAAATTGTTTTGTACAGTCCCAGTTACTGTTTCTTCAGCAGAAAGATCGTTTAGCAGATTGGCAAATTCATTAAAAACATGGCAAAGAAGTACAACTAGTCAAAAACGACTTAATCATCTAGCAATTCTGTGTATCGAAAATGATTTAGCTAAACATGTTGATTTTAGTGAGGTCATTGAAAATGTTGCATCAAAGAAAGCTAGAAAACAGATTTTGCAATAATTTTTGATACTATTATAAGTTTTTCATTAGGATCTTTACTTTATAGATATATTCAATAAATGTGCATAATACTTCTTATGTTTTTGCATTGTGGCGAGTGGCTGCTGCCCAGCCAGGACACCCAGGAGGACCGAGGAGGGCTTGAGCCTCCTCCAGACCACAAGGGGGCGACCGCCCTGGTTGCTTTGGGGACCGCCATGCGCCCCAGTGCCTTTGGAGTCCTGGACCTTAGCACTTCTGCCACACCCGGAAGTGCTGGGGGGAAGAGGACCGGGGACACCCGGAGTGCTTCCGGGTGCGCAGCCGGCACTTCCGCCACAAAGAGGGGAGTTTCGGGATGCACCTGGAGCCCATCTGGGCATGTATATAAGGGGCTGCCTCCCTACATTCGATGACTGGAGTCGGGAAGAAGTGGACAAGAGTCTTGGATCAGAGGAGTAGAGGAGTGGAGGTGACGAAGACACGAAGAGAGACATTGAAGAAAGAGGCCTAGACTTTGGGGTTATTGGTGCTGAGGCACTGGGTTGTGCACTGAACTTGTAAATATATTGGAAATAAATGTGTGTGTTGGGTGACAAAACGATGTCCGTCTGTCTGTGTCCGGGGCTCGTTCCACAGCATCATTAACCTTGCTTATTTTATTTTAAATCCTATTGGGTGTCACATTTTCCTTAACCCTAGGTGAAGGGCCCGCCAGAGATCCTGGACTAGGGGCCCATGTTAGAATGTGGGGGCCATGGGTAGTGCTATAAGGAGGCTCCAGCAGAGCAACACAAACCACAGAGACTATGGCAGGAAAATGTGTGTTTCAAGAGGTATTGATATATAAGAAATGAGCAAAGTAAAGGTACCTATAACCTGATATAAAACACAAAGACTGATCCATCAAATATATATATGAATCATATGATACCATACATGTTATCATGAGGATATGCTGTAAAGCGATATAAAATACTGGGGCACCACCGTGTCATTGTCCCATTCCAGGGGCCAGCACACCAGATGGTGCCAATAGAGTTCAAATTCAAATGTACTGTGAAATGCAGAGTGCAGTAGGGGCTTTGCTACAAAGGAGTTCCTGTCCATTTTATAAAACAAACAAACTATAAAATTGAATAAACCAACATATATAATCTTCATTTGGATCTTGATCTTTGTTTGTCCACGAATGAATTAGAAGAAGCAGCACTAGATGGCAGTAGAGAGACAGCTAAAACATAGGCATTGCATTAAGAATCTCCTCCAGGCTTATACTACTGAAGACTGTAGTACGCCAGTCACACCTCAAAACACAGACATTCAAACTAAACAAATTGAAATTAACTAAAGAGATCTTCATTTAGATCTTGATCTTTGTTTGTCCGCGAATTCCACGCATGCGTAGACCACCTTCCATTTTAGTACGTTGTTGTTACTCACGGATGTCAACAATGTGCCGGAATAACGAAAGGGGTGGTGGACAGTGCTACGCTGGTTAGCTCCTGAGGCCTGGTTAGAGAATGAGATTGCCGAAGATAAAAGGTGCGTGCCTACGTAACATATGAATGAAAGACAGACAGTGGGTAAAATGAATGACAACGTAACAGCACGTTCCGGAAGTTATTATTGTTACGTTGTAGCCGGCGAGTGCTGCGCGTCTCACAGTTGTACCGTGGCTTGCTCACATGTCAGTGAAGTGATCTCTACTTATGCTTTAAAGAGCCTGGATACCTATGTGTCCCCCTTTTATAACCATTGCTCCGGGTATATTGCCTTACTCTTTGGATTGCCACAAAGCAACCTGCGAGATTAGAGAAAGATTGAGATGAGATCGTGAGAGGAAATGACAGCGTCATGAAAACGAGACGGACTGTGAATGGACAGAAGCAGAAATGCTCCTACACCACCACATAATTACGATTCGGACAGTGATTCCGAGTAGGCCGTTCCTATCGAATCAATGTCCAAGGGTTTTCTTTTGTAATTTTGTTTCCCTTATAAAAAATCATAATGCTGAGCGACGAAGGGCCCAGTTCACGACTGGCAGTTGCGTTTGAACAGGGAGCCCTTTACAGACAACTTTAACACGTGCAACGTAGTTGGGCGCACATAGCTAGTTTTATATAAACACACACATATACTCTCATCATTCAATTGCTTGTTAATGCAAATCTGTAATCAACCAATCTCGTGGCAGAAACTCAATACATTTTGGCATGTAGACATTGTCAAGATGACCTGCTGAAGGTCATCAGAATGGGGAAGAAAGGGGATTGAAGTCACTTTAAATGTAGCATGGTTGATGGTGCCAGACTGGCTGGTCTGAGTATTTTAGAAACTGCTGATCTGCTGGGATTTTCATGCACAACCATCTCAAGGGTTTATAGAGAATTGTCTGAAAAATGGAAAATAACCAGTAAGCAGCAGTTCTTTAGGCAAAAATGCCTTTTGATGCCAGAGGTCAGAGGAGAACGGACATACTGGTTTGAGCTGATAGAAAGGGAAAAGTCATTCAAATAATCATACGTTACAAGCAAGGTATGCAGAAGAGCATCTCTGAATGCAAAACATGTCGAACCTTGAAGCAGATGGGCTACAGCCGCAGGAGACCACACCAGGGGTATCAATGGTTGAGGCTGCTGGTGGTGGTGGTGTAATGGTGTGGGGAATATTTTCTTAGCACACTTTGGGCCCCTTAGTACTAACTTAGCATTGTTTAGTATTGTTACTGACCATGTTCATCCCTTTATGGCCGTAGAGTAGCTATCTTCTGATGGCTACCTCGAGCAGGATAATCCACCATGTTACAAAGCCCAGATCATCTCAAACTGGTTTCTTGAACATGATAATTAGTTCACTGTACTCAAATGGCCTCAAGAGTCACCAGATCTCAATCTAATGCAGCACCTATGAGATGTGGTGGAACAGGAGATTCTTATCATGGATGTGCAGTCAACAAATCTGCAGCAATTGCAGAATGCTATCATGTCAATATTGAGATTAACCCCTTAGGAATGTTTCCTGTTATACCCAGAAAGTCCCTAGTTAACCACACTTCTCTAGTATTCTGGGTTCAGATCACACACCTGGGTCCTTTTCTTAACACAATCAACAGGTTAATTTACAGGTGATGGCTGGTATATAGCCAGCCTACTTTGTTTACTATTTAATTATCTAACTTTTTTTTTTTCGTTAATTTCAGCGGGTAGCTTCCAATAATCATATGAATAAGAATCGAGTGCCGCATTTCAAACCAGAACCATACCTCCTTTAACTGTCTTGCTTATGCAAAGATTTTTTTTTATAGTTTTGCATTTACATTTGGCCTGTTTCTTTACTCAAACAACAGTCATATGGCTCAGGTGAGTGTCCGCATGGAGCATGTTGATTAGAAAGTAAGAATTTCACCATACTCTGTAAATGTGACAATAATGACTCTACAAACCTACAACACAGTATGCTCTAGAGCAGTGATTCTCAAAGTGCGGTCCACAGAACACCAGTGATCCCCAAGTGTGAAATAAAGTGGTCCACAAACTGACAGTCATCGGGGCAAAGTGACTTCTAAATTGTTCAGACACATTATGTTGTCACATTCCACCTATTTAAGATGGTGGTTCTTTTAGCATCCAAGCCTTTCAATTTGCTCGTTTAAATTCTGCAACAATTAGTGTTAGGGGTAATTAAAACAAGATTTTGTAAGGAGCTTTTACTACATTATTTTCTGACTTCAACTTTGGTTTGTGTTTTTGGCTTTGACAAGTGGTTTTGTCAGTTTCCCCTTGGTTTTTAGACAACTGCCTGTTCTCAAACTACAGTTGTTTTCCTTCTTCTTCATGCAGTTTCATCTCTCACAAGGTGTACATACCACATGGATTTATGTAGAGTGCTCTGATTCAGAGTGAGACAGTATGGGTTTTTAATGATAAGAATCAGGAGATGGAATGTAGTCAGGGAACAAACCAAAGTCAACACCAGAATTCAAAATGAATTATTATCAAGCATAAATCACAAACTTAAAAGTTGGGGTGCCTAATAACAAAAGCAAAGTTTCTAAAGCCACAACCTTGCAACCTTCACAACTGCACCCCCTAACAACCAGGAGCCATGTCTTGACAACCGAGCTTATGAAATGACAGTGCCCACAAACAAAACAAAGATAGCATTGCAGCAAAATGCTAAAAAAATTTACAACCTTTCCAAAACATCTTGAAAAGATGTATATTTGAATAAAATCACCTGGGGCAGGGGGGGAGGCTAATAAAATAAATTAAAAAATTGCTGATTACAACACAGAGTATGGATGTATCAGTCCAGTGAGATCTATAACACTATCTACTGAAGTGCTATGGAATCAAAGCTAATGTGAAAACTGGCCAAGTTGATTTTAGGATTTGAATAGCCCATGACTGGCTTTAATTAACTGTTAAGCTTGACATGGACAACTTGACATGCTTTGATAGAGTTAATGAAAAATTAGAGAGGAAGAAAAAATAAAAAGATACAAAATATGTAGAAACTTTCAGGAGCCCATTGCCTGGCATTCACATCTTACAAGGTTCTCTGTGACAACCCCCTTGATGACTTAGGTAAAACATCTGATCAGTAGTAGAGAGGTGAACTAATAAAGGACTTTGATTAAAAAAAAAAATCATACTGAGACCATTGCAGTTGCAAATTAGTTATTTTCATAGCATAGAAATTAAAGGTTAATATTACAGTATACTGTGTAGTGCAATGAGAAATTAACAGGGAGACTGTTCTACTGCTGCTCTTCCAATCTTCAGCCTCAGAAACTGATCAGGCAACAGGAAAGTACTGTAGTACCCTTTAGTGATGAACATGCTTACGATATTTCTAACTTTGATGTAAGGTAATTATTTCATGTAAGGAGTACAGAAGCTTAAAAGTAAGAAAGAAGTCTTGAGGTAAGGAAGATAGAATTTTCAAGGTAAGGTTGACTGGTCATGGCACCAAAAAAGAGGTGACATGTTGCATGTTGATTAGCACATGCAAGTAAAAAAAAAATCACTGTGCTCTGTACATGTGACAATATTGACCCCATGACCCTGCTTCTGCCATACTACCAAGTGACAGTCACCAGCCCCCACATGTAGCCTCAGGTCTGCTATCCAAGAACATCAGATGATACTGTCACAAACTGTGAGCTCCTGCAGAGTTATTGTAATATTGCAATTCATGATGAGAAAGTCACACTTCAACAGGGCTGAAGCATGAAAAACAAACCAGCCTCCTGTGACCTGAATTCTTAGCCTTGAAAAAGATCAGAGGGCAGGCCTGGATATTAGAAATGCTGCTCACACACAGTGAAACTCGACAGATTAATGCTGTTTGGGCACTGAGGCTAGACCCTCCAGCTTAGTCCTCCGCTGAGATTAGAAAATGTGATTGTGTGCGCAGAGAATATATCTCTGCTATTGAGGAGCACTGTGAGATAAATAAAAGGAGCTAAAAAGGGGGGCATGCAGGTGGAACCGCCAGTCTATTCTACTGGGGTTAAATTGCATTAGTGCCACTTTACAAAGAGGGGCAGGGTGGAGTACATGTTCAGCGTCCTATTAGGGGCTTGTATCCTGATACAATGGCAGTTTACTACACGCTTTCAAGATCATCTCTGGCACTTACATCCATGTGACAAGTGATTAACTGGATAAGGTGTAAATCATATGCACCCGGGTGGGTGTTATAAGTCTTGGAATCTGTTGAGTTCTTTAGAAAAGCTTAGCGGTGCTGGATCCTTTTAAGACAATCCACAACAAATAACTCATGCCAACAGCATTTGTTTTTTATAGCAACTTACAAATAGTTCTTTAGCAAAGCATCCCTGATGCATTCTAAATTACAACAAACAAACCTCAAGGTATACAATACGTTACACTCCATGTAAACCAAAATGTCTTGTTGATGTTTTTTTGTTTTTTTTTTGTGTCCCAGTAATTATTAATGCTGTTTTATTGAGGAAGTTGGGATTATGGTAGGGTCATTCCTGCAAATCCTGTCTAAATGAAGAGCATCAAACAAAGATAGGTCCAGAATATGACTGTCATGGTGGTTCAAATAAGCAAACCAAAAAGAGATATGATTGAACCTGTCCCTCTAGCCAGGCATGAGATGGGGTTCACTGCAGAGTACTCAGTAGCTGGATAACCAACTCATCCCATTTAAAATGAGTTAACGGATACTACACAGGTCTGCCATTTGAGATCACCATCCATAGTGCAATTGGTGGCAGGTGACAGGCAAGTGCAGGAAAAGAACAATTCAACCACAAAGCAATAACTGGGCAAATACAACCAAAGGGGCAACCAAATTATAGTACAGTACATTTAAGTAGCACTTTTTTCACTACTCAAAGCACTTTAGTGTGTGAGGAGCCACTTCATCCACCACTAATGTTTAGCATCCAACTGGATGATGTGACAGCAGCCACTCACCACACTTTAGCTGTTAGGTGGTGAAATGGTGAGAAAGAGAGACAATTAGAGACGGGGGATGATTAGGGGGCCAGAATGACAACACTCTGGTAGGCAATTTAGCCAGGACATCAGGAGATACCCTACTCTTTACAAAGGATTCCCAGGGATCTTTTATAACCACAGAAAGTCAGGACCTCAGTTTTACATCTCATCCAAAGGACGGTGCCATTTTTATACCACAGTGTCTCCATCACTGCACTTGGGGGCATTGGGATCCACATCAGAGCACAGGGTTATCGCCCCCTGCTGGCCTCATCAACAAAATTTCCAACAACACGAGATTTTTCCTAGATGGTCTCCCATACAAGTACTGGACGGGCGTGAACAGGCTTAGCTTCAGGTGGATGACCTGTTCAGAGGTGCATGTGGTATTGTCAGATAGAAAAGTAAAGTTAAAAAGACAAAACAGAAGCTCCTAAACTCTCTAGGAAAGACTTCCGAAAACTAAACTAATAATACTCATTTTTTAAAGGCATTCTTTGACCCATGTAATGACACCTTGCAGACCGGATGCTGCCATTCTATAGCAGAAAGGGGATACTCTAATAAGCCACGTCGTCAGATGTCACACAATGGCAACAGGAGCTCATCATCAACGGTAGGAATATTTTTAGGGTTATGACTGAACCACCTATCGGATCTGAATCAAGGTGGCGAATTGTTAGGGAATTAAGATGAGATACATGGAATTTCCTAACATCATATCTGCCCTTAAATATACTTAGTATTAGATCACTCTGGTACAAAGGGAATGGAAAAAAAAACTAACAGAGAAACACAAACCGTATTTCTCAGACCACTCCTTGTTTCTCACTAGAATTTAAAAGGAATGTGTATTCAGTGTATTCTTCTTAAGCACACTTACACCTAATAGAATTGCATGGTATACATTAATTAATATAGTATGGAAAAAAAATTAATAAACACAAGACTGAAACATAATCAGGGAAATGTAATGCAGTACTCACAAAATATTGCTTAATTGGGCTTTTCTTCTGTTCACTTTACTACCCATAAAGAAAGATTTTTCTAATACGCTGATTTATGTGTTAATTGTAAAGTCTATCTGTCTGATCTTTTTTGTTGAAATCATGTATGTCTGCAATCATATTTAGCAGAAAGACAAAAAAATCACCTGTCAAATGCTACTAAATGTAGACAAGTTAAATCAGGACGTCCCATCATAGACCCAAAGAAGCCTCTGAGTTTGCCTAAACTACCCAGCCACACTGTTTAGCCTACCTGCTCTTGTTCCCCTAAATAAAGTTTACCATTTAAGAGTCACTGAGTGCTTGGCTGAGCTGCACTACATTTATATTGTTTCAGTTCCATCTATGCGTCTTTCATTTTGATTTCCAAGGTGATTCTCCTTGGTTAAATTGGATTAATTTTTAATCATTCTATTGACTGTTTTCCTTCACTGTCCTCAGTGTCCTTTCCAAGCACAGGACAGCTGCGTGCTTTTACAGAAATGAAATGCGGAATTTCTCTTTAATATCAGGCAGTATGTGCTCCCAAGGTCTGCTTGTTTTTGAAGGTGAGTGGCTTTCTGCTATGTCTCACAAGCTTAAAAAAACGTGTGCAGCTTTCCTGAGGAAAATATAGAAGCTAATGCAGAAGTCTGGAGTGGGTTTTATACATTTAAAATATACCTGAGTTCTGTATAATAGATTTCCTACTTACCGTATATCTAATTTTACGTCAAGGATACTCATAAACTTAGCCTTATATCCGTTTAATCTGTAAAAGGTTTAAAGGGGATCAACGTAACCCCAGATCATCTAAAGGTCAGAAAAATACTTTTTATAATCACAATCGAACTTTACTGAATGTTTCACCCATCCGTGTCCTGAAATCATTATTTCCAGTGCCAGGTCATGGTATGATAAAGACTATCCCAATAACATTTGAGACGAGACAGGAACCATCTGTGGACAGGACAGCGCCTTGATGCACTTACAGGTATTTATTTATCATAGGACAATTTGGAGTCTTCAAATAGTCCAACACATCTTTAGGAGGTGGAGAAAAACCAGCATAGTAAGAGGAAAGCCACATGGACATCTGCATTTGAAAGCCCACTATTATGTGTCCAATTCTGTGGGGGTGCTTGATGTTTATAATTGCTTAAATGGACTGACAGCCTGTCTTCCTTCTCCTATACACAGACACAGCAATCTGGCAGAGTCATTGCCAGGTAATGCTGATCCCTTTCATTCATAATGTTCCTTGCATCACCCATCGACGGCGGGCACTTATAGAGTGACTGCGATCTTTTCTGATTTGCTTTTACGGTGAACTGCTACAGCGCTGGTAGCCTGCGGTTGCTTCGGGACGCTCTTACGCACGTCGTCCCATTGGGGTGGGAGGGCAAATCCCAAAAGAGTTTAGAAACCTTACAGTGCGTAAAGCATTTTTTTAAATTTTGTGTCCAAGTGTAGTGACTCTTCAGGCTAAAGCAACTGTCATTGGTAGGTATCCTTGTTAAAGTCGCAAAAAAAGAAAAAGATTCCAGTGCGCCAACAGATAGCAGGGATTCCGTTAGTTAGAGTGAAAGTCGTCCTACACGATAACCCTCCTCGTCCTCCTCCTCCTCTCTCTCGTGTCCCTCAGACCGGCCATGATTCTTTTCAGAGGTAAAGTGCAGGTTAATTTGTTTTATGTATTTTTACTTTATATTTTATATTAATCATTTTTACGTGAATATTTTTGGGTTGTGGAATGAAAAATCTGAGTTTCCATTATTTCTTATAGGGAAATTTGCTTTGACATACGAGTGCTTTGCATTACAAGCACGTTTCCGGAACGAATTACGCTTGCAAACCGAGGCAGCACTGTGCTTGCGATTGCTTTATTTCTTATTCAGTCCTTTTTTTTAGCTCCACATCTCCATCCCAACATTCTCATTTCTGGGACATCTAATGTCTTTCTCCTGTGCTCTCTTTACTGCCCATGTCTCAGCTCCATCCATCATTTCTGGTTTTACCACCACCTTAAAAACTTGACTTTTGACCTCTGCCTTCATACTTTGAACACACAAAACTCCTGATACCTTCTTCCAGTTATTCCGTCCACACTGCACTCTACAGGTTCTCTCTGCTTCTAATTTTCCATCTCGGGCTACCGCTGATCCTAGATATTTAAACGTAATCAAGAGCTCTCCATGCAGGCTAACTTCTGAATCCTGATCATCATTCAACTTCACATATTTGGTCGTCTTCTTCCTATTTATCTTCAACCCTCCATCTTCCAGAGCTCTCCTCCATTCTTCCCAGCTTCCTCTCTTCTTGTGTCTGGGGGTTTGGGGTGCTGATACACCCTCTGGTGGCCATAACACACAATCCATTGCAGCCTGCACACTTCCTTTAAACAGTAATGTCGATCAATGAATAGGATGACGTCAGCGACTGAGTTTTCACATGAGAAGGGCAAGTGGAAGTAAGATGAGTACTCAACAATCAAACAATGCAACATCTACTAGCACATACAGTGGTGCTTGAAAGTTAGTGAACTCTTCAGAATTTTCCAAATTCCTTCATAAATGCGACGTAGAACATCGTCAGATTTACGCACTTGTCCTAAACGTAGGTGAAGAGAACACAATTGAAGAAATGAGACAAAAATATCACACTTGGTCATTTATTTATTGAGAAAAATCACCCAGTATGACATATCTGTGAGTGGTAAAAGTATGTGAAGCTTTGGTTTTAGTATTTGGTGGGACTTCCTTTTGCAGCCCTAACTGCAACAAAACATTCCCAGTAGGTCTTGATCAGTCCTACACATCGATTTGGAGGAATTTTAACTCATTCTTCCATACAGAAGTGCCTCAGCACAGAGATGTTGCTGGGTTTTCACAAATAACCTGCATGCTTCAGGTCCTTCTACAACATTTCTATTGAGTTACGGTCAGGACTTTGTGGTGACCATTCTAAAACCTTTATTTTATTCTTCTTCAGCCACTCTTTGGTAGAACGACTTGTGTACTTGGGGTCGTTGTCTTGCTGCATGACCCAGTTTCTCTTGAGATGTGGTCCACGGGCAGATGTCCAGAAATTTTGGCTGTTGTAACTCAGAATTAATTTTTATGGCCAACATTGGCTAGTTGTCCAGGCCCAGTCGCAGCACAACAAGCCCAAAGCATAATACTACTGCCACCATGTTTCACAGATGGGATGAGGTTCTCAAGATGCAATGCAAGGTTTTTCTTTCTTCATACATAACATTTCTCATGTGAACTAAAAAGTTCTATTTTGGTTTCGTCTGTCCATAAACCATTAATCCAATAGTCAGGCTTGTCCACATCCTCTTCAGCAAAGTGTAGACAGCATGCAAAGCAGTGGCTTTCTCCTTGCACCCCTGCCATGCACACCACTGTTGTTCAGTGCTCTCCTGACGGTTGATTTGTGAACATTGACATTAACCGATGTGAGAGACCCTTTTAGTTGCTTAGATGTTGCCCTTGGTTCTTTTGTAACTTTGTGGATAATCACATGCCCTGCTCTTGGAGTGACCACTCCTGTGGAGAGTAACAATAGTCTTAAATGTCCTCCATTTGTCCATGTTACAGGCCAAACCTGGTTTTAGGACAAACTAGTTTAGACTAGGCCAAGCCAGTTTGTCCAAAGTGCGTTTCGATGAATCGGTTTGGCATAGGAAAGTGTGATTGCAGGCCAAACTAGTTTAGACTGGCACAAATCAGTTTGTCCTGGGAGCTCTACATTGATTTCAGGATAATCCAGTTCAGACTAGGTTGATCTTATCCATTTCAGTAAAAAACTGGTTTGGCCTCATCTAAACTAGTTTGTCCTAAAATCCGGTTTGGCCTGTAACGTACACAATGTGTCCGACTGTGCAGTCCACACTCTTTAATCTGTAAGCTTTCCAGCACCATGGGCATCAATAATTCTTTTCTTGAGGTCCTCTAAAACAGGGGTCACAAACTCCAGTCCTGGAGGACCACCGTGGCTGCAGGTGTTCATTCTCACCCTTTTTTTAAATGGGTGCCCTGTTTGTGTTGCTAGTTAACTTCTTCTGAATTCATTTTAGTTGACTTGTTGTTTTAAAGGGTCTTGTTCAGAAAGCGGACGCCAAATGTGGACGCCACTTGTTTTAGACTGGCCTACCCCTACTACAAACCCTGAACTCAAGGTTCGTGGGGGTAAGGCCAGGTACACCAGGGTCCCTAATCTTAAAAATTTACAGTAAGTGCCTAATCTTAAAAACATGTGGCGTCTGCTTTCTGAACAAGACCCATTTTAAGATTTGTTCATCTGATTTGCTTCATTTCTTTTCCTAAATGGCACCCAAATAGAAACGAAATGTGAAGTGAGGGAGCCAACAGAAGACCACCTAAGTCAGGCCCTCAAACTCCAACCAGCTGTTTAATGAGGCACCGAGTCTTGTTGTTAATTAAACTCGTTCTTTTAATTCCGTGGCTTGTCGCTGCTCTTGTGGTGCATTAGCAGACATTTCTGAAATTGTTGATTTTCTCTTTTCTGTTAAAATGTTTTGTGGATCTGAGCAGACCGACATTCCTGAGACCTTCATCTTTGGACACCAGTTGTTTTCACTCATTTTTTATCTCGTTATTGTTTGGCTGCTAATTAAGGAAAAAGAAACAATTAAGGGGGTCTGAGTCTTCAGGATCAAATCAATTAAAATGAAGGGAAAAGGAGTTAATTAGCAGCACAAACAGGTCACTCATTAAGAAGAAAAGGGTCAGAATGAAAACCTGCAGCCACGGTGGTCCTCCAGGGTCGGAGTTGGGGACCCCTGCTCTGAAATGTCTGTGCCATGACACACTAATCTTTGAAGATGAAGCCCACACCCCGCTTGTCTTCAAACTGCCTGCTAGGTTCACATACTTTGGCCGCTCACAAGTACAGGTGTGTAATACTTGGTGATTTTCCTCAACAAATAAATGACCAAGTGTGATTTTTGGGTCTCATTTGTTTAGCTGGATCCTACTTTTAGGACTTCTGATGATGCTTTAAGTCATATTTATGCAGGAATATGGAAAATTCTGAAGTGTTCACTAACTTTCAAGTATGCATATAGGTGTATTTTATAAATTTGGGGTCTGTCCATCAAAATATAGAGGAGTATGGATGTGAAGGTGACTGGGCCTGCAGTGGACTAGCAGCTCGTCAAGGGGTCCCGTGCTGCACCCAGTGCTGCCAGGAGCGACCGTGAAACCCCAAAGAGTTTGAGAGAAGATGAATGGACAGCTGGCATTTTACGTTGACGCTGTACAATGCCTAACACGTGCGTCTGCCTTGTGACCGTAACCCAGTTTTAAAACAGGATGAGTGAACAGCTAAACGATAGTTTATTAATACGCTCAATTAATACTAGGGATCAGTGGAATACAAGAACATAAAACGAGATGGGGTGCACATCTGTGAGAGGCGTCTGGAGCCCATGAGCATTAAGACAAAAGCAAGTCCAAAATCTACATGACCTGGCCAGCTGGCCACCCATCCCCTCAGTGGGCATTTCTACGACGTCTTACTTTGTAGGTTTGAGTTCATGATTAGGAGGTGCCAGCTGTGGCAACCAAGTCGTTGAATTACAAGCATAAGAAACATCGGAATAATAGATCATATTATATGGAACTAAAAAAGAAGCAGCAAAATAAATGGTATCTCGGATATCAAGTCATCGGAGTCCAGTTGTTAAGGGGAGCCCCCCACATTCGTTCTAAATGAGTGGTTTGAGGGATGCCATACGAAGACTGGCAGCCTGGCTGGAGCTGAACTGAGAATCTTACCCGCCAGAATGCCCACTGTGTGGAAGTACAGGAGGAGACAATTTCAACAGGACATTGCCTTCCCCACAATGCTTGATGGTACCCCCTTAGGGTTCTTGGCATCGCCATGGATTCCCACAGGGCATCTTGGGAATTGGAGTCCGTCAGCTCAGCCCTGTTGTTTGTCCCATGGGTGCCACCAGGACGCAATGGGAGAACTGGCGAGCCCTGTTGTGTTGGGCTCCACCTCCACCCAGAAGTGCTTCGGGACACTGGCACTACTCCCGGGTGTAATATAAAAGGAGCAGCTCCGCTTCAGTCTGGTAGGAGGAGTCGGGAGGACGACAAAGGAGGACGAGAAAAGGAAAAGTAAGACAGATAGAGGGACGAGTGCTTAGAATGTGGTACTTGCTGTGGGAAACCTTTTCTGTGGAAAGAGTTTCACACCATAAAAATCCTGCTTTGTTTGTGCAAAATTTGTGTCCGAGCCTGTGTGCCGGGAGTGTTTGGGGTGCTGCAGCGCCCCCTGGGGACCACAGTAGGTAACGTAAAAATCAATAGAAATGGCAGGTCTGTTATGGGAGTTGTTGCTTCACGTCTGAGACTGAATGGATCCCAGTGAGATTCGCGCCTCTTGGCGTTTTCCGCCAGGTGGCAGTATTGAGCTCCACGCTTGGTGGAATGTTCTAGAAAAGACACAGCGCTCCCATCCTCCGTTCAAAAGTAAAATAAAGCTTTCCTGCACAAAGCATAACATTGCAGCTGCCGATCTGCCGTGGAGCAGCTTGACAGTTTATTATATTGCAGTTTAATAATTTAAGGTTCCATCAGCAGCCGCTCTGACGCACTTAAGAAAAGTATTTGAAATTGTTCTTCAGTGAGCAGGGCCAGGCTATTAAATATTAAAATCAAGACAATAACAGAGACATTCCTCAGCAGGCTGTTGGATTAGGGTTTTATGTTAATTAAGACCGGGAAGCTGTCCGCATTTTAGGTTTTGTTTTTGCTTCTCCGTTAAAAATGAGACATCTCTTGGGTTTATTTTTTTGTGTTACTGCAATTAATTTAATTAAAAAAAAAACACAACATCATCAGAGCTTCTTCTTAATAAAAGTTCATTTATACGCCCCCCTCCCATTCCCAGGGCCATTGCTCAGCCGTGCCGCTCGCTCGCTCACGTCGGGTCAGACGGCCATAACTCTTCACAGCGTTGTGATGGAGGCCGTAATTAGGAAGCAGGCCCTGGGATTGCTGGAGTGGGATGTGTGTGTTGATACAAATTAAATCTCGCTCTTTCACTCCTCTGACGCTGGGATGTAATATTCTTTCAAAAAAGTCTCCTGGTCCCAAGCGATTCCAAGACTCTCACGCTGCGGAAAATGAGTCTTTTGAAACTCAAGTCTGAGAATAGAAGTGAGCGCCGGAGAAGTAAGAGCCCTGCCAGGCGGGTGGCAGTTTTAATGATCTGATATACGTGTTTAGAGCGTTGGTGTCACAGGTCCAGGAAATTTGTGTCAGATTCAAGTTACTGGTCACACACAAACAAACCTTTAGAAACCGTTATCTGCCAATCCAGCTAGCTTGGTATCATCTGCAAACTTAACCAGCTTATCACTGATCTTCCTTTCTAAATCATCCATCCATCCATTATCCAACCCGCTATATCCTAACTACAGGGTCACGGGGGTCTGCTGGAGCCAATCCCTGCCAACACAGGGTGCAAGGCAGGAACAAATCAGTCATATAAATAACATTTTACCGAGAAGATGCAAGAGCTGAAAACCAAACAAGCCATAGTCAAACAACAAATCCCGGGCAGGGCACCGGCCCACCGCATGGCACACCCACCAAGCACAGTTCGCCAATGCACCTAATCTGCATGTCTTTGGACTGTGGGAGGAAACCTACGCAGACACCGGGAGAACATTCAAACTCCACACAGGGAGGACCTGGGAAGCAAACCCGGGTCTCCTAACTGCAAGGCAGCAGCGCCACCCACCACCCTTATCTAAATCATTCATATATTAAAAATAGCAGCAGCCCCAACACTGCCCCCTGCTGGTCACCACTCTTAACATCGGCCAATTCTGATGCGGTCCCTCACACCATCACCCTCTGCTACCTGTGTCTTAGCCAATTCTTCACCCATCTAAAAACATCACCCTGAACCGCCACTTCTTTTTGTTTGATGCCCAACCTCTCACGTGGCACCTTATCAAATTCTTTCAGAAAGTCCAAATAAGTAATCTCATAAGCTCCACTCCAATCGTATCCTTTTGTTATTTGGTTGCCATTATGAAGACCTTAAACACAGGAGGTGACTGAACAAAAAACAAACAGAAAATGACCAGGGGTACAGGTGAACCCGAAGGTGGGCGCAGTGGTGCAGTGCTCGCTGGGTCCGCACTCTCTGTTCTGCCAGCAGAGGAGGGAAGGTCCCGTCCAAAGTGCTGGTGAGACCCTCCACGCCAAAGACTGCCACCATCTCACCTGCCACCCCTGTCAATGGCGTGTGCTTCTCGCACTCCATCGCCGTCTACTCGCCCGTAGATTCTTAATTCTACCTGACAAGGGCAGAAAGGATGGCTCTTTGGACAGAATTCTGGGGTTTTTTTCTGCCCACTGCTAATAAGCAAATTTTCACTTTCTACGAACATCCCAGACCAAATACTTGTACCCTTTATTTTGCCATTTCTGCACAAATATACATTTATTATTTATTTATTTATCTATCTCTGGATTGATTGGTTGTATTCGTTTGTATAAATGTTTTTTTAAAGAAAAAAAAAATTTGGATGGAGCATCAGTAGGCTCAGGAACCGAGTTACCCAAACTCTTCTGTAACATTTCAGGAATTATTTACCGCTCTGATGTTTATCTTTCTAATCATAAAACAGGTCACTACGATAGCAATTGACGAGGAAAATTCAGAATGAATTGCAGAATTACAGTATTTTAGGGTTCCCCTAGGGTGCCTCATTCTTTCACATGGTTTGGCTCAAAAACAAATCGGCACATCGTCATCTTATAACAGGCTGAAGTTTCGAGTTTGGGATTTTTTTCCATCCGGCTGTTTTAGCTCTAGATTGTCGTCAAGAAACTGAGACACACAGACAGACACACACAACCATCATTGAGATATCGATGTTTTCGTTATCGGGGACCCTAAAACGTCAAAAACCGGAGATTGAAATTTTTGACATGACTAAAGTTTTCGCTCCTCCCCCATAGACGACAGGTTATGGTGGGAGAGGGTGCAAAGCAAAAGATGTAAATAAGCTACTCGAAAATGTAGTGTAATAACTTCATGTCGAACACTCTAAAGAGAACGCTGGGGAGATGATCAGCTAAAGCACACGGAGACAGAAACAATGAAATGGATGACTGCACAGAGCAGAACATCCCAACCAGGATATCAGACTGCGTGCGAAGAACCTCGTGACGTAAAATGAAGAAGTCCACTTCCTCACACAGCGTGTAATTCAAGCTGTGCTGAGGCCCATTTTATATTTTAATACAGAGGGGATATTATTATTATTATTATCATCATCATCATCATCACACACAGGACTGCAGTCCGACAATCTGCTGAATGGCTCAGGGGTCAGCTTGATGTTTCAGCACTGGAGGATTCGGGGGGACGTTAATCTGTTCTGATGGTGTCTCCCGAGGGCAGCTGTCTCCGCACACATCTTGTCTCATTGCGTTTCTAAATTATGACACTTGCCTACAATTTGCCATCTTTGCTGGAGTGATGTGCAGTCTTCCCATGTGTGCCCAGTGCCAGGGCACTCACCTCATCTGACGGGGACCGTTTGGAGTGAAGCTCCTGCTCAGTTTACCGTGTTTGAATTTTTAGGAAGGCAGGGCCACTTCTGCCACCACAGCTTCTTCTGCGCTGCTCTTCAATCGGCCATCCAGCCCTGTTTTTGGTTTTGCATTCCATGTCATCTCTGCTCGGCCAAAGTCACCTCCAGGCAGCTGGCAGCGGAACGGCGTAATTCCTTCACACGACCTTTAGAGACAGGGAGTTTGTGTTAATCCCGAGCCGCGCCATTCACAGAGCATTTAGCTGCTCTCTGTGGTCCAAATAAATCTGTCAGCGAGACGTCGCCTTCCACATTATTTATTTCTATTGATGTACATAAACACGGCAGCAGCACGCCTGTGGCATGAAAAGTGCCAATAGGACTCTTGTTACCGTGAATGATGACCCCCCCATAATTTAACCTGAGAAAATC
Source organism: Polypterus bichir lapradei (assembly GCA_026402145.1). Lineage (NCBI taxonomy): Eukaryota > Metazoa > Chordata > Cladistia > Polypteriformes > Polypteridae > Polypterus > Polypterus bichir. The sequence goes on along the minus strand of JANRMT010062824.1, from coordinate 13,825,120 downwards.
CAAACTCTAATCAATAGCCCAGGATAAATGAGCAGGGAGATGTGAAAAACTCCACGTCGGGCACTTGGCTTCTCTTCTATGGATCCTGAAGATGGTCATGTGGGCAGATGCTAGCTTATCATGTCAGTGCCAGTATTCACATGAATCACAAAATGATTTACAAGGCAAGGATGAGTGAGGGCGGCCTCCTTGTTAACTTTCCATTGATCCAAGACAAGTGTAAAAGGAAAAACAAAAAATGTTAAGATTGTAGGTGCCATGGCTCATAGCCAGGATGAAGGATGGATTCTTGCCTGAAGAGGAGGTCATAATGGATGGACTGGATTAACCGGCATACCACAAGCCATTCATGCCCCCCACACAACAGGTGGCAGTGTTCCTCAGGGCTGAACCCAATTGGGACACATGGTGGCATGGAAGTCAGGGTATCTGGGTACCACCAGTGAGGGAGGACTGCCCCTGGTCGCAGTGAAAAGGGGAGCAGCGGGCAACACTGCCGGATTTGTATTTGTGCATTGAGGCTGGTGTTTGTGTAAACAAAGGTGTTGGAAGTGAATAGATCTTTTATCTGAACCCAGCATTGTGTTTGAGTGTTAATGTGCCTGTGGTTTGGGGCTCAGTGGTGCCCCCTGGTGGTTACAAGACACTAAAGATTTTAGAAATGCGCAAGGACAGGAGAGGAACACAAGAAGTGCAGCCCTACAGACGCTACAAAAATGAGATGGCCGAGGCTACGTCCACAAACGTCACTTCACTGGAATACGGTGGTCCAGAGTGAGTTAATCCAAGAAAAGAAACACACGAGATTTGCCAGGCCAAGACAGAAGCACTGAACAAATACATCACGGGGTCAGGTAAGGTGGGCTACATCATCAAATCAAGAAACACAAAGGCACTCGAGCCAACAAACCAATGCCAGGGGCGCGTAAGGGCAATGAAGAAACATGCTGGACAGAAAATCGAGAGGCTCTTAAAATCAGAGAACAACTTGCATTTCTTTTCAGAGGTCACGTAAAAGTCGTGTGATTTTAGGGGGCGTTACATGTGGCAGGAACGGCCAGCTGGATGCGCTGCAGCTTCGTTCTTGGATTTCACTACTTGACGTTGTCTTTTTTCGATAATACGTGTTTTCAGGTCTTTGTGCAAATTTAACCGATTTATCTGATATTTAATAAAATGCTCCTCTTTCTGTGTGTGTCCCTCCAAGCAACCTGATTGGTCAGTTTCACTTTGGTTACTCCGTCAAATGCAATTGAGAGGGAAAGCGCTGGGTAAAAGAGCTTGAGGGACAGGAGGTGGAGAAACGCCGAGAGTCACCTTCAAAGTCAGGAAATACAGAAGAACATAGATGATATTTTCAAAAGCGGGTAATGGGGGCAAATCTACTGCTCATGGTAGTCAAACAGCAGATGAGAGGCAAGCAAGGCACCTCGAAATGCCAGAGTGAGGGGCAGGCTTTACAAAAACACAATCGCGAGAGGAAGCACAGAAGACATTGAGACACTCAAGACAACCGAGGAGGAAAGGTGTAGGAGGAACGCCGAGAGTCACCTTTAAAGATGGGGAGTACTGCAAGAATACAAATGTTCTTCTCAGAGCAGGTAATGGGGACACGTCTATTATTGGTGGTACTCAAAAGTGAGCAGGGAGCCGTGAAATGAGAATTAGAGGAGCAGGCTTTACAGGAATGCCATTTAGAAAGGAGGCTCCGGGCAAGAGAGGTTGTGACACAGGTAGATGAGGAACCCCAAGGGCCCATGTAGGGTATGCGATATGAAATATCTGCAGATTTAGGGAGGCAGAGGGAACCCCAAGTGTGAAAGACCAATTGCCCCTGTTCATAACCAGTTGTACCACCACCTCCAAAAAATAACACAAAGTTATGACATTTGGACTACAGCACCCATGCAAGCTTTGTGCACCGCCGCTCCAGACTCCGGCTCGCCTGGGTGAGGTGGTGCAGCTGCCATTTATGCTGAGACCCAATGCCAAAACAGTCCCTCCAGGAATGCACTTCAGGGTCTGGTGGATCCTCAGTAGGACGGGGAGCCTTAACACCTGATGACACCTAAGGACCTCCATAAAGTTGCCCGTGAGGACTCCAACTCCCATGCAGCGCTGCTGATAATCAAAAGAGGGATGCTGCCACCTGGTGCACTGGAGGAACACATGGCCCCTTTATGTCCTTCCATTATGTCGGTCCTCCTGACCTGGAAAGGGAACACCAACTATCCTGGCCAGGAAGCTCTCTCATAGTGGACAAAGCATGTCAACGGATGGGCCAGGTAAGGGGACATCACCTAGCCCCGCAAGAATGCCAGCTCATCCCCGTCTTCCTTCCATCGTAGGTGAAAGGTCTGAAATTTCAGGGTCACTAAATAATTCGCAATGATGGAGGAAACCTATTTTTTATGGCTCTGTAGGGTTCAGCTGTAGTCCAATGATGCTAAGCATGAATGAAATATGAAACCAAAATTATCAATACAGGCCCCACTGCTGGCACACTGATTGGATCAAACAAAGCACCAGCAGGGGGGCCGGCAGCCCGCTCACAAGCGGGACTGTCCATTGGCAAAGCACCCAGACTGACCTTAAGGTTGGCAGGCAGCTTGAAGAGGCCTCCGAATGGCTGATGAATGGCAGAAGAGCGTCGAGGCCAGGAAACCAAAGCTGTTGTGGCTGTAGGAGCAGATGGCCGAGCCGACGTGCCACAAACTCATTTATTACTCATTAGTGAAACAGGCAGTTTACCAAAAAGAGTTCTTTATTTTTCTTACCATGCTTGTTTCCTAAACCACCTCTTTGGGATTTCAGGTAACAACAGTAAGTTTCAGCTTCTGGACCTCCATTAGAAACAATGCTAATATTTAAACAGCATTAAAAGTAAGAAATCTCTCTGAACAGTAAATACAACAGAGCATCCTGGTTTACAGTGCAAATTATTCTGTTAAAATGACATACATTTTTGCAGGCAGTTGAAATAATTTTTGAACCAGACTTTTAGGGGTAAACCTTCAACGATGTAGAAAAACAAAAACAAAACAAAACCAAAAGAAAAAGCCTGTTGTTAACGGTTCTCTCTCTCGTACAGGAGGCCGCGCGCCTACCCGTAGAACCAACAACACACACATTTCCTGTTGATACTGCAGCCCGAGAAGAAAAGCCGATGCTGCCGGCCGCGTCCTGGAGGTCTGCAGACAAAAGGGCGCGTCAGGACGCTGCCGACTCGGGACAGACAAAGCAAAAACAAAACAAATGGATGTTTGTGCATTCATAGGTTTACCCAACACTTTAAGCATGCGAAAATGAACAACAAAAACATTATGGGAAATCGGGAAGGGGAAAAACAAAAAAAACAAAAAACAAAACACAATCCATTCCCGTCCCATCCCACCCTTTGCAGGTTTCTCTTACCGTTTTAACTGGGCTTCTTTCCACACAAAATCCCAACAACTCAAACATCCTGAGGTTTACATTTCCGACTGAAGTAAAACAAGCTGCATTTGAGAATTAGCAGAAGCCGAGTGACTACGGTCAGTCTGTAGTTAGAGAGACGTGTATCCAGTGACTAAAAAGGAACCAACCAATCGCAGCAGGAAACAACGTCCATTGAGCTTTTTATTGATGTTTACAGGAATCTGTAGAAATCAAATAGTAATGATGGCAATGGCCGAACGTGCGACTCTGTCTGGAGGGAGATTCTTTTCGTTCTTTTTTTTTTTTTTTTTTTGCTTTTTTTCTCATGGTATCCTTGATGACTGATAAAAGTCTCGGGGTGGGGGGGAAACGTCCCTGTGCTAACAGTCAAAAAATGAACATTCAGTAAACATTCTTCTCTAAAGGTCGTCGTTCCCTCATCTAATCAATGATCTCCTCCGGCTCTTCATGTGTACATAAACAAGTTTTAATAACATTACCGATCAGTGGTTATTTCACAATTGAAAATAAAAGCACAAAAAAAGTTTACACTCTTTTACAGGTAAATAAAAGATCCTTGTGAATTATTCTGAATCGTAAGGGCATAGCATCGGTTCAGGGTTGCTGTTTTCCTTAAACTATTACATAATTAGCTTCTTACATACAAATATGGACAAAGTTTGGCTTGTGCTTCAGCCGTCAAGTCTGTTTAATAAAGAGTACGAACGTAGGCGCCAAGCTCAGAGTTTGATGTCACTGGAATACGAATCCTTGCTGCTGCCTGCTTTTTCCTGTACATGGCACAGCGGCTCCTTTGTTGAATTCATCAGCACTGAGCTTGTCTCTGAGAATTCGTCGACGTTGGGCTCCAAGCCTTCAGGGCAGGGGAGCTTCAACAGTTCTTCACGCAGCTGGGCTGTGTGGCGCTGGGAAGAAAAGCATAAAAAAAAGTAAATAATGTTAACAATCTACAACATTCAGCACTTTGCAAGATGGCACATTCTAGAAGGACAGGGTCATGCTGAGTGTATTTATAACGGTCAAGCTATGGCTGTCCTTTTGGCTCTTCAGTCTGCCGATCTGAACCCCCCCCGTCACATTTCGCAGTTGTTCATTTCATTAACAATCTTACCAAGTCAGAGGCAGTTGTGTACTTTGACACACCGCAGCGACAACCTCAGACCCGATGTTGGCTTTAGTTGTAGGGATGTGTGTGTCTATACAAGAACTGAAAACCAACAAGTGTTCACATAATCGTAACAAAAAAAAAAAGAGGAAGGCCGAAGAGGAGGTTTATGGATGTGGTGAGAGAGGACATGCAGGTGACGGGTGTAACAGAAGAAGATGACGAAGACAGAAAGAGATGGAAGAAGATGATCAGCTGTGGCGACCCCTAACGGGAGCAGCGAAAAGAAGAAGTTCACATAATCGTAATGCAGCTGCACTGTGGTCCTGTGATTTGCAGTTGTGAAGTGCGACATTCCCAGTAACCAAATCCATCCAGTCTGCGACTCACTCCGACAAAAATCTTTAGTTATAGGTTTTTAGTTACAAGTTTGTCTGTATGAGAGTTGATGACCACCAACGAGTGCTCACATAATCATAACGAGTTGGATGCGGTCACTCCTGAGATTTTTCTCGTTGTGTCCCCCAAGAGACCAAGTCCACACAGACTATGACTCGCTCCGACCAGATCAAACAGGTTTGATTTTGTCTTTAGTTGTAGGGACAAGTTTGAGAGTATACAAGATTTGATAAGCAATCAATGCTCACCCATAAGCTCAATGCATATAATCAGCTGGAAGGAATTATTGGGTTTACTCGAGTCAAGAGACTGTAAAAATGGACCATCACTGACTCCAACAAAATGCAAATTGTAATAAAAGGTGTTAAAATTTCCAAATTCACATTTCTGGTACTGCTGATGGGTTAAGGACCTTCTACGAGGGGCCCTGTCCAGATCTCCTCCGAGCCCTTGAGACTGTGCTGGGAGACACGGCAGACCTTCTGGCAACGGCACATGGTATTGATGTGCCTGCCATCCTGGAGAAGTTGGACTACCTGTGCCAGCTCTGTAGGGTCCAGGTATGGCCTCATGGTAACAATAGTGACACTGACCGTAGCCAAATGCAAAAATAGTAAAAGGAAAAAAAAAAAGATAAGGAGGGAAAAATGTCAGAGGGCTCCCTCCACATGTTAACCCATTCATTCCTGTTTTGGGTGACCGTGTCATTGTTGCCCCTCTAGTGGACCAAAGCAGCTGAAACTGATTAACAAGCCCCTCTGTCACTGAACTGACCACATCAATAGCACAGCAGTTTCATTGACTTGATGCTATACTCTCATTCAAAGGTGTTCCTTTCATTTTTTTGAGTAGTATACATTAATGGCAGTTCAAACCCCATGGCAGAAAGAATTTTAACAGAGTTAGAAGTTTTTGAACTCTACAATCAGATGGAATGAAAAAAAATTGTGTGCGTCGATGTTTTGTAGCAGCTGATGAAAAAATTAGACGTTTTACCGGATCTGAAAAGAACGCACATACAATAGCATCAGATTTAAAACGATGCTTGCAGCGTTTTCACCCAGAAAGTGTTAGAAGCTGCAGTTGGCAGTGATGAAGCGCCTAATGTCTTGACGGTTGTGTGTTTTTCAATCAACGTAGTAAACACATTAGCCTAAGTGTAAATTGAGGAGTTCAAGTCCGAGTCAGTGCCAGCGTAACTTGATGAGTCACGAGGTTTTTTTGTACCGACTTCATATAATAGAGCTATGAGGAATAAGGAGTGTCTTACACCTCACAAACAGAAGAGAGGCTCATCTGTCTGATGTTGCTTGTTTTATATATCACAGAATATTAATAAAAAGGTCTAAAGGGCAGAGACTGCAGCTGAACTCACCAAATTTGTAAAGCATACATATAAGCACTGGCTGCCAGTAAAGGGGATGAGCTTGCAATGTTTGGAAAATGTGAAACTGTGCTAAAATGTTGTCATGGAGTTGTCTAATCACTTATCCTGTGCAATTACCAGTCGTGTGACCTGACATCCGCAAGCGATGAGAGCAACTAATGCAGTCAAACTAGAAGTCGTGGAATGGGATGTCAGCTTTAGAGAGCCTTTTGAAAAGACATGCCTCCTAATAAAAGAGCACGATTAGGGTGTCCGAGGTATGCCTAGCATGGCTTAATAATGGCAGTGTTATAATACGATGCTGGTTTAAAATCCTGTTTTAGCTTTACCAATTTTTAAGTTTAATTCAGTCCTGTTACATCTTTGCCACAAGCGCATGTCAGCTGGACCTTACTGTCTTTTGCAACTCACTGTGGTATAATTTAAAATCTTGATTGTTTCAGTAGATGCAGGGATTTACAGGTTTACGAGGTACCTTAACTATGCGGACATTGAGAATCTGAGGAGGAAAAACAACCAACCAATCAAATCAAGTCCCGCTGCTCTGCCGGTTTCTCTTATTGTCAGAGAAGGAAGTTGCACATAAAATCCCAAGGAATCAAACATCCCAAGATTTACATTTCCGAAAGAAGTAACATAAACTGCATTTAAAAATGAACAGAAGTCGAGTGACTGTGGCCAGTCTGTAGTAAACAAAGTATTTAACTGGCTGAAATAAAATGAGGGGTTTGAAGGAAATGCGTCCATCTTGTTTGACAGAATGGACTTTGACGCAACAGAAAAAAAAAAACAAGAATGTAAATTTGTACCGAAACAAGAACAAAGCGCCTGGCAAACTTAATAATGTGGTCTAGTGAGTTGATCAAAATTTAAAATAATAATAATAATAATAAAAAAAAGTTAAAGCTATTCAGTTCATTTCAACTTAATTCAGTTTATTAAACCAATAAGACCAGCATGCTAGACACCATTATAAATGCAAGAGCCACTATAAGAAACAGCACATAAATGAAAATAAGACTTGATCTTTAATAGTTTAGCATTAAAAAAACAACGCTAGTCGAGTATAAAACATCTACGCAGAAGGTGGATGTCCTGGTGGACTGAATTAATATGGAAACAAGCTGCCTAAATAGCCCGAGCAATGCTGATGAGAAAGGGCAGGCAGTTGTGACGCCGTCTGCATATGAAAAACGAGGAGAGCTCCTGTGTTTACCAAATAGTCAAAGCGCTTCCACTTACTCTTCAGGCCTGCTTAGTTAAGATTAAACAGACATAACTGGATGGTCAAAGTTCTGCTCGTGTATCCAGACAGTAGAGCAAAACTGAAAGGAGGCTTGAAAACAAAAGCTGTCCTGTAATGCAGGGGCTTCCTAATCTTTCAGTGGCTCACTTTTGCCCTCTTCAACTGCGCTTAGGCTCCACTCACCCCCCTGCAGCTCCCTGCAATATGTGAGCATCTGTAATGCACCAGTAAAATCACTTCTATTCTCTGGGCCGCCGGCCCACTCTTTTATATAAGCACAGAGAAATCTGGAAATAAAATTCATGCTGCAAATTTTATGTGGAAAGAGGGTCCATTTTTAAATGAACACACATGCACTTTAGACATTTCTACCTAGCATTCTAGAAACATGAAAATGTAAAGTATTAGCTCATCACAATTTATTTTAAACACTGCAGGTTTCATTTGGGGGTGCCCTGCCGCCTCTTGGGCTTTAATCATACACTTGGTTGCTGTCCATGTCGAGTGTTGCATGTTTTTAGTATTGTGCCAGTATGTCCCAGAGTACTGTGACTTACACTTGTGAAAACATTCATTTTAGGGTAACTGGCCTCATGCAAGTGTGTGCATGAGGGGGTGCAAAGATGGACTGGTGTGCAGTCCAGGGATGGCTCCTTACACTCAGTCTAGCCCTCCATGACACCAAAATGGATTAAGTGGGTTTGAGAATGTAAAATTTTCAACCTGTAAAAATTCACTGTACTGTCTTTGTGAAATATGGCTTAACTAAGGAGAACGTTTTCATCTGGCATTGAGACTTTGTCATCTCTATAGCGAATGCCTGTACTTCAAGGTTTATAAAGGTTAAAATGCTACCTCCATGGGTATTACAGCTTGGCATCGCTCTCCTGGGTAACATGCCATCATTGATTCTTAGTCCTGCTGTGACTGTCATGCAACCAACTTCTTCGTAGCCAGAGCTGTACAGATAACTTGATTTAAATCCTTTTAATTTAGTTTGTAAGTCTCAGAGAGCTTTTGTTGAATTTTAAAATGGTAACCGTATTGCTTTTTCATTTTTAAATACATAAAGTTAGATGCGGGCTCCGCATCGGTCTGTCGTGGTGAAAGAGGAGCTGAGCCGTAAGGCAAAGCTCTCAATTTACCTCTCGATCTACGTTCCTACCCTCACCTATGGTCATGAGTTGTGGGTAGTGACTGAAAGAACGAGATCGCAAATACAAGCGGCTGAAATGAGTTTCCTCCGCAGGGTGTCTGGGCTTTCCCTTAAAGATAAGGTGAGAAGCTCAGTCATCCGGGAGGAGCTCAGAGTAAAGCCGCTGCTCCTCCGCATCGAGAGCAGTCAGATGAGGTGGCTCGGGCATCTGATCAGGATGCCTCCTGGACGCCTCCCTGGTGAGCTGTTCCGGGCACGTCCAACCGGGAGGAGGCCCCGGGGAAGACCCAGAACACGCTGGAGGGACTATGTCTCCTGGCTGGCCTGGGAACGCCTTGGGATTCTCCCGGAAGAGCTGGAAGAAGTGGCTGGGGAGAGGGAAGTCTGGGCATCTCTGCTCAAGCTGCTGCCCCAGTGACCCGATCTCGGATAAGCAGAAGAGGATGGATGAATAAAGTTAGTGTCTTCTTAATTTAAAATAAAATGGAGGTTGTCCACGAGACTAGCTTAAAAATTCTTATTGGAACTTTTGCTTCCCAATGCCAAATGGCTTACCATTTTTGTTAAGGGTATTAATTTAACATTTCCTTCTATTAAAATGGAGTTTAAATCATTTGGATAATCAGTTAGCAATATGTTAATCTACACTACCATCAGAAAGTATTCAGACTCCTTAACATTTTATACATTGTTATGTTGCAGCCTTGTGCTAAAATCTTTTAAATTAATTTTTCTATCATCTACCAACATTCAATACCGCAGAATGAGAAAGTGAAAACAGAAGGTTTTCTATTAAAAATAAAAAGTGAACTCTCACACTGAAACAAGTATTTACACTCTTTGCAAAGACACTTGAAATTTAGCTTGGGTGCATCCCTTTCTACACATCATTATTGAGATGTTTCTACACTTTGTTTGGGGTCCACCTGTGGACAATTCAATTGATTGAACTTGCCTAAGAAAGGCACATACTTGTATATTTAAGGTCTCACAGCAGAGCAAAAACTAAGCCAGGAGGTCAAAGGAACTGCTTGCAAAGAATTGCGCTGAGGCACACATCTGGGGAAGGCTACAAAAATGTCCGTAGTTCTATAAATTCTCAAGAGCACCGTGGACTCCAGAATTCTTAGATGAAAGAATTTTGGAACAAACAAGACTCTTCCTTGAGCTGGCTGGCCACCCAACCAAATAGACCAATTGTAGGAGAAGGGCCTTGATAACCGGTCACTCTAGGGTGAGCTCCAGGGAACCTGCAGCACTCTACTAACCTGGGCTTTACGACAGAGTGGCTAGACAGAAGCCTCTCCTCAGTAAATGACACAAGGAAGCACATTTGAAAGGACTTTCAGACTCTTGAGAAACAACATTCCCTGGTTTGATGAAACTAAGGTTAGGGTTATGTCTGGAGGAAACAATGTGAAGCATGGCAGCGGCGGCGGCATGCCAGAGAGTAGTTGTTCAGCAGTAGGGACATGGACTAAACTAAGCAAAGTATACAGATATCCTTAGTGAAAACCTGCAACAGAGTGCTCTGGACTTTAAACTCCGGTTCCAAAAGGAGAAAACATAGATGACACAGGGGTGGTGGGTATAAGGAACACTCTGTCAATGTCCTTGAGTGACCCAGCAAGAGCCCAGACTTGAATTCAGCTGAACATCACTGCACCAACCTGAAAATATCTGTCCACCAAAGGTCTACCATACACCCTGACAGAGAAAAATGGCAGAAAATCCTCAAAATGCAGGTGTGTGAAGACTCTATTTACTTTAATACATTTTCAAAAATTTCTACAATTTATTCTGGGGTACTGGGCATTGCCTGATGAGGGAAAAATTAAATGATTTTCTCACAAAGCTGCAACATAGCAAAATATGAAAAAAAGCAAAGGGGACTAAATATTTTCTGAATCCAATGGAAGTTCGAATTAATCCTCCTGATATGTGCAGTTCTGTACTTCCAATTCAGTTGATCTCATGCAATAAGCTGAGATGGCTTCCTGAAGGAGCAGGCACAGGGAACTGATAACCTACACAAATTCTGTGAGGTGGAACCATCCTAATGCCCTTCAGCTCAATATAGTTTTACTTGGCATACCTCCTACATAACTGTTGATTTATAAATATAATCAATAGCTAAGTATCTGGATTTATCGTCTTTCGCCCAATTTCCCTGTATGTAAATAAATATGCTAATGGCGCATCTTTATTAGGGTAATGATGTTATACAATGGCTGTGTCACTCTAAGTTTCTCACTAAGGGTCTTGGTGTTCTCTCTTTTAGTACCTTGAGAGCTGCTGCATGATGAGACATCGTCCGGCCAACCCTCTTGTCACTGCTGTATTGCTGAATGTCTGCAATCCATTCTTCACACTGTGACATTATTTCGGCCCTCTTCAAGTAGAAGTGTTTGTGAATCACCTGGATGGATGCAGTTAAAGGGAGGGGGAAAAAAAAGTGAACAATACAGAGGTAAATGAAACAGTAACATTATTAAATAAGAACATTCAAGCTCTGTTAAAAGATTTAGCTTGATCTAACAAGATACTGTGTAAATTGGGAGAGGAAGACTGACAGCAATGATACTGAATTATCCTCTTCCCTGTCCCTCAACCTTCACTTTGAGATTACTATATAAATGCCAAGTACAAGGTCTACTGCACCTCATCTGAGAAGTAACCACAAATGGGTACTCTGTTTGCCTAAAGGCCATGTCACATTATACAATTTTTCCCGGTGATTTTCAGTTGCATGTTTCATTTACATAATTTGATGTAGTTTTGTCATGCTCTTGTGACCAAAAGTTGTGCAGTTTGACATCCACTGCTACTCCCTCTGACAAAATCAAACAGGTGTGGGCTTGTGTGCGTGAGACAACTTACCCGCCAGTACAATGCCAACAATGCACCAATAATGAATAAGGAACACAGGTGTTTTAGACTTCACAAACAGATGAGAGGCTGGTCTGTCTGATATTGCATGTTTTATATACCACAACAGCATGAACAGATGAAGGGACGGACGGGCAAACAGACAATACTCAAGTAAGGCTTTTCAGATGCTCACGAAAAATAGAAATATGATAACTAACTACCACCCCATAAACACACAACAAAAATTTTGTCTTGGCTAATATTGAGAGAGCTGTTGCCATCTAATAACAGGCTTACAAGGTGGGAGTAAGATCCCAGGTGAAAAATAGGTTTACATTTAAGGCATCATTTGAATAAGCAGATCCAGGTTGTTGTGTCCAATAATGGAATGAGACACATACTGATAGAAATGTGTCATTACTCCATCCAAAGGCTCAGTGAATGGTAAAAAAAAAAAAAAAAGGGCCAAGATTGTGACTGAATTCATCTTTCCTGTAAAGCCTTCACATGGGACCAGCTCTGTCAGGCAGCATGTTACAGGCTGCCACAAAAGAGGCAACATTACAAAACTTTGGAAATGTGAAATTGTCCCAGAAAGCAATCACACAATTGTCTAATATGACATTCCCTGTGATTTCTTGTTGTGTAATCTGACATGCTCAGGCAATGACATCAGCTTTGACATCCCTTCCGATGTGAAATCATGTAGTGTTACACTGGCCTTAAAGAGCACTTTTGAAAAAATAAGCCCTCTTAAAAGATTACAGTGAGGGAGTCTAAAGTATGCCAAGCATGGTTTAATTACCAGGAGGTCAATGAAGACATCAGACCCTTTCAAATACAATCTTGTATGAGCACATGTAGCAAAGAATGAATAAGAAACAATGCTGGCCGCTCAATTCACAAGGATGTGTTTTCATTATCGCTCCCTCCTTTATGGATATGCGCGTCAAGATAAAACTAAGCAAACCTGTATTCCCCCCAGCTCTTTACCTATCAACATAATAGAAGTTTCCATGTTTATAATTTATTTAAATACTTAAACATTAAATATGAAATAAAATACAAACCACAGTGTTATAGTGAGAAGACTGTAAACAGCACACATAAAGCATTCAAAGTGTCTTAACTTTTATAAAAGAAAACGGTTTACTTCATTCTACAAAGATACTTTAATTTTGTGCCACGCAATGAAATTGTTCATTTCTGCATAAACTTTCCAAGACCGCTTTACTTCAAGAAATGGTTGACGTAGGCAGCACTAGGAGCAAAGTAAACAAACAGCTCTGAATAGGACACGTTCATCACAAGACACACACACACACACACAGCCACACTCAAGTACACAATTAACCCTCCCCATGTCCATGGGAGGAAACTGGAGTCTTGCAAGGACTGTGACACACTTGTGGAGAATGTGCACACTCCACACAGACACCGTTCAAGCGAAAGTTTCAACCGAAGATTCCCAGCAGTACATAGGACGTCTAAAAGCTGAATTGTCCTTGGAACTCATCCCGGAGCTTTTTTTTTTTTTTGAAGTTTTCAGGTGTTTTGATCCAACTCCTTTGCTGAGTAATTCCTCAATTCCTGTGACCACTTTGTGCAAAAGAATGCATTTGTGCTTTCATCTTAAATATACGTTCGCATAATTTCCAAAGGTGTCCTCGAGTACGCACTCCATTATTGAACCGAAAGAATTCTGCAGGGTCAGCTTTATCGATGCCTTTGAGAATTTTAAAGACCTGAATTGATCCCCATACAGCCTTATCTGCTCAAGATTAAAGAGATTTAGGGGATTAAAGTAGTGCTGTGCTACTTTATGACAACTCTGAACAAACAAAATACCCTGATTCTTGTGTACTCATCAGATTTAAAAGTGGATCTGTCAAATTTGTATTGTAAACAGGTTATAAGCACTCTGGCGCTGTACTCACTGAGGAGACCATGAAAAAATAAACTGAAAATTGTGTGTAATCTTCTGCATTGTACAAACCTACATGCCGTTTAAAAAAATTACCATGCTGGAAGTAGACATTTGAAGATGGGTCAGCTGTGGCCATGAACAGATGTGCATGGTCAGCAACAATACTCAAATAGGCCGTAGCATTCAAGCAATGATTGATTAACTGGCCCAAAAGTATGCCAAGAAAACATTCCCACACCAATACACGACCACCAGCAGCCTGGACAGCTGACACAAGACAGGCTGGGTGGATGGATCCATACTGTTGGCACCAAATTCTCTCACCTTACCATCTTTGTGCCTCTGCAAAAAAATCAAGATTTATCAGACCAGTCTTCATTTCTCCTACTGTACCTTCAACTGTCCAGTTTTGGTGAACCTGTACCCACTGCAGCCACAGCTTTCTGTTCTTGGCTGACAGGGGTGAAACCTGAAGTGATTTTCTGCTGTTGTAGTCCATCTGTATTGTGCATTTTGAGATGCTTATATGCTTTCCAAGGTGGCAAAGAGGGGTTACTGAAGTTACCACAGCTATTCTGTAAGCTCTAATCAATCTGGCCGTTCTCTTCTGAATCACTCATCATCCGCTGACTGGATGTTTTAGGTTTTGTTTTTGCACCCATTCTGTGTAAACTCTAGAGACTGTTATGAGTGAAAATCCCAGGCTACAGAAATACTCAAATCAGCCCATCTGACACCAACATTCATCACATGATCGAAATCACTGAGATCACATTTTCTCTCAATTCTTATGTTTAATGTGAACATCAATTGAAGCTCTTGACTTCTGCTTGATCCGATGCATTGTGTTGCTGCCAACATGATTGGCTGATTAGACAATTGCATGGATAAAGCAGGTGTACAGATGTTCCTAATAATTTGCTCCGTGAGTGTCTACACACTTATATTATGTGACAGATTATATAAAAAAAAAAAAAAAAAACAAAACACACAAGGTTAAGCATCAGTAGAATAGGGGATATAGTAAATATATGAAACGCAAATGCCTGTTTAGTTCATCAATCTGCTTAACCAATTCAGCATTGCAGACAGCTGGCACCTACCCTGGAAGTTCTGGGCAAAAAATTTGATCTGATAAACCACACGCATGTGGGAAGAATATGCAGATCAGCATGGATGTGGGAATAAAATCAAACTGACATTCTGTTTAGAAACCATGACTGACAACCACAAAATTAAAAAAACAACACCATTTTTTGTGTAGTGGGACATAATTTACATGAAGGTAAGCATGGAAGAGTGACGTGAACCCATGAGGTGCCAATATGGATTATGTAATACAGGCGAGGGTTCATGTGGTCTGAGTCAGAGCAGGAGCGAGTGGCAGACCTGCTACTGAAAGCCTCTCTCCCCTTTTTCACAGATGATAAACTACCCCGGCGTTCCCTAGCAACCGTTTCCAAGCACCTAATGTTCAGCGTAATAACGATATTTCATTTGAAAATTTTACTTCAAATAAAATGATTTTTTTTAATGAGCTTATCCATTTGCAAACATAATAGACTTCAAGCAATAATCTAATCTTGCAGTCCCTGGCAACACACAATATATTTCAAGTGTATTCTCTTGGAAATGACTGATCTTGCTTTATTGTACTAATTATAATGTAGATGATTAATGATAAGGAGGAGAAAAGCTTACGCGTACTACAGCAATAACAATAAAAATGAAGTAATCTATATTCCGTCATTGAAATAAAGAAACACAGAATGCTCTTGTTAGTGATTGTGTAGACCTGAACCTCTTAAATGATAATTCATGAAGACTACTATGATGAGGGTCAAATCAGGAATTTGTATCACCCCATAATCAATGTTAACGTAAAGCATTGCATATTTTACTCTTCAGTCTCTAAACAGTTTTTCGCTTTTCAGGTTTCTGTGTGCCTACTTTCTCATGTCTTAACAGTTTTTTTTCTGCCATGCTAAAGGGCCTTTACGGAATTGATAACCTCCCGGGATGAGGAAACTGTGGGTACATTCTGCCTTTCTATTATGCAAGTAAAAATTAAACAAAAAGAGAAAATAAAACGTGCAAATGCAAGAAGGCATTTTTAAAATAAAGCTCACCCAATCTTAGAAATATCAAAAATCCATCTTTTAATTTACTTTATCCACTCATCTCAATTCAGTGTTGTTGTCAAAGAATAATACACAACAGCATGTGCACTTAAATCCGTTCAACTCCATCATCACAAATGTCCCCCTTGGGTTCCCTCCATTGGTTTGCTAGTCCACATTCTTTCCAACATTGGAATTCTTACAGGGAATATTACAGACTGACACTTATTGATGGTGTGAGCGTCATCCTTTGGGAGCATGCTGTGCATATTAATAAAGTCAGAAATTAATCTCCCTATCACATCACCTAAAGCTGTGAAGCATGAAACTGCAAATAAATACACGCTCTGACAAATGTAACACTTTCACATTAGGAAGTCTCATCAGACTATTTCTAAACGCATGAGTCACCAACATATTTAGTCGGCTCTGCGCAGAGCGCATGCAAGGACAATCTAGGAGCACATGAGAATGTCACATAAGACTAATTGAATTTCAGGACGCATTCAAGTTATAATCAAAAAGAGGCTCAACTCCTTCCCTTCTAAAATCTAATCTCTCTTCTCTAGAGGTGATCTGACGTCAGGGCCGCATTTCTCAGTCAGGCCTCTCCTGAACTAGACCTTGCTGTACTTGCCTTGGGTTTAAAGCAGAATACTAATAATCCTAATAGTCCTCCGCAAACACAACACGGTCATTCCACAGCTGCGGAGAGCTTTCTGCTCAATCAAAAATGGAGAGGCATATGGAGACAAATAGTGTATAAAATTAATCACCATTTTCAGTTTTTTCTTTTTTTTAAGATACAGTAATTCAGACAGTAGAGAAAAGCCAAGCAAAATGACACCTTTAACTGGCTACAACAACAACAGCATTTATTTATATAGCACATTTTCATACAAACAGTAGCTCAAAGTGCTTTACACATAATAAAGAATAGAAAAATAAAAGACACAATAAGAAAACAAAATAAATCAGCATTAATTAACATCGAATAAGAGTAAGGTCCAATGGCCAGGGGGGACAGAAAAAACAAAAAAAAACTCCAGACGGCTGGAGAAAAAAAAAAAAAAAAATAATCTGTAGGGATTCCAGACCACGAGACCGCCCAGTCCCCTCTGGGCATTCTACCTAACATAAATGAAACAGTCCTCTTTGGATTTAGGGTTCTCACGGAAAGGCTTGATGATGATGGTCACGTAGAATTCTGCCTTTTAATCCATCCATCCATCCATCCATCATTGGATGGATGCCCCTTCATCAGGTAAGATGTAATAAGAAGAAGGGTCCTGAGTTGCCTCGAAAGCTTGCATATTGTAATCTTTTTAGTTAGCCAGTTAAAGGTGTCATTTTGCTTGGCTTTTCTCCATATTTATAATGGCTAACACGGTACAACACCCTAGTAATTCAGACTGAATTTGTTCAATATGACTTGCTATGAATGCTTTTTGAAATCAGTATATACAACAATGACAATTTACCCTATAGATAGATAAAGAAGTAAGCAAGATTATTATTAGAAACACCTTTACTTATGCCTTAGAAAACACAAGAGAGGAATTGCCAATGTATGCCTTACTACAAAGAGGCCTGTAAAAAGAAAACTTAAAAAGACTGTGAACCGCAAAGACCGCTTCCTTTGAATGACAATTCCGCCTGGAAACAAAGCACATTAAGATTCTCCTGGATTCTGCATGTTCCTCACGAGTGCATGACTGCCCGCCCATGCCGGGTGCCGCCCACCTTGTTAAGTCATTACACCTATCACAGCTGGAGAGGCCTGTGAAGTCAACACAATCCCCATGCTTCATCCAGCGCCACAGGCATAACTGAAAACACAGAGAAGCACCTGCGTTTACTGGATATTAATTGTATACATTCAAAATAAATTCAAATCTCTACATGCAATAAGATAAGGCCTAAATGTCATTTAAAAAAAAAAAAAAACAACACACTTGTAATGTAATATGAATTCAAACTTCCAAAACATCAGGCACCAAGGCATTTGTCTGTTTCCAGCAGCATACAAATCAGACAATCCAACAATTCCATGCCCTCAAACAAAAGTCTGGCCCTTTCACGACATATGCGCTCTTTCTGTAAAGTATGTGCACTGAAGTGAATGAAGGTCACTTTCTCATTGAATAAGATGTCGAGCCTCAAAGACCATGAAAGCAAAAACAAAAAAAGAAAGGGTGACATGTCTTGCTGTCTTTAATATATTGCTGGCAGGAACAAATGTTTGTATTTCCTTAGCAGAAAGCAATGACAGTATACATTTAAATCAGTCTCTAACTAAAGGCATAGTTAGATTTAAAAGCATTACATTGGAGACAACGCTGGAAAAAGGGAGAGAGAAAAAAAAAATCACAATGATGTCACATCTAGATACATTTAAAGGTGAGTAAGTCCCAGACACTTGCTCACCCAATGATTTCCTATCTGATTCCTGCAGATGATGACATATTTTGAGTGGACAGGAGGGTCTGTCCATTCAAGCCATACTCACACCTTGCCAAAACTCTCAGACTTAGTCTTTTGAGGAGTTTATTGTGGCAGCAGTGCTGGTTCTGAGACATAATTTCAAACATTTCTCAGCAGAACATTCACCAACCCATTTAGTTCACTTCATTTCATTTTTTGTTTGTTTACTAATATACTAGTCTTCCAACGTGAAGTATCAAAAAAAGCTACACAGTAGGTTTCAAAGTGCAGCTGCCTATGCCCTGACTCGGGGTCAAACAAGTAGACCACATTACCCCTCATCACGCTCATCTGTGCTCTTCAAAACAGCATTAGTGACTTGCAAAGTAACTTCTTAAAAGACTCCAGGACACTGACCTACAGTGCTCACACCTCCATTAGACAGATGGTATCTTCCAGTCGCTTTAATTTTTCAAAATGCATCTTTGTGGTTCAAGCACTTTGTTTAATGATATACTTGTCCCAAAAACAGCAGTAGAGGAAAATGAAGCATGTACTTGTTGCTATTTAACTGCTTATCTCTCTATTATAAAAAAAAATCCTGGAGAGAAACAGTAGGGCGACGAGACGTGATCTTCATGTTAAGATCATGGAAGACACTTAAAAGACCCGCGAGACTAAAGAGATTGGCCACGGAGCGTCTCACGGGGACCTTAAACATGAGATTCTTGCATGACACACCCTACTTACAACCAAAGAAGAGCACGGGCAGCAACACACTCAGTCATGTTTCGTCTTTGAGCACACACAGATCCAGGGCTCTCAGCGCATATAAAGCGTAAAAGGACAATACGTTATAAATGAAGCGTAGACGACTAAGTGAAGAAGAAAGCAGCGTGGAGAAGAGAGACTCAAAAGCATTGTAGAGACAAAAAAGAAAAAGAATAATCTAGGTGCAAATTCAGAAAATAAGGAAAAGTAATGATCAGCCCGGAACAAGTGGAATTGGAAAAAAAAAGCATGTCCAATCTGGACGTTGGCACTATACACATGCAGAGCAGGTTAGAGATTATGAAAGCAGTGGAATTTGAAAGGCTCAGAAAACAAAATAAAAAACGCTGACACGATACACATGTGGAAAAAGTTAAAGAATATGAAAGTAGGAAAATTAGAAAGTATTAAAAAAAAAAAGAAAGTAAAGATCATAGTAGCGCAAACAAATGGAAATTATTACTCGAAAAAAGGAAAATCGCCACAGACCAGGTGTCACTGAAACAAAAGTAGGATAAAGTGAGGTCAGAAATAAAAGACAGAGTATAAAACAAAGTAAAACGTCCTAAAAAGGTTAAAAAACAAGGGGGCCAAACACATGCAGAGCAGATTAGAGATAATGAAAACTGGAATTAAAAAAAAACAAAAAAAAAAAAAAAAAAAAACGTAGGCGCAAAACACATGCAGAGCAAGATACAGAATATGAAAGCAGAAAAAACAACAGTGTCAAACCAAAGAAAGTAAACATCGCATTAGCGCAAAAAAGGGAAATTATTACTTGGAGAAATAACGAAAAGGCGAATAGAAATCAAATATATGGACATTGGTGATATGTCAGAAGTATGTAAATATTGTAAGGCTTTGAAGTTTAAGTCAAGAGAATTTTAAAAACGGAGTTTACCTCACATGCATTTATTGATTACTTTGCAAAAAAAAATTATTAACTGCTGATGATGTGGATCGTTTTGTCTGTGCTGAAATTCCAAACAGAGAAACCTGTCCTGAATTATGGTACAAAGTCACTAAACACATGTCTCACTGACCTCATTAAAAAGATTCAGCACATTGAGACTCGAAAGATTCCAAATACTGTTTTTACATAAGTTCCGAAATAACAATGAAACTAACGAAATAGCAACAATTCAAAGAAAAAAAAATCTTAAAAGTGTGTATCCGGAAAAACAAAAATGGGGGTTGGCGAGCGAAGCCCCCTAGTACATACAGAATTTAAAAATATGTTTGTACAGCTGAAGAAAAGCCTATTTATTTACAGTCAGTATGTACTGTAAGCCAAGTGTTGTACAAAATAGCATTATCTTTATAACAACACTGCGCATGAAGACAGTAACGTGATAAAACAAATAGCACTCAATGAGCTCAGTCATCAGCAGCACAATATTTCGTTAAGCTATATTTGTTTCCTTCATATAATTCATAATGAAAAAACACAACAAATCAAACGCAACAAAAACAATAAAGTGGCTGAATTTGAACACAAATCAAAAAAGCTGTTTCATAAACTTACTGTCAGCACCAAAGGAGATACATGTCAGTATCACACTTTCCAGTTATTTCTGAAACTTGCTTTAACAGTACAAATGCTAAACATCTGGGTTTGATTAAGAAAAAGCAATGAAGATAACTAATTTCTGACCGCCAGCTAGTGGATAACTTTGACTATCAATTAACAGCTTATAAAATGTGTAACCATTGGGGATGAAGACATTAATATGCTATAAATGCATTACAAGTAAGCACATCCGCATTCTTAAATAAAATGTCTGTTTACCCAAAAGTAGGCCTTGTATAAAGCTAAAAAATACATTTTTGTGTGCCACTGTCACATAACTGTTACACAGAGTCAGAGAATATAAAATATGCTTTCTAAATAAAAAGGAAAGCAAAAAAAAAAAAAAAAAACCCAATCAATGACCAACTTCCAAAAATGCACTTAATCTTGAACTTAAACAGTTCTTATTTAACAAAATGAACGTCTGCTGTATGTAATTCGGAGAGGCCTGGCATATAAAGCATTTACAGGTTATAAAAGGGGCCACCTCACACCATTCAGGTTGCCGGTGTTGGGAGGCAGAGGACAGAGCTTGCGAGAGAGTATTGCAGGCGGCAGTGAAGAAAGAGAGAAGGAAAGAAAGGACTGTGCATTGTGTGGTGCTGTAGAAGGCAGAAGAACAATAAACGTGTGTGTTTTGGAGTTGGGGTCCTGTGTCTGTTTGTGTTAAGGCATCTTTACAATATATATATATATATATATATATATATACACATATATACACACACACACACACACACATTATATAAAACCTTTTATTACATTCTTAAACTGACTAAATATTAATAAACAAAATCAAAATGTTATGAATGTGTTATGCATGCCATGAACAAAAAGCACTGCAGAGTACATACCTCTTTAAAGCAGGGTGATGGATTTCTAATTTGCTCCAACATTGCCCATTTGACAGTTGCTTGTCGTATATTTCCATCATACTCCCTGGAACTCTGGGTCCCACTTGGAGTGCCCCTTGATCTTTCATAACCAGGTTCATTAAAATAAGGCTCTGCTACAAGAATAAGGGATTGCACCGATACCAAGACCTAAATAAAAAAACAGAAAGAAACAGAGATAAGTCTCTTCATTCCACAGCATTTTTTACAAATACAAAACAGTAACAGAAAATACAAAACTATGCAACATCTGTATATACTAATGCACATATCTATTTAAGACTACCATCTTTTTGAACACAATTGCCAATATTATGTAAAAAACCATGGTTCAGAATGTCCTGTTCTCAAAAGTTTCAAAATCTGTCTTACATCTTATAAGAGATCGGCTTCAGTTCTGTTCAGTGTCTTGTATAAACGTACTGAAGCATTATGTAAAACACTAAGAATTTATAACAAATAAAAATACAATTATGATACATAGTTTTGTTTTCCTCCCCAACCCACAGACACAATTTTATTGGGATCTGCATCTCTAAACTGGCTCAGTATGAGTATATGTAGATGAGTGCACAAGGATTCTCTTCTATGGCCTGGCATCTTGTCTGTGCTTCTGCCTTGCAATAAGGAGACCTAGATTAACGTCCAGGGTCCTCTCTGCATGGTCTCCCAATGTCTGTGTGGGTTTCTTCTGGGTACTTTGGTTTCCTCTCATAGTCCAAAGATATGTGTGTGTGTGTGTGTGTGTACCCTGTAATGAAATGACACCCTATCTGGGTGTTATTCCTGGATAGATGTTTCCGGATTACAATTACTACTGTCAAAAAAAAATGAAATTTAAGGAAAACTAATCAAGTTAAGATAAAACTGTGAGACCTATAAAGCAGAACTGACATATCTCTACAGGAGGAGATGAAACGCTTGGATAACACTGAGGAGGGGTACAGAAGTAGACAGTGTAGCTTCTACTGCATAGTCTAAGAAAGTTTTTCTATAACTTAAACACAAACTCAAAAATATAGAATTAAGTATTTACATACATCAGAATTTTTAAAGAGAAAGTCTGCATGAGTAAATGTTTTGTAAATTTTAACTTATTTTTGATAAGCTATTGCAGTTTAAATGGCATATAAATACATTGAATAAAAAATATAAATTTTAATTTACAGTAATATCCTACTGACTAATCTAATACATTACAACAAATATTTAGTAATAAGAAAATAAAACAAAACACCTTATTACTGAATTATGAGATTCAGTAACACTAAAATTATATATAAATGATAATGAAAATAGTGATTTGTTACTTAACACTGATTTAAAGTTATGGGGGGGGGACCAAAAAGGCAACAAATATATATGTGCTGTACTCACTTGTAGAAAACTTGAAGTTTGGGGGTTCCATTTCTCTTCTGGTCTCCCATGCCAGGTGTTAAGAATACTTAAACACACCTACATAAGACAAAAAAGGTGGGAACAAGCTATTAAAACTTATTCAAGTAATTTGAAGTTTCTCTTTGAATAGAAATGTAGAGTATTAAAAAGAGCAGAGTAATATTCCTTCTTAAAGAAGATGCCATCATTCCTAAGAGAATGCCTTCATGTTAAACTGAGTCTCCAGAAAAAGTCTTGTCTTCCTGTTAGCTACAGTATCCCATATAGCAATTACAGACCTTTTCAGATTTTGTCACTAAACAGAGGGCACATAACACAAGTTCACATGAAAATCAATAAAGATCTGAATCTGACAGTTCTCTAGTTGCAGAATGAACCCAACACTTTATGTATGTTAATGATGATTAACTAATGTTTGATTAACTTATGTTATAAGTTTAAAATCAAAACAATCTAACCAACTGCAACATTCTTTTAAATTAACATTAAGAAATGTAATTGCCTTGCTGTGCTTCAATGCTTATTACAAGCTTGCTTCGAGAAATGTTGCTCATTTAAAGACACATGACCAGAGCATTTAAATTACATGTTAGATCATTCACATCATGAGGCACCTTCAGTGAAAATAAAACATGATACATGTATGCTGGATTAGGAGTATGTATAGCAAAACACTGTAATGCTATGCTAAAATACAAATGCAGCACAGGCACATCATTTTTACCATACACAAAAGCAGCAGGATGTGTGTGAAGTCTACTGCAGCAACCTACCATACAAGTAGCAGCAGCTAAGAAAAGCAGTGTTGACTCATAGTCACGGGGAATAACCAAACAAAACAGGGTCCAATCAACACGGCAATGACCTCTGGCAGCAAGTTCTATCTAGAGGCACTGAGACCATCCATCCATCCATTTTCCAACCCGCTGAATCCGAACACAGGGTCACTGGGGGGGGGGGTGGGGGTTGCTGGAGGGAGGGTCTGCTGGAGCCAATCCCAGCCAACACAGGGTGCAAAGCAGGAACCAATCAGTCATATAAAAAAAAATTTTACTGAGAAGATGCAAGAGCTGAAAACCAAACAAGCCATAGTCAAACACCCTGCACACACTGTTGTATTATAATAGTCTACACAATACAGATGAACCTGACCGTAGTCAAATATTTATGACTTACAGTTGATGACAGGATTACCATGCATCTTAACAGTGGTGATTGGCTAAATGAGCTGTCTCTGAAAGACTGGGTGTTCCTGTTCACTGGCCTGACAGTTGAAAGTCTGTGCAAACAAATGACCTCTTAAGCAGTCAGATGTGACTCCACTCCTTAATAAACATGCTTGTATTACAAGCATACAGTTTGAGCCACATTCACACTTATCATTTAAACAAATTCTTATATATGTAATGAACAAATGACGCCTTTTTTTTTTGTAAAATCAGAATTGTTTTTATTGTTTTATTACACTGGGTACCTCTTTTAAATAATTAACAGTTGTCATGTGGTCAATGGGGTCAACACTGATTATGAAATCAGATTAAGGTCTGGAGTGCTACAATGTACTGAGCAGACCCTTCCCATTTATAAACTTCCTGTAAACTTGACAGCATTAAAGAAAAAATTACACTTACTTTGCCATCATTGTACAGATTAGGATTAAATCGTACACTATGTCCTCCTGTAGTTTCCAGGTTTACAAGCGGTGGGGAATTAGGATAATCTTGGGGAAAATACACATCAAATTCAAAACAGCCATTTGCATAAGGAGTATCTGCAGGTCCAGTGATGAGAACCTATAATAAGAAATCACAAAAAGAAATGTTAATTTCAGACAAAAAAAAAACAGTTTTTGTTACCTATCCCCCACAATCTTTTCAACATTTTGAAGTTATGTAATATCCGCTATTGTAGTCTGCTCATCTGAGGTAGGTGTGCCAGAGTGTACTGTTTCTTTTCATGTGCATCGAAGGTGGCAAACACCTCAGCAACAAACTGTTTTAAACACTTGGGAGCAGAACATAGGATGCCAAAAGCTTTAAGTATGATCTACATTAAGTAGATTGTTGTTTAATAGGAAGGAAAAAAAAATGTTTCTCTAGAATTGATGTTTAATCTAGGATTTCTAAGGAAACTGCACACGGAAGACAAAACACTTTCCTTTTAAAGCTAAAAATGTTCAGATATACACTTGGAACGTTTGAAAAGTTTCTGTAAGAACAGACCGTTTAGTCCCAAAAAAACTGAAAAATCCAGCCTATAGTGCTGGCACAGCTTTTATTTATTTGGACAAAACCGTCAAAGAAACATCAAACATCTAACAATTTCCGTATAGATGCACTGTAAGCACTCAGGATTACAAAAGGATTTCATCACGGAGAGAGAGCCTAAAACCTTGAGCTTTACAGTTTGGAGCCTTAGCCTCCAGCCATACTCCGAAGTGTTTCACCAATCCAATACACAGCAAAGCCACTACCTTCTTTTTCGCTTACCAAAAATTACAGTTTCTTTTTACAATTTCTTTCTTTTTTGGTTCAATAAAATGAAACAGACTTTTTAGGTTGTTTACCTTCATGATATCCAATCTATCATCATCGCATCTGACAAACACACTGGAAGAGGATGAGAGAGGCAATGAGGTGGATAGTGTCACAGCTTCCTGAGCAAGTCGTCGAGCTCTGGCAGCGCTGTTTGCATCCGAGGCATTCTTCACCTGAGACATGTAGTGGTAGTTAACCTTTAACACCATTTTGTTATCTTCGTCTTCAGACACCATCTCAAATGTATCTTGAAAAGGTCAAACATACTAATGTTATAAATATTCTATAACATACTGAAAACATCAGTACATCTAAAAACCAAGATGAAGCAGAATCATTTTGCTTTCAAACCATGAAATCCTTGTAGCAGTACAAAATGACTGAAACTTTGCAATTTGAGGGAGAGTATTTTCCAAAGGCAGCAGGAGAATGGTTGACAACCTTCCTTGCCGCTTTCACTTGACAGACAGCTTCAATTACCAAAGCTAATGATTTAGTATTGACTGGTGGTGTGGCCTTTTTGAGTCGTGTAATCTGTAAGGACTAAAATCTCCACATCGTTCGAAACTGTCCATGTAATGTTGCTACACTGGCTTGAACCTTTGAATTTGTATGGAGTTGGAGAATGATTATGCCTCCCAGGCTCTCAATGTTGGTTCTACTCTGGATCACGGGGACAGCCAAATTGAATCTGCAGTTATGAAACACATTTCTCCCAGCTCAATTTAACTAGCTTCTAATTCTCCTTGGAACATTGGATGTGGCGATTTCAGGAATTAACACTCTAGGCAACAAGTCATCAGTTGCATAGGTCACTCATGGATTCAACTGACCAATAACTAATCTTAACAGTGTCTGGTATCTCTGTTACAGTGTAGTCAGCATTAAAATGTTTATTAAGCTTTCAATTTATTTTCTTCTAAGGTTTTCTTTAGATATATTTGGATGTATTTTTTGCACAAAAGAAATTGCTAGAATAAATATTTTATTTTTGGTCCATGTGCATTTGGAGTTTCACGAGCTTTCCACATCAGTGTGTTTCATGTGAATTCCCGGTCAGACTTTTACACAAATGCAAGGTCACTGTTGATTTGTAACTTGGTTCACAAAAAAAAATAAATTAAATAAACTTATTTTTTTGTGAAAACAAAAGCCACAGGGTGGCATGGCGGCACAGTGGTAGCGCTGCTGCCTCACAGTAATGAGACCTGGGTTCGCTTCCCGGGTCCTCCCTGCATGGAGTTTGCATGTTCACCCTGTGTCTGCGTGGGTTTCCTACCAGGTAGTCTGATTTCCTCCCACAGTCCACAGACATGCAGGTTAGGTGCATTGGTGAGCCTAAATTGTCCCTAGTGTGTGCTTGGTGTTTGGGGGTGTGTGTGTCCTGCGGTGGGCTGGCATCCTGCCTGGGGTTTGTTTCCTGCCTTGCGCCCTGTGCTGGCTGGGATTGGCTCCAGTAAACCCCAGTGATCCTGTGTTAGGATATAGCGGGTTGGACGATGACTGACTGACTGACTTACAAAAACCATATTAAATGACTGAAGTATGCACAACTCCAAATGCAACTCAATCACAAATATTGCTTTTCTGGCTAGCCAGATTACATTTTTTATTATATACAATTGACAATGGTAAAATGTTAGCATTTGGTCACAACTAAGTGAATTCATCTTTCTTTGTTTTGTCTGAAGCTCTGAGTTCATGTAGATCTTCCAACTCTAAAACTCGAATTTATTGTCTGTCAGTTAGCATGTCAATTCAAAATAAAACAGAAGACTTCTAGTTACTGGGTTGTGTGGTCCCAGAAATCATGTTACGACTATTGGATTCTCGATTGCCATTTGCTCCATGGTTTCAGTTAGATGGTTGATGTCAAAGGCTAGTCAGAGCCTGGGCAATAATGGAAAATATGGTGTACAGTATTATGTAGGCAACTAGTATACACCAACTAGGCGATAATGAAAAATTAAATCTCTGAAGATGTGCTGTTCTGTTAGAAATTCCTGATGTTGTAGATTTTGAAATCCATTTTGACTTAATTTTGAAACAAGAAGCCTACAATATAAACCAAAAATTCTAGATACCTAATATATAGTAGCGAATCTTTGACCACTTTGACAATCATCACTATGAAATATTCCTTTCAGCCTGAGATTCTAAACACTTTGATTATCCTTTGTAGCTTAACATACTTATTTTATGTCTACAGTGAAGTTGAAAAAATGCTTATTTTTAAGATGCAGCATAAAACCAAAATAAATATTCAAAAGAAGAATTTCTGAAATGACACTACTATGAAAACAGACCAATAAAGCTTTTCCGGAGAAAACATCTACAATTTATAGTTGCAAGGCTCAGCTAAACATCTTGAAAATTTACAGATGCAAGCATGTTACATTCATTCAAAGTACTTCGGCACTCATCAGGACCAATCCTGGCAACCTGCAAAGTGGAACATTAGTGCTGATTAGCCAGTAGTGACAAGATGGGAGCACAAGGCTGTTTGGCAGAGCATCAGCAAACAAACAAATTGGTCAGCATGACACCTAGTTACTCTGGATAGTACAGCACCAAATCAAAATGCACAGTTGTAAGCATTTGATGATATTGTACATGATATATGGTAATCTATAACAACATATTTAAAGATATTAATCACTATAGGAAGTTTATTTTCCTTTAATAAGTGATACAGTGACAACAAACCTGGAGTTACAGTTAAGAATTAAACTTGGGAGCAACATTACAACTTTTAATTTGCATACAATGCCTATAAAAAGCATTGGACTTCGTATGTTTCCTTGGTTTAATACAAACTGATTTAATGTTGTAAAACAAAAAAATATAGTATTTAAGTCATAGATTGAATACTTTTTACAGGTGCTGTATAATCGAAAAGGCCAAAAATAACAACAAAGATTAAATATAAAGGTCATCCTTTTTGACTTATTTAATAATTTTCTCAATTTTGCAACCTGAAAACACCTTTAACCCAAACTTACCCTGAAAGTAGTTGGTACACAAAGGAATTAAAACCTCATGGGACAAATTCACACATAGAGCTAAACCAATTCAGTTCATACTGGGCATGAGTTAACCCAACTAGCACGGCTTTACAATGTGAAAGGAAGCCTCTGTGCTGCCATGGCTGTTTATTTATATATTTTTATACTGTATTTTAATTATGCTCTGATGGTGCATGCTGTTAATGGAACAACATAAAATAAATACTGATTAACTGACAAAGTATTACGACGAGGACAGCACATGAACACCATGAAAAATCTCGAACACTTAATATCTCACAAAAAACGTAATCAGGTCAGCTGGTGGTAAACACATTTATTCAAATGTACATGAAAGCATAAATTATCTGGCCAACTCAAATATGTTTAGTTACTACAAATCTGCATATGCAGAACCTGATTATACATTTACCTAAGAGCATGCTACAAGCAAACGGTACAGAAATAAACGTAGAGAAAAGTAATGAAAACAAAAAAGGAAAGAACAAGACTCGAAATAGGCAATGGTGGAAACAGACAGAAAAGAACTACAAAACCTATCAATATATAATTTCTGTGAGTAATAATAAAGGAAAATGGAAGGACAGGTGTAAAAAAAAAAAAAAAAAAAAAAAAAATTTTTAAAAATTCTTCCAAGTATATGAAATTGACAACACCCTAACAATGAAGAAATAATAGATAGATAGATAGATAGATAGATAGATAGATAGATAGATAGATAGATATTATTAATCACAAGGGGAAATTCACAACATCTTGACAATGAAGAAAGAATCCACCTTAAGAAAAGAACAAGTGTCTGTGTGTCTCTGTGTCTGTCCAGATGCTATGTCTCTGTCAATCCAACATTGCTTTTAATAATCCAATACCTAATGGCATAAATCAGACATATGCATTGGATTTGTCATTCCAACAGATGGTGTATCATTAATGCTGCTTTTATGAATCCCATACCAAATGGCATGAAACAGAGACATATGCAGTGTATTTGTCATTCCAACAGATGGCACATCATAAACAGTAACACTGTTTTTACAAATCTCAAACAAAATGGCATAAAACAGAGACCTGTGCATTGCATTTGTCATTCCAACAGGAGGTGCATTACAAACCTTTGTAGTAATGCACTTTATTACTACAAATGTTTGTGACACTCCATCTGTTGGAATGGCAAATTCAATGCATTTTATTACTACATGCATTGAAAAATACATTTCAATCATTGGTACACCGCAAATGTTAATGTTGATGACTTAGATTTCAATCAGTCTTAGATGGGTAGCACAGCATACGTTCAAGAAGAAAAACCTCCAGTTCTTTAAGGGATTAAAGAGTTGAAAGTCTACTTTGGCACTTTTGCACAGCAAGGACACCCAACTGAGGTACAAACCTATGTTTAAATCTGGAAACAGGAGAAGTCATGAGTTAATTCTGCCATTTGTTGAAACCATCTAGTCGTGTCAAAGTCCTTATATTTCTTGGCTGTTATACAAGTGTGCAGAGTAATCACTGATTGAATCACTAACACTCCCATGAGATGGCTGCCCATACAATTATGGACTGTCCATCATGTTTACAGTTAGCAATAGATACTGCAGATTGAAGGCATCCTTTGGTTGGTTTTCTCTAAATCATAAGTGAAAGAAGGCTCGTTGCATCTTTATCCATTGTTTAGGGTTTTGTGCACCTTACTCCAGGTCATGCATCTTTGTGTGTTGGCCTTGAATACAAGTGGTTTTTAAGTGACAGCCCTGACATATATTTCAACTTTGAGAAGTTTATGCTATACAGCTTTTACTAAAACTGAGTCACAGAGTTACCAATTCAAGTTTCTGGTAACCTCTGAGGCTGTACTTTTGTGTCATTTAGCAATTACCCTGTCAGTGAGCTTCAACTTACAATCACCATGTTTTTGTTAATGCAGTTTGGTTGTGTTTGGCATTTGTTGTCATTATTTGTGGGAATGTTCCCTTTGATAGATTAAATAAATTTGCAGTTTCTGGGACTGATGCTCATATAATTTGGACACCAAATTTTTGGCTTGTTTGGATCATGTTGTTTTGAAGCAATACCATATCAAAGTGCCATTTGTCAAACCTCCTTTATGACACATCCTGCTACAGTAATTGTCAGTCAACATAAAGCCTAAAAACACTGCACAACTTCTAATTAGAGGGGATCACTATCAAAAATAACTTAGTATTGTCAATTTATGTACATGTGGTCAAATTTCCTTTACAGTTTCACATTGTGAGCTTACCCCTTTTTCTGACAGCCAATAACGTGCTGCTTGACTCAGCTGGTTCCCAAAGATATACAGGCAGAGCAAGTTCAGCCGCAATCTCCAGATGAGGTCTGAAACACTTGCGTATCATATTCCCCAAGCTGCATTCTATACTATGCACATCCGGGTGAGCATTTACTCATTGTCAGCTGTCACCTACACACTAGCTTGCCCATACAACTTAAGGCAAAATCAAACCAGTTGGGCAAGTCACAGATTACTTAGACAGAGTTTATGGGAAGGTCACACTACACAACTTGGCTCAAGTTACTTCAAACTTCTTTTTCATGTGGAGGTTCCATTATGTTGTAAAACCTATGAACTTCTACCTTACTGCTTCTTGCATCCATTTCAGAGTTAAATTTTAAAAGCATAAAAAACATTATTTAGCTCAGACAAAAAAAAAAACCACCCAGAAATGCATTCATAATAACCAAAAGCAGAGTTTAAACTTACCAAATTGGAGTTTCCTCATGATAGCGGCATATCTTTCTTCAAGAGAGCGTAAAACAGACAATGGATTGGGTCTGGCAGCAGTCTTCTTGGAACATTCAGCCAATTTCTTTTCTTTAGAAGATAAATAAATACATATATTAAGGTTATGAATACAAATTTACAAATTTAAAAGATGCTGTTACAAAACTAGTACCTTTATAACCTGAATAAAACTATACGCGTACTTGTATCTTATGCTCCAATTTCATCACTTGATTGCAAGCCATTAGCATACTTGACCTCTCCCTCAATAGCTGTCACCAGACAATCACAGAATACTTGTTCATGACGATACTGGCTTATTAATTTATTTATTTACCCCTGGTTTTCATGAGCTTCTTCAAACCTGGGTCATCCAGAGTAGAGACAGAAACTCCTGCAAAAATGCCGTTTTCTTTTTTTGAAAACAGTTATAAACTGCTGCATGGAGAAGTTCTTGAACCCACTTGGCTCCTAAAATGCATAGATGTGAAGTGCATCATTGAAAATAATTGCAAGTAACTAACCAGGCGGTTTAGGAACATTCTGGTCTAGTGTTAAAATGCTTAGGTGTGAATGGATCCTGAAACAGAATGATTAGTGTATGTTTTTTAGATGAATCAGAATATCGACAACCATGAATTTCAGCTGTTATTTCTTTTTTCAATGTAACAAGACTGTCAATTCTTAGAAATGATACCACAGGACATAAATAACAGGTGCAGTTAGGGGGACTTGAAATGTATTACGTCAATACATCGATATCCCGCACTTTCATTAAGACCCAGAAAAGGTAACTGAAGAGCTTTGAACTTGCTCTATTTTACGTTTTTCAATAAAGACAAAAACAAGAAAACAATTCATGCTTAATACACGCTCAGAAACGATGAAACATGTTGAATAATAATAAATTACTTGGCCAAACCAAAATCAGAATTTCACATTATAGCACAGCTTTTAAATCACAAAGATTGCAAGCTCAAATGTTACTTGCTTGTTAAGCTACAAAATATATATATTTTTTTATAATAAATAAGCATCCCTCTCTATTCTCTGTATTATTTTGTTTTTGGGAGATGTTGCTGGGTCAATGGAGGCTCTGATCGGGGCTCTTGAGAGACTGAGCGAATAGTCTGAGTGTCGTGGCTTGTGAATATCCTGGATAAAAACCAAGATCCAGGCCTTTAATGACCTCTTATGCACGGCCATCAGCAGTGTGTCTGTCTGCAGAGAGAGTGTCGACCTCATCAAGAGGTTTACTTACAGTGATATTCATGTCTTTGGTCACTCTTCCTATGAAGACAGTAGACAGATTGGGAGATCATGGGGGGTCATGAGGTCACTGGAAAGGGGTGTGTGGTGCTCCTGATATCTCTGCGAATGGACGAAGGTCCAAGTCTTTAGAGTCCTGGTGCTTCCTGTTTTGCTATATGGTTGCGAGACACAGATGCTATCCAGTGACCCGAAACAAAGACTGGACTCCTCCGGTACTGTGTCTCTTAGGGGAATCCTTGGGTAGCACTGGTTTGAATTTATGTCGAATGAGCTGTTTCATCATGTGGTGGTTGTGGCAACGTGCTGTACCAGTGCATGCTCCACAACCTGACCTGACATGCTGAAAATATTTTCATATTGTTAAAAGACCTTACATAAAATGAGCACTGACATCTTGATTATTTAATCTAAATCAGACACCAAACTGACTGTTTCTTCAAAGGCCACTTATTGCTATTCTACACTAACTAAATGTCACAATAGTGCTTCCTGAAATGTTATTTTATGATTTCCTTGCTTTTTTTTTTAATAAGCATGAATTTTGGTCATTTGTTTTTTAGAAACTAGCTTTGGTTACCACTTCTTTCATGTCAGGTTCACTTAAAATGGCAAACTGGCCAAGTGCTGATGTGGGTGTGCATTAATGGGCTCTTCGCTGCTGGGCCTGTTGACTCCTATTTTTTTGTTATGTTATTTTTGTGACCATTGGTTTTTGCAAATGTCTAGAAAGAATTTTGTTAAATTGCAGATTGACACAATGAACATTAGCACATTAGAATTATGTGTTTTTGAGTCTATGCATGAGCAAATAACAAAAATGATTAGCCATTTAGACTCCAGGCATATCTCAAAAATTCAGAACACAAATTGAATATTTCAGTTGACCCAAGATTTGATATTTTCTGGAAAATCACCAAATTCTAGGATTCATTCTATCACCTAATTCCTCTTGTTAGGTGGTTAAATTACTGTAAACAGTAACAGAGTTTTCTTGGCTTATATAATCCACAGTGATGTGCCCGAACAGCAGTAGACTGTGCACACCCCAATGGACTGTCAGATGCAATGCACTCTGACATCTGTACAACATACTCTAGTGTACCTGAACAGCAATGGACTGGCTGTACTTCCTATTGGAATTTCAGAACCAGCTCATGCAAATGTCTGGAACTGATCTTGTTTAAAGCTTAACCATTTCAATGAAGTGACTAAATCATCTGCAGAGACTGAGTCAGAATTTCATATACATGTTAAAGCACCATCTAGCAAGTTAAACCAGGAACCCAACATGAAAAATCTCTGCACCATAAAAATAATTAAAACAATAATATTTCTTTCCTCACTCAATTGACTATCTCCTATTGTACTAACACTAGAATGTGAGTCATTAAACTTTGTGATCTGTGTCATATGAGCTCTGTATCGCAACATTTGAGAAGTGACAGCCATAACATATCACTAGTTTTACTGATTTTTTTAATGAAAGCTGCCAAAAATTGTAAGAAAACAAGCATTAATAGGGTTAGCAGAACTTTCTAAAAAATATGTTTTACAAAGCATTTGAAAATAGACCTTTTTAGAAATTATACAAGCAAAAAAAAAAAAAAAAAAATGATAAAAGCCATTGCCCTTCTATGCAGTGCATGCAATGAACGAACACTGGTGCAGACATTCAGAAACACTTTTAGTAGACACGCAGCATCTGGTGAATAGCAGGATTTACTCCAAAGGAGCTGCAAAAACAAAGTGCAAATCTATAGCACATAAATGCTAGATTAGCCATCTCACATAGCATACTTGTACAAAAAGACCAGCAAATACCCTCCAGAAAGTAGTCATGCAGAAGGTCTTGTTAAATAACTGGAAAAGAAAGTGTCCACTTATAACTGACAGCATCTAGAGATCTTCTTTGTTAAGGCCACTTAAGACTAAGTGCAATGGCTTCCATAGTTATGCATAAACTTGTGTCTTTTACTGCTATGATGTAGTCCGTAGTTAGTAGGGCATATTAACAGGCAAAGCTCTTTCTGCTGCTGAACACATGACAAACTATTAACTAAACAGTTATGTATTTTAAATATTGTACACACACACACACACTGATATATCCTCAATGAGCAAATTATTTATTAGGAACACCTGTAGTCTTGCTTATCCATGGAATGTTTTAATCAGCCAAAAATGTTGCAAGAGCACAATGCATAAAATCAGGCAGATACAGGTCAGGATCTTCAACTAATGTTCACATCAAACACCAGAATGGGCCAAAAGTGACCTCTCCATTTTGACTGCAGCCTGATTGCTGGTGCCAGACTGGCTGGTTTGAGTATTTCTGTAACTATTGATCTCCTAGGATTTTCATACACAACATTATCTAGAGTTAACTCAGGAAAAAACATCCAGTGAGTGACAATTCTGTAGACAGAAACACCTTGTTGACCAGAGGTCTGAAGAAAATGTCTAGACTGGTTTGAGGTGACAGAAAGACTACAGTAATTCAAATAACCATTCTGTACAAGTGTGGCGAGCAGAAATGTATCTGAGAGTGTACACCACATCAAACTTTGAGGCAGATGGGCTACAACAGCAGAAGACCACATCTTGTTTCACTCCTGTCAGCCAAGAACAGAACACAGAGGCTGGAGTGGGCACAGACCACCACTGGTTAAATGAAGACTGGAAAAACATACCCTGGTCTAATGAATCTGAAAACAGCACCATAAAATCTATGCACACAACCTGCTTTGTGTCAACAGTCCAGGCTGGTGTTGGTGGTGTAATGGCTAATTCCATCAAAGAAATTCTCCAAGCAAATGTAGCCTCCAACTAGTTTCATGAACATGACAATGAGTTCAATGTTCTTCAGTGGCCTTCCCAATCAACGAATCTGAAGTCAATAGAACATGGGAGAAATTGTGTGATGTAATCATTGTCAACATGGACTAAAATCTCAAAGGAATGTTTATAATATCTTGTGGAATCCTCACCATGAAGAACTGAGGCCATGCAGAGGGCAAAAGGAGGTACTACCCAGTAGAACTGTAGTGTCCCTAATAATTTGCTCAGTGTGTGCATACAGCTGTTATAGAACAAAACCAAAAGAATGATGTATAAAATTTTAAAATTTCCACAAACATCCACCCTCATTAGAATATAGACATAGCTTTGTTATGGGAAGGACTAATAACTAAACAACATTATACAACACAGGTAAACTGGACACATTTTTATCAATCCAAAAACAAATACACTTTACATTCTGAGGAAATTTGATGCCTATTACTACATATACAGCATATTTCTGCTAAGCTAATTAGGTCAAAATTCAAGGTGTCCTTTCACTTACAAGACAGTAAGTGAGTACCAAATAAAAACACTTCCCTCTTTACTATCCCCATTAAAATGTAGGCAAGAAGAAAATTCGTACCTTGATTTGCTTGTCGCAAACTTGTTGTGGCAGCATAAACAATATCAGCAGTCTTCTGGATGTCGGGTACTAACAAAGTGAGTCCTTCTGGCTCAGGATCTGAAGCTTCTGCCTTTAGGATTCCTTTTGTTTTATCTTTCTTAGATCTATTAAAATTATAAAAAAAAGCCAAGGTAAATGATACAGGGGGGAAACCAATAAAGGTGTGCACTTTTTTTTTTCCATTGATTTTATTGTAATCACTAGCAGAATACCCGCGCTTCGCAGCGGAGAAGTAGTGTGTAAAAGAAGGTATGAAAAAGAAAAGGAAAAATTTAAAAAATAACGTAACATGATTGTTAATGTAATTGTTTTATCATTGATAGCAAAATACCCGCGCTTCGCAGCGGCGAAGTACTGCATTAAAATTTTTATTAAGAAGAAAATTTAACCTTTTTAAACTGAGGGAAAATATGCCAATAATTATTTGTTAAGGATCTCTTTGTATACCACATTGTGAGTTCGGCCATCCT
>JANRMT010062824.1:13731734-13771734 GCA_026402145.1 Polypterus bichir lapradei | reverse complement strand
CAGGCACATAGCACATACATACTTAACTTGTGAGTGAACATCTGCTGCCATTTCTTCCTGTTGCAGTTATTTTTACTTTTGATTTTGATTGTAACTGTAATAACGCAGCACAGTACTACTATGACTTATAATATGTACAACACATGAGACCATCATTCCACAGGAAGGGAATTCTGATTAAACAGTAAAAGGCAGCCACATACAGAAAAGAGAAGGCTGCAAACCTTTGTACACATACTGATATTCAGAATTTACCACTTGATTTAGAGATCTTTTGGTTGTAGCATTTGGGAAGTCAGCTATGATTAAATCAGCATATTTTAAATTATTATTTTATAAATTCTTTAACAATTTTGTTTTTGTTTCCAAATTTTACAATGTCTTTTTCAAAAGTGCTGGAATACTCAAGCTAGAGAGATATGTATTTATGTATGTACTGTATGTAGATAAATAGACACACAGTGAGATAGATAGAGAGAAAGATAATCTGTTGCTTTTCCCATTTTTTTTTTTCCAGTGACAAGCAAGGAAAATTTGTAATCTCATGCTTTCATGGGGAGCAATGGCAAACAACATTAAAATTCCATTTAAAAAGAAAAACAAAAAAACCCTACAACTTCACTTGATTCATATAATTCATGTGTCAGTTATTCCCTGCTGTATGCTCCTATCATCCAAAAATGATGTGCTTTTTGCTAAAATACTGTTAAATACTTAGCGCATGAACAGGAAGCACATTCAAATGGGACTGAGCTTTTAATGACAGACACCCTCCATTGGTCACAAGTTTTTTTTAACAGACTAAATGTAATTTATAATATAATTTGTTAAATCTTCCAATTTGACATTTACTAATTAAGTTAAACTATTTTTTCTTTTATATTTATTTAGATAAAAATATAGTTAGTTTTAATTTTGTAAGTTTACTCTTATGTTTAATGTTACTCAGTGTTGTAAGCCACCACAACATTGCTATAGTCTTTAAACCCAAGCTTTAACAGGTTAGGGTGTTAAAAGTAGCCTGTTGATTCACACTGGCAGTGATAAAATGCTTTGTATCTTGTATGTTGTGTGCTTTTAATCAACACAGTAAATATATGAGTCTAATTGCAAATAGTGGCGTCAAGAGTTAGTGGCACCAGAAATTTAGGGGTCAGAGTCAAAAGTTTTGTGTACCAACTCCACAGTCCTACCTGTAACATTAAATATATACAGAACTCTGGCCTTGTAAACTGAAATTCACAATGTAAAATAACTGATTTATTGCCGCACTAAAGAACAACAGGTCTTCAGGTCACTAACGGCACACAGCCAACTTTGTTCACTTGCAGTATTTTGGTGGAATGATGATTGTACAGTGCAGGAATTATAATGAAGGACATCAAAGAACAGAAGGTTGATTCAAGAGTACACCATATGACCAAAGTCAGCACTCTTGGATCAAGAATTGTCCACAAGGCTGGTAAGTCAAGTTTACATGTGGACTATGAGAGTTAAGATTAAGGCACTAAATTTTCAGAGCTACATTTTTGCAGGGCATTTCTTTATTTCCAGGGGTCCAATGGCACAATGACACACCTGAAAATGTATGATATATTTAAGTATTTATTTTTCATTTTATAGAGTACTGTTTATTTATTTTTTATTTATTTACACTGCAAGCTGTTGTGCCACCATGACAAGCAACACATATTGTTTCATTCATTGCATACAGTCAATAAGCCGAATTATATATTATAGTTGTTTTTATAATTCAAAATGCCATAATTTACACAGGATCACAAAGCGAGCCAGAGGTGGGGACTGAGATGGCAATCCAGTCCACACTGTTTACCTCCAAACAGGAACATACATTTTCATTCTGCGGTGTTGTGTAATCATGTGAGTGGTAGTTTTCTTTTTGCTTTCTCAAACCTTGTGACAGCTACTTCAATACTTTTATCTTTTTACCACCAATCATAGTTAGCAAAAACAAATAATGAAAGGTAAACAGCTTACTGACGTGATACTAGCCTCACAATTCACTGGATTTGACCTTGAAAGAGAATAAATTACGTGAAGTTCTTCACTCACAGAAGAAAGACATCAATTAAATGGCACATTACAATATACTATGTATGTCCTTCAGCTTCAACTTACTAACGAAAAATGCATTCAAATTTTAATCTTGGAGAGAAAAAAAAAAACTCTCTCTGTGTAACTAAATTAAAAATGAGTTTAAAACAAGTCTCAACTGAAATTTAATGCAGCTTTTGTAAATAAGCACAGCATGTTTGAAATATGAAAAGGCATTTATGCAGGTAAAACATTTAAAATCATTTGTTATAATTATTCCGTGGTAGTCAATTGCAGTAATTACACATTTAGATTTTAAATATAATTAAAATATTCAAATAAATGTAAGTACACAAACATTCAAAGTGGTTCACTATAACATCCAATTTCAGAATAAAAATAATTTAATTTACCTGGGCTGTTTATTAACAATAATATAATTTACAAAATGCCAATATCATTCTATTGCATTTTAGGTTGCAAAGATATCTTACTTCATGCTGTGAATATTATTACAAGAAAGGATCCCAGACCCAGAGAGACTACTAAATTACTGCTGACGTGTTCAGAGACCAGCAAAACAACTGTTCTGCACATAAAATCCACACTTTCATATCTAGTTGTTTTTATTAGATACAGATGATGGCAAATATAGTATCAGTCTAAAGCCCTATTTGGACAAGATTGGTTGTTCAGCAGGAGGCGCAGTAAAGTACTGATTACCAAAGGACCTTTGTGATTTTAGTCCCATCTGATTCACTCAAATGATGAAATTTTACTGACATGTCCATTCACACACAACTATGTGAACCAGAGTTTATTTTTTTACTGAATTTTTATAGAAGGTAAAAACCTCTACAATTTTTACCAAAATGTGAATGTGCACTCCATAAAATGTTAGGCAAGAAGTAGTCTAGATCCAGGCCAGACTTTGACAGGAGAAAATGGCTATTGGGACATGGAACCTAACTTCCCACTGGGCAGAACTTGCATAGGAAAATATTGGGTAAATTCTGGATGTACTCACTTGTGTGTAATGTATGCCATTGGCTCTGGAACAGTGGTCTCTATCCTAATCTGGAGTTGCCTCACAAGACAGGTTTTGGGTGAATGGAGTGATGCTTACTCAGGTGGGAGTTATAAAAGATGTGTTTTACAGGTTGGCAAGCTGGCACATATGAATGGACTTCCTGCTGGACAGACTTGGAAAGTAGTGAGGTTGCGCTAGAATATCCACTGGATGTGTCTGCTTGCCAAGAGAGATGCATTGTACATCCAAGACTTGACAAGCAGTTTTTCAAGAAAATCTTTCTTTAGCAAACTTTACCTGGATTGAGGTCAAAAATGCTGCTATAGACAGGACTTGATGGAAAACACTTACTGCCCAATGCATCCTACAATGCAGGAGGAATGACGACTGAGTGAGACTGCTAAGAATAAGCTCAACTTTCACATCCAGAGAAATCCTTTCTTCATCTCATGACTGGACAGAGATATTAGTGTCTGAATGGTGTATGTTCGAGATGTGGGCAGTGGAAGATAGCTGTAAGGAGCGGAGGCCAAAATGTTGCTGCCTGTCCTGACCCACTGATTGACATCAGTAGTGAGTGAGTGAGTGAGCAAGTATGTGCATTTGAGTGAGTGTAAAATTTATTGTTATTTATGAAAATATTGAATGCCATTACATTTATGATAGTTTGCAATAATTATTGTAAGAACTGCTAGGCATGAGTCAGAGCAGTAGCATTTAGAATAACACTGATGTACTCTGTTCATCACTTCGAGACAGGACATTAAGCGTGGCTAACAGCAGCTAGTGTGATACAAGTTCAGTTAACATTTCATTTAGCTGAAAATACAAGTAGTTAAAGCATTTTACATCAGTTAATGAAAACTTAGGAAAAAATTAGCTTTTTTGTCTTTGACATAATATCTGTTTTAATTATATCTTACTAACCAAGGTACCTGTGAGAGACAGGTAATAGAATAAAAAAAAATATTTGCTGATCTCTTGCCCTACATGTACTTTCAGCGTCTTTCCTCTGTTTGCATGTGTCTGAACATCTCTTTACTGGTGCTTCGGTTCTCAAGTGCACTGCCATAAAGTCTGCTTTTCAGACTGCCATTATTTTCAGGGTGCCTTTCTTGCCTCCCGAGCAGTTTTATACTTTCCGTGTTTGAAGAAAAAAAAAATCTCTCAGCATGCCCCTCACAAAGCCAAACTGAAAAATCACAA
This sequence comes from Polypterus bichir lapradei, assembly GCA_026402145.1. Lineage (NCBI taxonomy): Eukaryota > Metazoa > Chordata > Cladistia > Polypteriformes > Polypteridae > Polypterus > Polypterus bichir. Next base: position 13,767,443 of record JANRMT010062824.1, on the reverse strand, counting down.
CAAAGTCAAAATGTTCAATCAGATTGCTGTGGGACTGGACACACAATGACAGTCATGCTTTATTAAATAGAATATCTGTAACTGTGGGTAGAACTCAAGTGCTCAAGTAAATATATAAGAAAACAAGTACTATAAATGAAATTTAACAAACAATTGTTGATACTGGAAGCAAAATCTGTGCAAAAAAACGTGATTAATATGTAAACTGCCTTTAAATTTTACAGTTAAGCATATGTCATCATTTAAAAAATTCTGAGCAAATCCTAATATATTTTAGTAACAATTTAGCAAATCAAACATTCAGGAATGATGGTTTGAATAAAACATTCCTTTAAGAATTAACAGTTTACGTCTATGTTGCACACCCCATTTGCCTAAACAAGATCCTTAAAGGGTTTATGCCTATATTTTAAAGAGGTCATTCAAAGTTCTGATATTTCTCGTTTCCTTTATAGTAATATAGTGGATTTTCATTATTGTCCAGCTGCAATTCACCATTTGAAATGACACTCATGGTCTTGTATTTTCCTGTAAGACAGACATGGGATACGCCTTGATAGATTTAATGATAACAAAGACTTATGTTCAGTGGTTAATGTATCTATACATAAACAAAGACTGTCTATGTTTAGGTTTTTGGATTATTATTTTTTTTTTTTTAATGGCAGAGGACAAATTATGAACCACTAAACAAATCTGTTGTAATTTGCCTTTTATTAGTCAACAGAAAATATTGATTTTAAAGAAAGAAGTTTAATAAATGGAGTCCCACACTTGCATTCAGAAGAAACATTCAAAATCAGAATCTTGTAATTAAATCTACTGCTATACCAATAACATTTGTATAGCACATCTCTCCATTATAAAAAAATATCTTTGGAGGGAGAAAAAAACGTGATCTTCACTTTGAAGTCCCGTGAGACAACTTGCACGACACGCCCTACTTACAAATTTTTAAAGACACTTTAACGTCCTGTGAGACAAAGACGTGAGATAAAAGTACAGCTGCCTTACAGACTTTTAAATAAATATTGCGTAGCGTAACATGCAGATCATGCAGCATGTCACAAGCAGCAGTAGCTGCTGTACAGTCTTTTAAATGATCGACGCGCAGCACGCATGCAGATCACACAGCACAGCACAAGTGGTAGCTGGCTTACAGGACAGCTGCTGTACAGCCTTTTAAATGATCGTCGCGCAGTGCGACATGCAGATCATGCAGCAGGGCACTAGCAGCCCCAGGGGAGGGATAACTCATTCACTACAGCTTTATTACTGGCAAATATCAAGAAGTAAAAAATGAATAAAATTAAAATAATCTCTTTAAATTGTATATCCAGATAACCAAATCCTTGGGGGGGGTTTGGTGAGCAAAGTGAGCAGGGAGCACAGCCCCCTAGTTCTCATACAAAAAAATGCAGTTAAAAGAACTTTACAAGATTTCAAAGAAAAAGATGCAATAATGAGAAACAAATTGGAAACAGATAAGAATATGAATAACATACTGAAAGCAGTAGGTAAGTATTAATTAATATGCACTTACATAACAGATATGCAGGTAATAGCAGAAGCAGAATATTTATATGCAGATTCATCTTCAAGTCTCTAATTTTAAAGTCCAATGTTATAGTCAGACGGCCAGGAAGGACAGAAAAAAAAAAAAAAAAAAAAGCAGGGGTCCAAGGCCAAAAGACCACACAGCACCCACTAGGCATTCTAACTAACAAACATCCTTAGGCAGTTCCTTATTGTTTTTAAACTCAACCCTAGCAGATGAAATACAGTGGGTCTCAATACAGTTGGAGAATCCACTTTTGTTCCAAAACCACAGGCACCTGCACAGTACTTTGATCAGGGGGTGGTGGCACAAAACAGATACTAATTTTTTTAATTTATTTTTTTGAACAACAAAATTAAATTGAAATTGTCAGTGGTTTGTTGCTGTTCATGAAGCAGATTTCTCTGTTTTTTTGTCAACAATTTTCTTTCTGCAAAAGTAATGTTTCACTTTTCCTTACATACTGCAAAATCCAGGCAGGAAATGAAAAAAAACAGCTTGACAACACACCTAACTGGCCATAGATCCAGATACCATCATACCATCACACACCATAGGTGGTGTTTCTAAATTCTTACTAAACAAAAATAATTGTTTGCATTTTAGCTAATGCACTGGCCCCGCACATCATGTTTCAGAATTAGTTTTCTTTAATGAGTGTGACTTTTTTTTTTCTTTTTTTAAACTTAAGGGTATTTTAGACTTGCATCATCAGAGTTTGGGAATGACTCAGTTGTACATCATCTGTCCTGAATCTTCTTGATTTTTAGATTTTAGTTCTTACAGGGTAATAGTGTTATTTTCCATTGTGTGAAGACAGGTTTTCACTCTTCCAGACTAATAAGCAGCAATGATTTCTCCCAAAAATTTTTTGGCAATGTCCTTGGACTACAGCATTTTTTGCTATCATAAATTGTTAAGCTTCTGGTTTAAGGCAGGCATTAAATTAATACAAGATAATCAGACATTCCTCGCCACTGTTGTATTCTCGTCTCAAAATTTTATTTTTTCTCCAGCTGTTCCTTGCCCTCTAAAAATTTGAGTATGGCTTTTGGGGTTTCTAAGTCACAAAGAATCTACTTTTGCATGTCTTTTTAACATTATTAAAAACAATGCATGTTCGTCAGCGGCACTGTATTGGTTTCCTTAATGGAAGCAACAATGTTGGAGACTGACTGGTAAGACACAAGCCCCATTACTGGAAGACTATTTCCAAAGATGGGATGTCATGACGACACTAGCGTGACACTTCAAAAAAGCCATTGTAAAGTGTACCTTATTTTCCAAGATTTGGATTTGTGAAAGGAAAATATTTGTCATTATTTCATATTTTTGATTGTCTTACATTTTTTTCCCCAGCCCTCAGATTACGATTTTTGTCTCTTGTTTCTTGCGTGTGGTTACCTGATCCCTTATTGGCTTATGACTTACTGCTCTGTTCTCTGATGCCGATTCTGACTATATTTTCAGCTGTTATGTAATTATTGTCTTGGTGGTTATGAGCCATTATGAATTCTGACTTCTGTGTCACCTCCTGATTTAATTTTCTCTCAAAACTGCTGTTGCCTTACACAAGCTGTAGAAGCACATTTTGGTGTACCTAATTATGCTTAAGGCTTATATTTGCTTGAATGTATGGAGACATAATAGAATGTATGTACTATTCCTCAAATTAGATCAGATGTTTAAAAAAGCCTCAGATTTGGTTTTGCAATGATTTATGTAATTTTGACACATTTTAGTTTAAAGTCATGAGTCTTAATGCACAGTCAGTTAACAAGTCAAAAGGAGCTTTCCTACTGAGAATAATGAAGTTAAGAAGAAATACATATATTAAAAGAAAGATTTCAAATAAGGTCATGTTAGAAACAGGATTCTGGACTGCATATAAAAATACTTTGTCTGCAGATTTACAGAAACATGGATACACATGACAGATGCTAGGTATTCACCCAAGTTTCATTACCATACACAAATAGCCTAAAACATCTGTGCTAATTCTTGTCAGAAGCACTACTAAATTACCCTCAACTATTACCACTGACCAACAATTCATATCTTATATTAAAAATACTTTCAAAAATATGTATTACAAAACGGACATTAATTGATGTCAAGCTATCAGAAGTGTTCAGCTAAAATACAAAAGAGAGTTGAATTTTTCAATGATAACAGCAGACATTTAATGAAATTCTGTTTTCCCAAGCGAATGTGAAAACCATGCCACAGGTAACACTCTTAGTGATAGTTATTCCTCCTGTGAGTTTTGTAAAACCGCACAATAGACAATGGCTATGCATAATAAAATATAACAATGGTTTGCTTATGCAGCGTCAGACTCTTATTTCCCCCTGGACATAAAAAGCATCAGCCATCTGTCTTCAATCTTTTTCCACTTAGTATCCATGAATAGGACTCTCTCAGTAAATTGAATCCAAACACATGCACATTATGTAGACTGTCAGTTCTAAACTGGCTGGAGGTGAGTGAGTTGGGTGTAGGCCCTGCCCTTTGATAAGACATCAGTTCCAATCAGTTTTTGGGTCCTGCTTTGCATACACTTCTGGGACAGAACACAACTGTATGTAGCCTTACAGTAAAGGACATGGATTCAGAAAACAAATGGGTAGAAATCATAATCGACAGTAAAACGTAATACATAATTAGCCACCTTTACTTTCTTCCTTACGTATTTGATCATCACATAACATCTGAAATCCAGATCATAAGGGCTGTGTTCCCTCAGATAGAGACAGACACACACACACTTGGAGGACAAGAAAGTATCCCAAAGATAGCAACCAGTTATAGACTTGGAACTCTGGACGATGGATCTATGACGCAACAGAATGAATGTTTGACCCACTACTCTGTCTGTGTCTGGTCAATAAATAGTACAATTTAAAAATAAGAATTTAGATGATATATAAATAAAATCAAAAGGTGTTTATATGTCTGTTTCTTTGTTAAATACAGACAAATGGTTGGACCAATTTTTTTTCATACAAAATTCTGCATGTGCTTTAACGTTGGTCCAACTTAAAATCTAGCCTATTTGTTATATTGTTAAGAGGGGTTATAAGATGGGGGGCTGGGGGGGAGGTATTGGGGGATCCAGCACTGACACAGGGACGGTGCACAAAACTGTAATTCCCATCAGGTAGGGGAAGTGCACTGGCACTGAGGTGAAGAGGAGATCATCATCACACACAAAGTTTTGTATCAACCACAGGTATGTAGTGTTTTCTTCTCTATTAATTCACTGCTGACTAACAGGTTTATAGCTTTTGTCTAAAGGTACGTCTTTTTGTCTCGGCAAAGATTGTTTGTGAATGTTCCATTTCAAAAAGACAGATTGTCCTAGAGTTTATGTATACTCAGGCAATTCCAGGTAGTTCAGCTAGCACTGACATAAATATACACACAACAAAAGTATTAATAAACAGTTAGAGAAAGTATGTACCTTTCTAAATCAATCAGCCTTGAAATCACAGTAGCAAAAGTTGTTAGTGCTTCCAACGTCTTAGTTTCAAACCACATTCCTGGTCTTGTTTTGTGAGATTTTCAAACAGTCCTTCATAAAAGTTTATCCTTTATGTTCCAAAGACAATGTGGTTAGATTAACCAGCGAATATAAACTGGCCCAGTGTGACTGAATGTGTGTGTGAGACTGGCCTGCAATGGACTGGTAACCCATCTCTGGACACCAGTCATAGAAATCCTTACTAAATACCTGGACTCCTGGCAGATGAGGTGACCTGCTCAAGATCACAAAGTAAATCAGTGGCAGGGATTAAACCTACAATTGGAGCCACAAGACCACATTCTTACTATGACATAAAACTCTACAAATCCCATGAGACATTGTGGCTATACTTTTCTTTGAATGCAAGCTCCTTACCTGCTAGCAAGTCCCTAACAGCACTGTGAAAATACAATGTCAAAAAGTAGACCAAGAATACTCAGTCCACTGGTAGAATGCAAGGTCCTAAAGAATACAACCAAACATAAACAAAATGGAGTTACACAAAGGAACATGTTGTATTTGGAGCTAAGAAAAAGTTTGAATACAAGAAAAAAAAAACTAACAAATTGTTGTCAGACACAAATGACAAGAGAGGACGCAGTCGCTAATGCCTTGTGCCATTTTTCTCTGCAATTCTCAAGAGCGCTCAGAAGCCAAGTGAGGTCACTTCCTCTGTGTTTCCAAGATATATTAAAACTGGCAGACACCGAAAGAGGCCATTCATTATTGGGTCAGACAGGACAGGAAAGGGAGCTCCTACCTTGTGATAGCAATAAGCCTAAGTACTTGTCCAACTGTTTCTGTCCTTTTAGTTTCTTGATATGCATGTTTTTCTTTTTTAACCTGTCAATTAAAATGGGGATTTAAAGCAGAGGTGCCCCAATTCTTTCCTTGTTTTGTTTATGGCTCATTTATGTTGTTTCATTGTATAAGTGCATGTCTTCACACCATCATGTGGCTCTTCGGTTTATCGCTATAGCAATACCTGCAGAATCTATACAGTGTAATTGCAGGCCATGCACTTGCATAAACCCACACTTGCTCAAAACAGGCCAAGTTAATGTAGAATTAACTTATTACACATCAATTGATATCTACTGCCATTTTCTCTGTTTAGTAATTTGTCTTTGTGTCACTGCACTGTATTATGGTTGTAATGTTATGGCTTCTGAACAAGAAAGACAAGCCAGAAAACATCGATCATTGTATCGTATGGTACAACGACAATAAACTGAAGGAAATTCAACTGCATGTATGCAGGTTCAACTGAAAGGGTTGGGGGGTGGGACTCTTATTTTAATACGCCACCACAATTTATGGTTCTACTAAGTGAATGTAATCACCCTAAAAATTATTATATAGTTAAACACAAAGAATCTCAAAAGACAGAGTTACCCATAATTTTATGTCAAGGAAGTAATCACCTCAACAACTGCCTCCCTCTTCCACTTCCCCTTACAGGCTTAGCAATGCTTTTTGTCTATCAAGATTCAAATATGTTGTACTCAATACTTTACTCCTCAACTTGACATTGCCAAAAGTGCTTTTAATCAATGTCACTACATAATGCAACTGAAATCTTTGTCACCTTCCAGCTCCCATTCAAACAAGCTGCTAAGTTATTATGCATAAGAGTTATCTGGAATTGTGAGGTCAAACACGGAATTACTTGCTTGCAGATGCAGTGCACTGGGAATAGATGCTATTTAATAAACCAGTTTCTTTTCCCAGGCTGGACAGCTGTGACACTCCGTAAATATATTACATTATTTTGCGCTCGCTCACGCTCTCTCTCCACCTCCACCCCCCTCCTTTTTTTTTTTTTTTTTTATACCTCACAATCCCCACCCCCACTCTAAGACCCTACTGCAAGGCACAGCATGCAACCCGGAACAAGCTGATTTTGGACACAGATGTATTTTGGACACAAGAGTTCATAAAAAGAATACTGATCTTATGGGTATTAGAATCTCAAAACAAAGGGAGACACTGACTGCTTAAAAACAGCAATGGATAAGGAAAGAGAAGTAATTTCTAGAAACCCAGAACAAAAGGAATTCAAATGTGAAAGCTATAAAGAGGGCAAAAATGTACTAAAGGATCAGTTTTGAAAGAGGTCAGCTCTTCACATCATTTAGTCTTACAGAATTATCGATGTCTTGCCTGGTGTTCTGAATGCACATAAGCCATTTTTCTTTTCACTGGGACCGCTGAGCTATTGTCTTGCTTTCAGCCCTCCTCCCCGTACGGAGTAGATTGCTCCATGAAGATACAAATCTAATCCACATTCTTGCAGTCGACTCAGAAGCATGCACAATGTCATTTTATTCCTGATGCAGTCTATGGTAAGAAACTTTTCTTATATTTTGTCTCCTTGAAATGCAGTGTAGCATTTCAGGGATATATTTTTTAAAAAGAAAGATGTCTTTATTTTTCTGCTCCTCCTATAAGCGTGGTTAATTAGAAATGCAACAGTCTTTTAGACCTCTTTCAGCACTAGATCTCTTGCTTTGCATGAATTATTAACAAACTGTACAGGAAAGGAGATGTAAATGTGTTATTTCAATCAAGGTAGATGAGGTGGAGTTGATTAAATGGGAATCTTTTGGGCTAAAGAATTTGAGAGATTATTTGATTTGCATGTTCTTACAGAATCTCTTTGTTTATCTACATGCAACAGAGAGAAGGGGAAACAAGGAGGAAAATTATTTTCATAGAAAAATCTGAATATGATTTTTAAGTATATGGCATAATGTAAACAGGGGCTGATAAATATGCAAAATGATAGTATAATGAAAAAGTCTGCTCTTTCCCACAATTTTAAGCCTATAATTTTCAGTGAGCATACTGGAATATGAATAATGTACTGCAGAAAGGGGGGCGTGTTGGAATGACTGCTTTACGTATCAGATACATTAAAAATTACCTTTTTAAAAGAAAGATGAATACTGTGAAATATTGCATTTTAGTAAAGAGCGTTAATGACAAATTTCTCATAACCTGCTCGTGTAGCTGATAAAGATGGACTAAGACAGCACGCTGCAGACAGTCTTTAAACTAAATGCGAGCAGATTATGAATACATGATGATTACTTGGTAGAACATCATTATAGAATACCTTTCTGTTACACCTTATACCTTTTCAATACAGGATTTTAACTTCTAAAATTCTTCCTAGATAACCATCAGGGCTCTATTAAAATTACTTTGTAAGAAAATGGGCACCTCTGCTGTAACATTACATGAGATAAGACGTCTTGAAGAGAAAGAAGAAAAAGAGGAATCTGTCTTGGCCATGCTGGGCATCATTGGTACTGTGCTCAATCTGTTCGTGATTGTGTTTGTGTACATATACACCACTTTCTGAAGCAGAGGCACTCTTACAGGACCAGCTGGGGAAAAAATATCAGTCTATACTAGACAAGAACGATTTCAAAGAAGCAGGAATTCAGACTGTTGAACAGCCAGGCTCCCCAGTGAGGCTGCAGCAAGAATCATGGGAATATCAATTAAACACCGGTGGAAACCCCTGGTAATAAGACACTGAGGAGAAGCTATTAACAACTACATCTAACTACAAAATGAAAAAAAAAATTACTTGTGGTAAAAAATGGAAGGATATAAAACCGAATGAAGATAAAATAACCTCTCCCTCTCTATATTTATATTTTTTGTTATCCTGGGAACATTACCTTCGCCTTCTTTTGTGCCTGGAAGGGAAAACAAACATGCCAATGGAATATTTTGGAATATACAGCAAGTGAAAAAAAAAAAAAAAGGAAAAGATGAGGATGAACACAGAATTGTGAACTAAATAAATGTCTTATCCAGGCAGTCTTTCCTAAATACTGAGCATCAACACTGGGCTCTATAATTTATACTTACAACAACACTGGTTAATTCTGTTATATCACACAAGTACATAATTAGCAAGAATTAAAGTAATGGCCGGTCAAGTTTGTGAAACTTTATTTTTTACTTTATAATGAAATATATTAAAATATGATTACTCAATAATATGATGCTTCAAGCAAGTTAGTGAGGATCTTCCAGTTCAGATAAGGAAAATTATACATATTTTCAATTTTCAGCAAATTAATGACACTTTTTTAAAATTCTAAATATAAATATATTTTTATAGTAAAAATAAATATTATAATTACATTTAGTTAGATGTATCCATTTGATTCTTCAGATGTGTTTTACAAGTGCAATCAGTGAAATGGTGTAATTATCTTTTACCAAGGCTAATAAATCCAAGATCAGCACATTGCTTACACATTTTAAATGTGATAGTGGTTAGAGTCACAAATGTTGATAACGTACCATTTTAGAAAAATAGTAAGCAAGCCTGCAATGCAGAATCCCTAAAAACCTCCTTAAATTACAGGTCAAAAACATTACTTTTTTAAAACTCATTACTATTGTATAAGCTGCGGTTGCTGCTCATGTAGTAAGGGTAACCTTGTAGGAGTTTGCTCAATAGAAGTATTCTCAACGCTAATAATAAATGTTGCTAAAAGCGCTCCAGATTTCAGTTTTCACTCCATTTGTATGACATACTTTATATGACTCAAGTTTGTGTAGTAAAGACAGCTGCAATAACAGTACAACTGAACACTGAGGAAATTGAGTTACATCAAAGTGGCAACCATAAATTCATAATAGCTCTACTATCTGGGAATCTTTGAATTATTTTTTTGCTAATTGTGGATTTAGTAATAACCACGGATTACAGTGAAATAAAAGGAAAACAAGTTGAATAACCATCCGTGTGCCTACTGCAGACCAATGCCTAGCACATGTGATGACCAATCCAGATGGTACTGTACTGAAATCCCACAATACACAGCAAACCTTGTTAAAATGGTGTCTTAGCAGCAGTTGCTTGTATCTAAACACTGGGAAACCTTAAACAACATGCCTTTGACTGAACTCTACAGTGTGCCGCACTGCTAACACCTATCTACAATATATGTATTTATCTACTTCTTGAAAAAATGTAAGACAATTAATAAAAAAAATTTCTTAATTAAAAAAATATTTTCTCTTTGTTCCCTTGATTACCTAGACTGGTCTGAATGCTTATAAACAAAAAACAAGTGTAGCAACAATCCTGTTGTACTTAAACAATGAAAATAAAGGACACTCATATACGACAATATGAAAAAGTAACACTTTTCAAAATGAATTATTTAAAACGTATTAAATGATGCTAAGCTTCTTAAGGTAAAAAATGTGCATGAATCATAGAAATTCTGTTATATTACATTATAACTACAGAATTGCAAACCAGTTCTATTATAAAAAAAAAGCGTGACAAGAAATCCAGAAAAATAACGACTTTGGGGATATAGACACTTAAACAACAACTGCAAACCTGTTCTAATTATTAAATTATATAAACTGCAGGAAATCCAGAAAAAAGAGACACCTAAGCAACAACTGTACTTGACTGGCCTGGCCACACTAATACTTAATAGAAGCCTCTCTTCATGTGTTCCAAACAAATACTAACAACTGGCTGGTATTAATCACAAGCACCTTCAAAGGATTTTTTTTAAATAACCTTTCAACTGCTGTCACTTTTTATATATTTACCCATAGCTCATGGGCATCCAAACTGTCAACATGTTTTGAAGTCTAAATCAACATTATCAAACATGAAAAGATATCTGACTCAAGGAATTTAAATGCATTTTTTTTAAATGAATTCAGACAGAAAAAAGGCAGAGGAAAATGTGCATGCAGGTTCAAATATTTTATATATATTATATTATTTTATTATATATATTTATACACACACACGCATGCACACACAGTATTAACCACTGACTCTCTCACTTTATCCCTTTACCTAACAATAATAAAATTAAAATCTGGAAAGTGATGCATGTGTTGTAAGAAAGTGAACACTTTAAATAATGCTGTAAGTTATAAATATATAGTTGGGTATATATTCAGTATTCTACATTTTTCAAAGTTCACGTAATAAATCAATCCTTACGTCAGTTTGTGAATGAAGAACATTTAAATGCTAGCAGTTCAAAACTAGAGAGAAATCTACCAAACACACACACAGCCCTACTCTTACAAAAGTAACACATCAATTCAAAGAGGGCCATGAATTAGTAGGAGTCTACAAAGCCACGAAAAACACTAAAGCACAATAATGCGAAACAAAGTGAATAAGACAGTCGCATAATCATCTATGGTGGATGAAGAATACTTAAACAGTCAAAAGTATCTTTGGCTTACTCCTCTCTCTTGACAGGGTGGTCTACAGTTGTAGAAAAAAATAATAGCATAAAAATGACAACTCATCCATACCACAAACCATTCCAAAGAATATACAACATACACTCTGTGTGTATTATGTTTTTCCTATTCACTTTTTGGCATTAAGATTGGAGTGTTTTAAGAATTTACACAATTTTGATACTCCAAAACAAGACAATGAGTAAAACAGCAAACAATAAACGCAATTTATACAGTATATACGGGAACATTTTATGTGTCTGTATGAGTGGCTGCTGAATAGCCTCTCAAACTTGTGGATAACATCTCTCTCTCTGAATCTACTGGTTTAAGAGCTGAGAGAAAGAAGACTGAAATCTCGAATACACTTTGCCTTTCTAAGACAGCACGGGTTATGGATATTCTGAATAAAAGGCAGTCACAAGTCAGCATAGAAAGCAGTGAGTTTATCTAGGCAAGAAAATGTGAATGTGACTAGATTTGTCATTAAGTTGTAATCCATGACACCTGTAAACCCACATGAGGTTTGACGTGAACAACAAGTGCTATTACAATTAGTCTTCATCTTAACGGGTTATGAAATTTTAAATTGCTTTCATCAGCATGCACTTGCCCCCTTTTTTTTTTTTTAAACTAAGTTTTCACATCGCCAACACATTGCTATGATGTTCTAGTAAATAACTGGTGATCCATTGTTTTTTGTTGGGAAATGTGGATTGCTTACATAAAGCATCCACACTATTTTCGACAAGTTATGACAATTGTATACTCATCTGAACTAAATTAGGAATCTCTAAACATGTTCCAATTTCTCCACTTCTTTAGTCCAGGACTGAAGCACTTTTCCTATCAGCTTACCCCACTTGATCTTATAACCTATAAGCAGTAGCTGCAAGACGTGGTATCAGGTGATAATCTTTAATCAGGGTCAGTGATCCAGAGTGTTAACACTCCTGGTGGGGCAAAAGACATGATGATATGTTGATATCAAGCGTAAATATTCCTTATTTGTGCTTTTCCTAAAAATGATGTATACAATCCCTCAATTGTTTTGGGAAAGGATGTAGACAGCATTCAGAAAAACACTAGCTAGTGCTTTATTTAATACACAGCAGATTACCAGTTTTGTTAATACAATTTAAACATCAATGCCACCTCCGTTTCTGTGTAATATTTCAGTTCAGTCAATTCCATATGGCCAACAAAAAAAGATTATGTATTGAGATCAAATTATTTTTAACAATTAAATCAGGTTCCCAAAGATAGGGAAATAGAGCATCTTTTTACATCTTTTCGTTATGCCCAATGTGCTCTAACATTTTCTATTTTAATATCCAGCAACTGAAAACTGATTTAAAGAAAAAAAAAAAAACACACACACACTGGCCACAGCGTACTGTCCTCATTTAGATGCTTCTCATTCGTCCTGGTGTCTTGAGTCATGCTGGTTGTGATGGCTGTAGATAAATATTGACCAGCTATCATTGACTAACAGGATAAAAGTCAAATCCTGAATACTCACTCAAATGTTTAAAGGAACGTGTTAATCACAATAACAACCATGGAAACAAACTGTTCAAACAACAAAGACAATAAGATTATACCAAAACAAGCAAAGCTGTGAGAACCAGCATGTTACATGTCACCACTATCCAGCACCATTATGTTGATGTTGAGGGGTTACAAATCTTTGACGTCTGGAAACCTATACACTGATGATGATGTTGCATCAAAAGTGGGTAAGTCAGATAGCACCACATTTACTTGTCCCATATTTTTGACATGATTCAATGCACTACTTAAGCAGACACTGCACTGTGCCATTTTTAGTACACAGCTACAGTATGTGTATCAGCCAACCACATTAATGCACTCATCTCCTTTATTCTAGCTAAACCGGGCAAATGCTTTGGTAATGAAGCTCACTAGCTGACAGCAGTGTTAAGTCCTAAATTCCATCTCATATTACATGGCCTGTACTATTTGGGTATGTCAGACTTGCCAAATGCAGTTGCCGTTCTCATTGGCCATGTCAATTTACCAATTTACATGACTGGAAAACCACTGGACTGTGTGAAGACTTTCCATCACAGTTACACATGCCACTTTCCCTGACAGCCATTAGCATGCTGTCTGATAGAGCCGGTGCTGTACAAAGGGTTAAAAGGTATGGTGTGTTCAGATGCATCCTCTGCCCTTTTTTCTTTTTTTCCATTTGTAGTAGTTTGTAAAAACTTGAAACATCAGACAGACGAGCTTCTCATTCATGACATCCAAAACACTCAAAGCATTTCCAGAGTTGCATATTCCTCACTGCTGCATTCTATGCATTGTACTTTGGGATGAGCATTCATGGCTTGTCAGCTCTCATGCACATCAAGCCAACTCTATGTCTAAAGACAAAAATCACACCTTGTTGGAGCGAGTCAAGGGACACTCCGAGTGAATCCCTGGGTACATCACATATGTGACTGCCCTTCACGGAAGTGTGCCACTGAATGGCTCAGACTCACCAAGATTATGTAAATGAAAACTGCGACTAAAAATCACTGGAAAAACAGTCTAAGTGGCCTTAAGTCACAAGCTCCCTATCTAAATATTTGTGCACCTGTGATTGTTATAATGTGCCAAAAACAGCTCTTAGAAATAAGGCAACCAGCAAAGTGCCTCTAGTTAAAGAAAATCCATTTTTCTGTAATGCTGTTGGTAACACTGCTTGTTGCTTTTACATTAAATTTTATGATTTGAGCAAGAATTTTCCTTCTGTAACAGTGCTGGTCTCACTTTTATTCTTTTTTGTCACAGTTGCACAATACATTAATAACATATCCTGTATTATCACAGTGAACAGTGTTGAAGTGGGCCAAATATAGGGATTTGAGCTATAACATACATATTGGAGCAGAGAATTTAAAAATATGGTGGAAAGAACCATATATGTATGAGTCGCCTAAGTGAGCAGCATGAGCCTAGAATTTATCTTTGGAGAATGTAGTGACCCTAGCCAGAAGGAACAACCTGTGTATTCATTTATAAACGGAGATGTGAACAAGTGCTTCGTCTGTCACTCATATTCAACCACTCGTCCTCTTATTCAGCACAGGGTGCCAGGTGGTGGGCCTGTGGTATATTAGAGGCACCAAGGAGGCAACCATAAAAAGGTACAAAACTATTATAGGGCACACCCAAAAATACGCCCACAGAAGGACAAATTGGGATTAACAATTAACAAAACATACAAAACCTTTAGAGGAAAACTAGAGAAATAACCTCCCAGAGACAAGGAGTAAGGTATGTATAAACACAACAAATACAAACATAAACAAGATATTTGTTTTAGAAAACAACCAGCAAAGCAAAGAAATGAAATCCTTGCATTTACTATAGTATAAAATCAATTTTTGAGCCTCATCTAGCCAGCGTTGCTTTATCAGTATATCCCGATGTCACTAAATACAATTTAAGATATACATTACAATTAGAAATGATGCCCCATGCCACCTCAGAGCACAGCAATAAACAATTGTTCTGTTGTCTCAGAAGACTCTTTCTAATTGCAGTGTTTCTTTAAAGGAGCTTTCACTTCAAATCCTACATATAGATGAAAAGTTCAATTAAAATAAATGAGATTCAGAATGACATTAAAAAGTATTGCCTTTCACAGGCATTACTGTCTAATGGCTTAACTATAGCAATGATGGAATATGTAACAGAGCAGTAATGTATCCCAAAAGGATTGCTCAGACAGCAGTGACTAATGAAAATCACGCCATGTGCTCATTCAGAATTTCAAGATTAATGCAAGAAATTAGCATTGCCTTGTGCAAAAACTAGTTAAACTACATAAAAAAAAAAATGAAGTCTCTACCCTGATGTAAAAATGTGATTCTTGATTGAAAAGCTTATACAAGAAATGACTTGAAGAGCTGCGCCGTAAGATAACATTCAAAGGTGTAAATCTTTTAGTACATATAAAAAAAAACCATAAAACATTTATATATATTCTGAAGCATGGTATTGCCAACTCTAGAGATGTTTCAAGTATGAAAAATTATTTTAGGCTCTGCTTTTAATTAACTGATCAATAAAACCTCATAATTCTAAGACAAAAATCTAACATTTATATAGTCAGAAATCTCTGGGTGTAACATATTTGATTACTTCTGTTGATCTGCTAGTGAAAGGAACAGATGGCTAATCAACTAAATGTGATCTTATCTCACTTCAAATGGGCATGAAGCAGGCAATGATAAGACTACACCTTCAGAAGCCTTATTCGTTAAATCGGACTGAAAGAAAAAGACAGTCACTATAAAAGGAGTCAAATTGTATAATCTATGCCTAGATTTCCTTAATCACACATAAGACACAGACACGTACCTGTCTTTTCTTAACTTAAACACAAACGCGAGAACCATAGGGCTAACACAGCATTACAACACTTCAGTAAATATAACAGTGAACTGATATTTATCTGTAACATTAGCAAAATATGTGAGGCAAATGAGAGAACAAAGCTTCAACATACAGTAATTGGAGACATTTCAGATGTAAGGCAAATTAATTTTACATGCACCCAGATGAAAATCAATCTCCAAATAAATGTGTTCCTCATGCAATTCACTTAACCCATTTCATTTCTTCATGCAGATCAATCTATTCTCACCTCAGCATCTTTCACCATAGTGGAAGTTATTAACCCTCCTCCAAGTACATACACAAGAATGCTGAAAACAGAACCATTACTTTGACAGATAGACAGTACGGTGTGCATTTTATTGTTGAATCTGCATTGTGTGAAGATTTACAGCTCATTAAAAATGTCTCTTTTCAATTAAATATTCAACTAGAAAGATCTTGTATATTCTGAGATAAAAAATATATACTATCTATACCTGGCTTATTACTACAAGTGTTTAATTTGGCATAATACTCTGTTTAAATAGACCTGTATTATTATCATTTAATTCGGTATACTGGTAGGTTATATATAACTGTATTATGACTACAAGTATTTATTTTATTTAATTCAATATACTGGTGGGTCTAACTATACCTGTATTATTGCCATAAGTGGTTTTTTTTTTTTTTCATTTAATTCTGCATACTGACTGGTAGGATCATCTATGACTGTTTTATTACTACAATGGTTTTCTTAATTTGCTGTACAGGTAGTATTATCTATAATTTATTATTACTACAGTACAGATGCTTATTTGATTTCATTCAGCATACGTTTAGGTTTATCTAGATCTGTATTATTACTACACTAGCACATCAAAAATGCTTTAATTAAACGGGCATAACAGTAAAATGGCAAGTCTGCCTGTTTTGATCACATCGTTCTTTTAGGAACCTCTGTTTCACTGGATATGCAAGCCCTTACATCCCTCCTCCTTTGTGCGTCAACCTTTTCATTCACTTTTTCACCCAGACAACTTCGGGTAACTCAGCTAGTCAGTTATAGTTTCATCTGATTAAACTGATGCATCTTTAGAGTTTACTTATAACAAAATCACCCGTTAAATTGTGGTGGTCACAATAACAGAACGAAAAAAAAAGTGAGGGAGTAAAGCAGCATACAAAATTGCTTTTATTGTAAAGACTGCAAGAAATAAATAAATCAAGGATAATAAATGTGATAAAATTAAATGTTATACATCGACAAAACTGTTGAATGCGTTAGTATAATTTGCTGAGTGGCCACTTTAGAAATACTTAGCTTTCTGACGCAATACGCTTCTCAAACTGTGCAGACAATGACATTTCAAGCAAATTGCTGAGTTTAACTGTGAGGATGAACGAGCAAGACTAAATAATGAAGTGGCTTCCATCCATGAAAAACAAGGTGCTATTTTGTGGTAGCAGTGGCTTAAAAAAGGTTGAAGAGTATAAACAAATGCCAAATTGCTTTATCAATGCCAAATTTATGCTTAGTTACAGTTTCTGATTTATCCTGCATGCACAGCTGCCACTAACATGGCTAGATGGATTTAGGTCAATATATCTAACAGGTAAGTGGTAAACAGCCTTGAATCTGACACCTTCTGGAAGAGCATTGGAAAAATGATGCCCGATTTGCATAGTTAACCATTTAGTCTGGAAAAAACAGGCCCAAAGCAAATGAAACAGAAATTAAAAAAATAAAGAATCAGTCCTTATAATAAAAGGGATATAGGAAGAATATGAGTTTAAGTTACTGTTTCATGCACACAGGTTATTTCACAAATTGGTAATACATAGTTTATATCAACTCTGTGTACCTATCGTTATTTTAAAAAACAAGGTCTGGTTCCTGCCTGTCTTGCTGGTATGATCTCCTTAAAATGGTGAATTGGATGAAGCAAACTCAGGAAAGTGACAGATAATCAATTCATTATGTACTCGTTGTAACCTTTTTGAAGTTTACACTCGGGATTAAGTCTACCAACCAACAAACAAGTACAACCCTTGACAACCAATACTACCTTGTAAATTAATAATCATTATTGTGCTATACAGTGAATTCATACAGTGGATTCATTAATGTAATATACAATGGATCCAGTATCTAGACCCCAAAATAGTCTAAATATTATTCAGATCCCAAAACAGTTTCTTTTTTTCCCCATCATTAAACACTCTCAAAACGTAAACGGGATTTCATGAATTCTCGCAAACATAAGCACCTTAGGCAGTGATTGCAGCCTGGAGTCTTCTTGGGTCTGATATTCTTCTCTGTAGATCCTCCCAAGATGTGTCAGATTGAATGAAGACTGTCAGTGGACAGCTATTATCAGGTCTCCTGAGAGATGTTCAGCTGGTTTCAAGTCTGGGCCACTCAAGAACATTCATTAGAGCTGAACTTAAGCAACTCTTGTGTTGTCTTTGCTTGCAGTTCCATCAACCTCAAGGCTTAGTTGTTTGTTCAGCTGTGGGCTTTTCTATAGACAAGTGTGTGCCGTTCCTAATCTGTTTAATCGACTGCTTTGACCAAGGGTTGACTCCAAAAACTGATATTCAATAGAAGGGGTGTGCTTGAGCCAAATCTGAAGTCTCATAGCAAAGGATATGAAAACTTGTGTCTAAGAGATTTTTTTTTTTTTTTTTAATACATTTGCAAAATTTCCTAAAACAGTTTTGGTCTTTGTCTTTCTGGAATATTGAGTTTTGTCTGATGAGGGAAAATTAAATGATTTTTAAAAAAGGCTGCAACAAGAGGTCTGCCTTCTGAACACACTGCATATATGGTTCTGAGCATCATTTTTTATACAGATTTCTGCCCCAGTATTACCTTAAAAGGTACAAAATATCTGACTTTTAGAATAAAATCTAACTCATGCAAAACAAATGACAAAATAAATTAAGAAATAAATGTCCTTTAAATGATAAAATTGAAACATCCTTAGTAAAATGCAATAATGTTAATAATTATGAAAGGAAAGTTATAATATTCAACTTGACAATTACAAATTTTAAAGACAAATTCTAATAGGATATTAAACTTACATGTAAAAATGTTCCCAAATATAAAAAGCTTTTACTTTTAGAATTAGAACTCATCCTGAAAAATTAACTATCTAAGCCTTCAATTTTTTATTTAAAATTGTTAAAAATAATTATGAATTTGTCCTGCTTTTGGGAAATGTCTTTTTATAGGTTAATAATCTGAGTTTGCTCACTTGTTTCTCTGAGTTAATGTGCTGAGAAATAAATTCAGCAAAAATACAGAGCCATAAGGCTTCTAGTTGTTTTCAGAAGGACATTTGGGCAGTAAATAATATTTGGACTAAAGAGATCTCTAAAGATGTCCTTGGTTTAAACTATGAGGCAACAGATTTTTTCCATCTACTGATGCGTGAAAAAAAAAAAAAGCTTCATTAACATCTACAATAAAATTTCCTCTACCACTGTCATTTTATTTTTTTGTGATATATAAAATATCACCATCTACTGTCTACTATTTCATTATTCAGAAAAATGTTATTTCATTCAAAAGGTTGCAAAAAGAAAATGTGGTTGTGTGTCTGTACAGATTAAGAGCAATTATTCAAGGAAAGGTATTCTGTACATTTAGTTTTGTGTTGTGTAGTGTGGTGCCTTTTTGTGGTCTCTGACAACCTTGCAGACAACTATGTAAAAGATGTGACATGGGGGGTTAACTGTAACAGACAATACATAAATGACATCAAGAAGAATAAATAACTCAAAATTTGGGGATTTTAAATTTTGCTTCCAGCAATGACTCTATGTTCACATTTTTAAAAAAAAAGCCATGAAGTAACTGAAGAACTTCGAAGGTTATACAACAAGAAAGAGGACAGGAATAAAGATGAGACAGAACTTTGAACAAGCAATTTATTCAAGTAAGAAAGCAAAAGTGTACATATTGTAATCTTTCAAGCAGCCCTGCACTTGAATCAAAAATATTCTTTGATCCTAAGACATAGCTGGTGTAGCATTAAAGCACACAGATATGAAAAGTATTGTCCTCCGCTAGTAGCTAATGCCAGAACAAAAGATACTACTGGCAGACAAGTCTTTGATCTGAACAGAGATGCAGCAATGTTGATCCTTCATGAGCAAGGAGCCTCTCAACAGACAACGGCAGCCGCCTTTAAAAAAATAAAGGACTTTCAAAAGTAGCAAATTAAAAAAAATAAAGCAGTTACCTCTTACATTATAGTTCAATGGTAGAAACAAGAACGTTACCGTTAATCACAAAGATGATAAATAAAATATATCATGATAGCAATTATTTTAGACTAAATGAGAAAAAAACTTCAGAAAACAAGGCAAATACAGTGAGTTAGGAAAAGTGTGGATTTGACTGTACATTTAAGTAGAACATTAATAAGTAAATACTTCACTGTAGCCAAAGGGAGATTTGAAATGCTTAATTGCAGGGGTGGGTAAAACATTTCTATTATAAAAAAAATCCTGGGAGAGAAAGACTAGGGAGACGAGACGTGATCTTCACGTGGAGATCACGGAAGACACTTAAAAGACCCACGAGACAAAAGAGATTGGCCACAGAGAGTCTCACAGGGACCTTAAACATGAGACTTTGTGCCAAGAGATTGATCCATAGAACATTAGATTCTTGCAAGACACGCCCTACTTACAACGAATATCAAATAAGACCAAGGGCAGCAAAACACTCAGTCGTGTAAAAGCTTTGAGCACACACAGATCCAGGGCTCTCAGGGCATATAAACCGTATAAGGACAATACGTTATAGATGAAACGTTGACGACTAAGCAAAGAAGAAAGAGTAGCGTGAAGAAAAGAGACTCAAAAGCATTGAGAGAGAAAAAAAATGCAAAAAAGAAAAAGAATAATCTAGGTGCAAATTCAGAAAATGAGGGAAGTAATAATCAGCCCAGAACAAGTGGAATAGAAGAAAAAAAAAGAACATCCAATTGGGCTCAGGATTAAAAGTCAAAGTAGAACTTCATAAAGATGTTCAAAAACGTTGGCGCTATACACATGCAGAGTAGGTAAGAGATTATGAAAGCAGTGGATTTCGAAAGGCTCAAAAAAACGTTGCCGCAATACAAATGCAGAGAAAGTTAAAGAATATTAAAGCAGGAAAATCAGAAAGTATCAAAAAAATTAAAGTAAAGATTGCAGTAGCGAGAATAAATGGAAATTATTACTGGAAAAAAAAGGGAAACTAATCACCATGGACCAGGTGTCATTGAAAAAAAAGCAGGACAAAGCGAGGTCAGAAATAAAAGGCAAAGAGTACAAAAAAAAAAGTAAAACGTCATAAAGAGGTTAAAAAAAAAAGTAGGCGCGATACACATGCAGAGCAAGATACAGAATATGAAAGCAGAAAAAAACTAAAGTGTCAAAAAAAAAAAAAAAAAAAGAAAGTAAAGATCGTATTAGCGCAAACAGAAATTCTTAATCAGAGAAATAAAGAAAAGGTGAATAGAGATCGAATATATGGACATTGGTGATATGTCAGAAGTATGTAAATATTGTAAGGCTTTGAAGTTTAAGTCAGAGAATTTCAAAAACGGAGTTTACCTCACATGCATTTATTGGGTTACTTTGCAAAAAAAAAAATAAATTAGCTGCTGATGATGATCATTTTGTCTGTGCTGAAATTCTAAACAGAGAAACCTATCCTGAATTATTATTTTTTTTTATTATATTTTTATTAATTTTATTGCAATCCATACAAATCAATCAAGTTTTTACACAAAGAAAAATTGAGTTAAGGACATATTGATCCCCACCCCTAAAATTATGATACAAAGTCAAACGTGTCTCACGGACCTCATTTAAAAGATTCAGCATGCTGGGACTCGAAAGATTCCAAATATTTTTATCGAAGTTGTGAAATAAAAGTGAAACTAAATAAATAGCAACAATTCAAAGAAAAAAAAATCTTAAGTGTGTATCTGGAAAACTAAACACGGGGGTTGGCGAGCGAAGCGAGCAGGGGGTAAAGACCCCTAGTAGTTTAAAAAAATAAACATGTGTAACAGGTCACCAAACAGCATCAGCATAGAAAATTCAAGTCTTTAAAATGTCATTAAACAAATGTGTACAGGGAGCATTTTATTCTGATGGACAACTTCAGTTTGCCAGAATTAGACTAGAGCAGCACCACAGAAGGCAGAAGAAATGGAAACAAAGTGACAGGGCTTTCATGTGAATACTTAATTATTCAGGTAGTTAAAACTCCCACTAGAGGTAAGGCCTGTCTATTCAATATCCTTTAACAGCCAAGAGAAAGCCAGCCACACCAGAATGTCAGAGTGACTGCATAAAACAACAGTGTTCAAAGTATGATAAGATTTGAAATCAGACAGGGGAAGCAGATTGGGTTTTAGGATACTCTCTCAAAGTGTCTAACTGTTAAAGCACGAAAGAAGAGCTTAGAGCTTAAGAGTGCAAACAAGTAAGGGCAGGTGAAAAGTGAATATAATGTGGGGTAGACTAAAAATTCAACTAAGCCAGACACAAGAAAATTTACTCTTTAGTCAATTGACTGGCTGCAGCTGATTGAGGGCTAGAATTGTTCAAATGAGAAATGTATGTAGGGAAAAAGACACAATGCAATACTTCTTACCAAATCAGAGCATTTGGTGCATACAGAGAGAGATTAAACAGCAGAATGATGGGTATAACTCCTTTTTTTGAATACACACACAACATTTCTTAATGTAATGTATCCCTTTCACAACTTGTTTCTTTTTTTCTCTTCAATGAAAGGCTGTTGCCCACAGTATAGTTCTCAGCTAGGAGCTAATGCCAGAGCAAAAGATACTACTGGTAGACAAGTCTTTGATCAGAGCAGAGATGCAGTAACTGTCTACTTTTGATCCTTCATGATCAGGCACATTAACACAGATCAGACCACATTAGCAGCAAAAGGTACAAGGCAGGACAAAGCCCAAGGAGGAACAGCAGTCCATTTGTAAATTATTCACATATACAAGGAAATTTTTCTGATACTTTATGTGCTTAATTACAGCAGAAAAACAGTAAGATTTTTTTATATGGTAGTGACAAAAATGTGAGTAGCTCTAAACTAATTACTATAAATTCAAGAATATTTTCAAAATGAAATGGGACATGTTTCTCATATGGAAAATTACATTTAGGGATGCAAATTCTAGTTTAAAGTCCAATATTTTTAAAAACATTAATGTACCTATATAGAGTTATGAGAAAAGTAACAATAGATGAGTCAGTCTGATTAAATGTGTGTTACACATACACAAAACTAAGCTTGTTTTGTATCTTTATTAAATGTGCTATTTAAATGGGTAAGGCAAAGGAAGGAAAAAAGTATTTGTTTATCATCTGGAGGAACCCCCCTCATCCCCCCCAGCTACAAAAACCTCAACCAAACCACTCTTACCTGAAACTGCTGGTCAGAAACATTTTGGCCAATCTCTCTTTACAGAGCCGTTTCAGCTAATTTCCATGTGTGTGATGTGTTGCCTCACATCATGTCACAGTTTTTCATCACAAGTAAGATCAACACTTTAAGCTGATCATTCTAAATGCAGAATTTCCACCATTTAAGCCATTTTTTACTCCTGTGTTTGGTTTCACTGCCAACCCTCATAATCAAACAGATTGTTTTGGAATTCATTCTTCCTTTAATTGACTACAAGATCTCTAGGCACTGTGACAACTAAGCACCCCTACACTATTATGCTCCCTTTACACCTGTATGCTTTGCTTTACACCTGAGATGATTTGCAAGTGTCGGCGGGCAGTGCTTTGTTTTCTTTAAATGTAACACAATGTAATTTTACAAAAAAGTTTAACCCTTATCTCAGGCGGAGCATCCAGGTGGACTATATAACGTGTTACATTTTTTTGGGAGTTGATTTTAAAATCAATCTTTGTCTTACTAGAGGGATAGAGGCACATGTATTACCAAATTCAAGAGATGCCTACAGATCTTTAGCTGTCACCACTATACTGCATCCAAGCTCACACAGTAATCTTAAAGAATGACCTCTCCAACAGCACTTAGCCTCTGTCATTATTGTGCTATATGAATAACTTTGGGGCCTCAATCAAAAAAAAAAAAACAAAAAAAAAAAACGCTTTTGTGGGTCTTTTCAATTTAAGGTTGTGGAAAACATGTTAGAGTAATGCCCTAAAAAGTCTTGACAATATAAAAACACGTCATTTGTGTTACTTCTAAAATGAGGCTCATTACAAATAAGATACCTAAAATAATTAGTAATACTGACAAGAAAAAAAAAGTTTGCTACTCAACTTACAAGTCAAATTCCAGAAGTCTGATGTACATGCAATTCCTGTATAAGCAAAAAAAAAATCTAAAAACAATTTTAAATCACTTATGTCCCTAGCTTTGTGTAATAACAAGACAATTTTTGGTTCAGAAATGTCTTCAGGTAAAATAAAATATGCAACATCTAGCTGAGTTCTTCCTTTAAAAGGTAGATATCTTCAATTTTACAAAAGCAACAAGGTTGGACAAAAAAGAATTGCAACTAAGCTAGCTTGTGCCACCATTTTGAGCAAAATTAAAGATCAAATTTTGTCTCACAACCCCAGTAAATGAAAGACAGTCTTTATATCATCACGCCGAATGTACATTTCCCAATTTCTCTGTAAACTTCAAAGCAAGATGCATGCCATTCAAAGCAGCTCTTTAGCATTTGGTATAAATTCTAATCTAATAAAAAAAATAAATCATTTGACATAAAACTACACAAGCTTATTCTCAACACTCAAACACATTTATCATGTTACTTTGCAAAAATATTGCGGTATTTTACAATCATTACTGCATAATTTGGGAAAAAGAACCGTGTTATTTTGCAAAAGTGTTGCCTACGTGCTGCAAGTACCATTGTGTATGTGCTTGTTTTAGGTTGTCTAGTGACAGTTAGTAATGACTCAGAGAGATTCATCACATGCACAGCATTGCCATCAAATGCATTAGGTGTAATACAAAATGAAGGGAAAACTAAAAACATAAGGGTAAGAGTAAATACCTCATGGAAATTAAGTCTAACGGTGAGAAAATACAAACATTCAGAGGTGTTTTTTGGCATAAAACTAATGGGTCCATAACAGAATTTTCCTATCTGCAGGCTTGGGTACTGTTTACATTAACTTAAATAATATTGGTCTCCCTTTTAAGAATTACAAGCGTCACATGCTAGCATAGCCTTAAATTTGGGGTTTGGTTTAAAATTAATAAATAACAATATTTTTAAAAAAAGACTTTCCTCATGGTGATGATTTTCAAATCCAATGGCTATACTAGAAATGTTCTGGTTGCACATGAGTACATATGCTAAAAGTAGAGAGAAACTTGAAGCGCCGATTGGTTCAGCCCTATTGGCCACAAACAAACTTGCACTACTTGTCAGGAAGATACTTTCACATTCTACAAAAAGCAATATTTTTCTAGATAACACTGTGCATAAGATAGAAAATTAAAAAAAAATTGCTTAAGACAAAGCTGAGGGTTATTATAAACATTGTAAAAATAAATTACTAAGGGAAGTTTATCATTATTTTGTACACCTGGAATTGGCTGTGCCCCACTGGCCCTTAATGCAGAAACAATATAGTAAATATTTCAAAAGTATTTACAGTTTTTAGTAAAGAAATGAAAGAAAATAGTTCAGAAAAATCATAGTTTACATGTTGTTGCATATTGTAATTCCATGCAGAATGCTAAAGTATTTTGGCTACCTCAGTGCTAATGGGAACACTTTACTTCAAAAGACATTATCATGTTAACCTCTCATTCTGTGAAAAAAGGCAAAAAAAAGATTACGTATGCCTTCAATAACTTGAAAATGGCATGTCAACACTTTAATGCATTTATACCATTTAAATAAAGTGCCTACATATGCATATTTAAAGCAAATGATCCGAGGGATGCTCTAATTACACTGAAACTGCTAGACAATTATGCTAGGTTCTCCACAACAGGCACTGTAATTAACTGTATAATGACAGAACAATACTTTTCAACAAAACATGCATCAATACATACACGCACACTGGTTTACTTCTGAGCAATACTCAGCGGCATTATGTAATTTAGAATGTGACTTGCATAGCAAGGGGGTTTAAAAAAAAAAAAAAAAAAAAAAAACTCATAACAATTCCAACCAGATATGAATGCCCCTAAATGAGATTACAAATTAAATGTACTAAGTCCTTCTGTGCTGTTTGCTGTCTTTGACTATAAGGCTTTAAAATACTTTTATTCTGTTCAGTTGGACATTAAAGATTTGCTGTTTAAATATTTAACAGTTGCAGAGAAACTTCATGAGCTGGTGCAAAAAAAAAAACAGTCTAAAATACAGTTTTAGGAGAGTTTTATTATTATTAATAGTAATAAGTGATGAAGGGAAAACTACTTATAAAAACAAAGAAAAAGAACATCCTTCCATACTGGATGGTGTGTCTTCTCTTTTGTGATGAACAGCAAAAGATGCAGTACACATGCATCATCGAAAGTGATCAGGCAATATGAATAGGACTTCTTGAAAGCTTGCTTAATAGGCCTCTGGTACTTAAATCTGCAATTTTCTTAAAAGTCTAACAAAATCAAAAATGACACCACCACCTGAAGATAATTTATATATGTTTAATTGAAATATGAATATAGACATAGTCATATGAAAAAGTTGCCTGCATAATAATTTACTCTCCTTTCAACAAAAAAAGATAACAGTGGTATGTCTCATTTCCTAGGAACATCTGAGTACTGGGGTGTTTTCCGAACACAGATTTTTAGTGAAGCAGTATTTAGTTGTATGAAATTAAATCAAATGTGAAAAACTGGCTGTGCAAAAATGTGGGTCCCCTTGTAATTTTGCTGATTTGAATGCCTGTCACTGCTCAATGCTGATTACTTGCAACACCATTGGTTGGTTTAGCTCGTTAAAGCCTTGAACTTCATAGACACGTGTGTCCAATCATGAGAAAATGTATCTAAGGCGGTCAATTGCAACTCAAAGCAACTCTCAAAAGATCTGAAAACAAAGATTGTTCAGTCTCATGGTTTAGGGCAAGGCTACACAAAGCTATCTCAGAGGTTTAAACTGTCAGTTTCAACTGTAAGGAATGGAATCAGGAAATGGAAGGCCACAGGCACAGTTGCTATTAAACCAACCCAGGTCTGGCAGGCCAAGAAAAATACAGGAGTGGCATATGCGCAGGATTGTGAGAATGGTTACAGACAACCTACAGATCACCTCCAAAGACCTGCAAGAACATCTCTCTGCAGATGGTGTATTTGTACGTCGTTCTACAATTCAACGCAATTTGCACAAAGAACATCTGTATGGCAGGGTGATGAGAAAGAAGCCCTTTCTGCACTCACGCCACAAACAGAGTCGCTTGTTGTATGCAAATGTTCATTTAGGCAAGCCAGATTCATTTTGGAACAAACTGCTTTGGACTGATGAGACAAAAATTGAGTTATATGGTCCTAAAAAAAAGCGCTTTGCAAGGCAAAAAAAAACCAAAACACCGCATTCCAAGAAAAACATCTGCTACCTACCGTCAAATTTGGTGGAGGTTCCATCATGCTGTGGGGCTGTGTGGCTAGTTCAGGGACTGGGGCCCTTGTTAAAGTCGAGGGTCAGATGAATTCACCCCAATATCAACAAATTCTTCAGGATAATGTTCACAAAGTTGAAGTTACGCAGGGGTTGGATATTCCAACAAGACAGTGACCCAAAACACAGTTCGAAATCTACAAAGGCATTCATGCAGAGAGAGAAGTACAATGTTCTGGAATGGCCGTCACAGTCCCCTGACTTGAATATCATTGAAAATTTACGGGATGATTTGAAGCAGGCTGTCCATGCTCTGCAGCCATCAAATTTAACTGAACTGGAGAGATTTTGTATGGAAAAATGGTCAAAAATACCACCACCCCGAATCCAGACACTCATCACAGGCTATAGGAGGACAGCGTCTAAAGGCTGTTATATCGGCAAAAAGGAGGCTCAACTAAGTATTGATGTCATATCTCTTTTGGGGTGTCCAAATTTATACACCTGTCTAATTTTGTTATGATGTATATTTTCTGTTAATCCAACAAACTTAATGTCATTGCTGAAATACTACTGTTTCCATAAGGCATGTCATATATTAAAAGGAAGTTGCTACTTTGAAAGCTCAGCCAATGATAAACAAAAATCCATATCTATTTTCATCAAAATTATTACTAAATCGAAAGTATACGCAGCATCTTCATGGTGCCATGTACAGCTTAACAACATGCTGCAATTGTGAAACATAAGAGTGACCACCTGACATATTCTAGAAGTTTAGCCTACTTCCAAGAATGACAACAAAAAAGATGGTAACCTAAAGACACAAAACAAATACAAACAAACCTACTGCCTTATTTAATATCATCTTTAATAAGCTATCATGTTTGTTTTCTTTGCCACAGCAAGATCAGTTGTTAAAAATAAATTACATTAATGAAAAGTTCATTATACCAGAACATTAACAGGCAAGGAACTACAGTAGCTGAATACTAATTACAAACAAAATTGTAACCAAAACAAAATCATTCTTTCAAAACAGCCTTTTTCAGTATTTTCAGTGCCTACTGTAATTGCCATGTCTCTCGGTCTGTATGAAATAACTGAGCTCTCAGTGGACCAATGTTATTGGAATTTGACACACACATTCTTCAAAGAGATGTCTTAGGAAAGTCTAATTTGCAATGAGATTTCTTAAATATCTTCCGATATATGACTTTTTGAAATTTCTACTGAAAATTGGTGGAGTTCAGACTTGTCTGTCACAAAACAGAGAAACACTCTAACTTCAATTATGAATTAGTTTGCCTTTACACATTTATTTTCAGAGGGGTTACTTCATCAAGTATATGAAATATATTTACCTTTTTTACAGTTCCGACAGTAAAACAGATCCTCATTACAAGTTAGTCAAACATCAGGAGAAGCACACCGTGTTGCAGTTACATAAACTCACTTCTCCTGCTGCTTGAGGCAAGTTAACCATAAAAGTCACTTATCTTGAATTGAATGAAAAAGGATAGGAATTACGCAAGCATCTCATAGAGTGAACAAACACTGTATGTACTCAGTATTTATGTTACACTAATAATAAACCTCATTACGTGCAGATAGTGAGGATTACTTATTTTATCAACACTATAATTTACTGGCAAAGCTACAGACGTGCTTTCCACCATTGTGGCCCATTGCAGCAACCATGCAGCAAACAGAAATTTTAACTTTCCATGTCAGAAATATTACTTTTAAGAAATCTGACCTACAATTATTCACAGACCCTCTACAACCTTCACCTAACAAAACATTATTTAATGCTGTTTTACATTACTTGAAATCTGCATTATGCTGTTAAAAAGCATTTAATGTAGTCTACAAATGTGTGTTTGTATTCTACTATCAATCTTATTTTTGTATGAGACTCCCTGTTACAAAATATTTAACAAAACAGTGTGATAACTGTTTGATTATGTAACTGAATTATTTTAAAAGATTAAACTTTTATATTGCTTAACTTAACTTCCCACACACACCTCAATGTTACTCCATGCATACATTTTAGAAAATTAATTTTTAACAGAGATATACAATCACTGTGTGTATTCAACATGTTAGAGCACTCCATCTAGGATTCCATTGCACTTTATTAAATTAGTGTGACAGATTGGACCTCCTTTCATTGGTCAAACATTTTATATTTATTTAGGTCCATAAATATTAGGTCAAAACACATCTTGTTTAATAATATTCTGGCCAACTTTATACGTTTTTTCCTTGCAGAGCTAACCTCAAGCCAGGTAATAGCAGGTCTATTAAAAAAAAAAAAAACTATGGGACCCTGCAGGGTGACTGACTAACTGTACTGGCCCATGTAAAGTGACTGCACTGGCAAATTATTTACTTTTGCTCTTCAGAAACTGACTGGATGGCTTTCTATTTGCAAACATAATGGACTGCTTCTGCAATGCACATTCTGCATTTCCCTGAAATTAAGAGTATGTTGAAACGAAAGATTATTGCATTGTGTCTGGGACATTTTCATGTCAAATTTTAATTTTTATCAAGACACATCACAGATCTAAATAGAAAAGTAATCATTTAATGTATTGAAAACTGCACTAAGGGAGATGAAAAAAAAAAAACACAGTTCCTGGGTAATGAGAACTCAAAAACATTTACTGTCAATAATAAATACACCTATTCAGGTCCTACTTTATGGTAATATTTTACAGTGATGGTGGGAATTCCGGTCTAGCATTTAACTGCCAAAAATGACACACCCTTAAGCAATTTGCTCAATTTTCCTTTAAATTGGGGTCAGGGTTGGGGTTCAGGCAAACAAAACTTAGCACCAAGCCAACCTTTTAGATGTCTAGCTGACCAAAAAAATGGCAAAATACTTTGTCTCTTTCATTTCGGATCTTAACTGGTATCTGTCATGGACAATGTGTTTTTAAGAAAGCTACTCAGAAATAGTTAAAGAAATAATGCTTTAACCCAATAGGAAATTCCTTTGTTTTTTTTATTTATTTATTTTTTTAATTTTTATGAAGTCCACAAAAACAAGAACAGGAAGCAAGTTCCACATATTATGTTAATGAGACATTACCCTGTTTAAGCTGGCGGGACATATACAATTATATGTACACATTTTTAGCAAAAATAGTCCTTATAATAAAAGGTGCAATTTTCATTGACTTATTAGATTAGAAAATGAGAGAAATTGATGAAAATTGACATTTGAATCTGCAACCATCTTATTTTAAATTACATTATGTTACCTTTTAAATTATATTGTGTTCATTTAGAATGTGGTTATTTCGAAATACTTTTAAAATTTTCTCAAAGAAAAGATAGAAAATGTGTTGTAAATCAAAAACATTTAGTTGGGAAAAAAAAGAAAAAATTAAAAATTCATAAAGATGTGACAATAGATAAAAATATGATAATGATTAAGATTTTTCATTATAGTTGCATCAGTCAAAGAAATGGCCCTAAACTTATCACAAGACATTTACAACTGACTCCTGAAAAGTAACTCATGTCCACAAGTCAAAAAGTTATAGATGACCGGTCTGCTTCTCATAAATGACAATTCGTCTGTCCATTATCTGAACTTAAGTATTCAGGGTCAAAGGGCAAATATCATGCATTTACACAGGGCCAATTTAGAGTCAGTCGAACACAGGGTGAACACACACACTCACACACACCCCGCCCAATATAGTATCGCCAATCCACCTAACTTTTATATTTGGACTGTGGGAGGAGAACAAGCAAATTTAGTGTTATCAATAAATTTAATGTGTATATCTTGGGGATGCATTAGAAATCCAGTGAAAATAGAGAGAGCCATCACATTATATGAGGAAGTTCCTCACATACAGAGCTTAGAGTGGGATTTGAAAGTGAAACTATAGAAATGTATGTTAATTATTTTAATTATAATTAAACTATATTAATTATATAATTAATATAATACAATTAGTCTCAATATATATAAAATCCAACGTCTTTCTGCTTTACACGAGAGAACTACTTAATGGATTTAGATTGGGGTTTTTTTTCTATAATTTGCTTGAACATTCTGGTTGATTTTGCAGCTTCTCTAATTGCACTATGTATCACAGTTCGCTTGCGGTACCGATTTATTTGCACGAATCCGCGAGACATGCAGTGGGGGCTGTGGGGGAGCGGTTGGGCAGGGACCTCCTCACTCATGCTCCAGAGTCGGGGCGTGTACCTTACCTCCGCATAGCTAGCGAACGAGAGAACTACTTAATAGATTTAGATCGGGTTTTTTTCTACTATTTGCTTGAACATTCCTGTTGATTTGTGACTTCTTTCATCATGACCATCATCATCAAGCCTTTCCGTGAGAACCCTAAATCCAAAGAGGACTGTTTCATTTATGTTAGGTAGAATGCCCAGAGGGGACTGGGCGGTCTCATGGTCTGGAATCCCTACAGATTTTATTTTTTTTTTCTCCAGCCGTCTGGAGTTTTTTTTTTTTGTTTTTTCTGTCCCCCCTGGCCATTGGACCTTACTCTTATTCGATGTTAATTAATGCTGATTTATTTTGTTTTCGTATTGTGTTTTTTATTTTTCTATTCTTTATTATGTAAAGCACTTTGAGCTACTGTTTGTATGAATATGTGCTATATAAATAAATGTTGTTGTTGTTGTTCATCGTGCTATGAATCACAGCTCGCTTGCAGGAGCGATATATTCACACTAATCTGAGACAGAGGCTGCGGGGCAAGGGGAGGAGAAAGCTGGGCAAGGCCCTCCTCATTGTCCTGTTTCACTACTACGTGGGCGGAGCCACGAGGGACTCCGAGTATGTATGAATGTATATATATGTATATGTATAAGTATATGCCTTAAAAACCAAGACACTTCAAGGTTTTTATGTTGACCACAATAATTACTGAGAATTTTAAAATATTTAATTGTGTTGAAAAAGAACAAGATTTTCACATCTGCTGCTCAATAACAATAATGTTTTAGCACATTAAAATCCCTCTTTTCTGAATGCTCATTTTATGACAAACAAAAAAGGTCAACATTCAGTTTTTATCTCAGGCAACTAATAAGCAAGCAAAACAAAAGTCTTTTGAGACAGCAGGGCTGAGAGGGAGCAGACACTCCGTGAGGATCCACCAGGGACGCTGCTTAGGGAGGAAGAGGGTGTGCATTCCAATCAGCCCTCATTTGTCTATCAGTGATTGAGTTGACTGTGGTGAATTCTACATGCTGTATAACATTGTAATAATATTAGTATTGAGATTACTATTGAGATTATTATTACTGTTCTTCAAACTGTTCTTTCCTGCAAACATACTTCTGTTTCTTGAAATTCTGCACTTAATTTCACAGTAAAATTTTGCAAGGGCTTAATAAGCTGAGATGCACTAGATGCTAAATGATACTCACATTTTGGAGGTCTTAAGTTTCTGATTTGCTTATTTATTTTATACATGTAACATACATTTTATCACTTTTCTAGGCAAATAAAAACATTAAGAAAATCACAATATTCAACTATAAATATGATAATATGACAAAGGGAACAATGAATAACGGAGAAACATAAAGCACAATACCTGAATCATTCCGTAGGTAAGATGACATAGCAGGGATGAGACAAGACTGGCTAAGTAACTCCTGAAGAACACATGGAAGAGCATTACTGTTTTGTCCTCTGCCCTCACCATTATGGGGATCTCCCGTCACACTGCTACCAGCTGTATTGATGTAACTTGCAAGAACCTGAAAGAAAAAAAAAAATATGTATCAAAAAATGGTTCTTTAACTTAAATTCATACACTTAACATTTCATCATTTATGCTCATGGTTATTTTACAAAGCTATAGATATATTAGAACCAGATTAACTATTTGCATGGTTTCCCAATTATTATCAGTACAACTTATATAGAAGTATTTTTATTTCTCTAGTAGGATTCAAGGATTTTATTTAAGTGCCTGTTTACACAGTGACAAATTTACTTTACATCATAAAAACCCATGAAATACAAAAATATAGAATGACAAACGTCTACGTAGAATATAAAATTACATAAAACAGAACATGTAAAAAAAATAAAAAATAAGTGCAAAAAATACTTAAGTGGAATTAAAGTGTCAATTTGAAAATGTCTAAAACAAAAAAAAACTACAGCTGCCTACAGCTAATCTGAAGTGAATTTCAAAGTTTTGGAAAACAACCACCGAACACTCAAGCTCCAGATGTTTTATAACTGTATTTTGGAACCACAAGACAGGCATCCGCAGAGCAAAGAGCTCTGCTAGGCACATAACAGCTTATTAAAGTAGATAAAAACACAATAGTAGTAGCAACCAACTACAAATGTATCAAATTTTGCCTAGTGAGCTTTTAAAGCCATAACTGCAGAGTTATGCAGATTATTTCATCGCATTCTACTTAGGGGATCAACATTTTAATAAATTGAAATTTAAATACCTATTGAATTCTCACATGAGTAACAATAATGTACAATAGATCGAAGGGCTTTTCCAGCCAGACTATTGGTAAAGCTGCAGATCATTTACAATTGTCTGTCATAATGTATGTGCCCTATTTCTTCAGCTAGTCACTGTCCACAGAAGAACTGTGGTCATAATAAAACTGGTTAAAAATGATACCCAAATCATTTAATCAAACTGCATTCAGAACAATGAAGAACATATGCTTTTATTCTGTTTGACCCCCCGACAACTACTTCAAAGGAGAAGACCCAAGAAAGATAAGGGCAATTTTGATACACAGCATTCATAAAACTTTAATTTTGGTACACTTCATTCATTTAGAAGCAGTTACATACTGGGGAAATTAAGACACCTGTGATGTCTGAACCCCAGCAATTACTACCTTGAATGTCTTGTCCAAGTAGCACTTCAGAGGGTGTAGTAACACTATCACAGTGCATTCCAACTTTGCTTTAAGACAGACAGAGGGTTACAGGAAGTTGGGACACCTGTGTAAATTGTTTGCTTCAACTTTTAGGGCTTCATTTACTTTAATTGCTGCAGAACATCAACAGCAGGGGTGCCCAATACGTTGATCGTGATCGACCGGTAGATCAGAAAGGTAGTGCAGGTAGATCGCATTGCATTCAAAAACATTTTTTTTTTTTAAATGTTAGTCTATCATATATCCTCCCTATGGCATTTGCCACTTGATTGACATACAAGGCAGCCAGTATGAGATCTCTTTTCTTCTAACACACTGGTCATCCTGCACGCACGATCAAACACGTGAGCTACTGCAAAACTCCGGCTATCTAAGTGATCTAGTTAGCCTTCCAATTTATATCGATTAAAGAAGGGATTTTAAAAAAAAAATTTGTTGGTTATGGGCTGGATGTGGAATTGAAAGAGGATTTTTTTCTCTCACAATGTCACAATCAAAGTGCGTTTGTCTGATCTGTCAATCTATCATTGCTTTTCCAAAGAAGGAAAATGTGGAAAAGCACTTTCGAACTGTTCATAAAAACTACGAAACTGACTTCCTTCCGAAAAGCGATCTGAGAAAGAGAAAGGAGAGGGAACTAAAATCGCAGTTAATCGGACAGCCGTCATTTTTCACTTCGCTGAATTCAAAAGCAAAGGCAGACACACAGAAGCATTGTTCCGGGTGAGTCACTCGATCATTAAGCATGAGAAGTCCTTCCAAGATGGAAAGATGATATAAGATGCCTTCGTTGAGGCAGATGGCCAGGGAGAAATTCCTGCTGAGATTTCAAGACCCCTGGCCGGAGAAAAAGGAGTTTCTCCTTGTCATTAAACATGCAGAATACAAGCAACTTAACAACAATCAATGGCCGCTAGACTTGGCTTTTTTTTCCCCCCAATCTGACCAACATGTTGAATGAGCTTAATTTACAGCTGCAAGGAAAAGAGAAAACCATGGTCAATATGATTAGCTTAGTTAATGCTTTCAAATGAAAAATGCAACATCTGTCCTCAAAGCTGCAGTGCCTTGATTTGGAGAACATCCAAAACCTCATGTCAGAGCTGGAGACGCAATGGAAGGCGTGTGCGCATCTTGACAGCACAGAGCAGATTGAAAATTGTCTGTCAGACTTTATTCAATGGGAAAAAAATAACATTTCGAGTGTTGCCCAATGTAGCGGAGTAAGAGTAGCGTTTCTTCTTCACAAATGTACTCAAGTAAAAGTAAAAAGTATGGTGCAGTAAAACTACTCTTAGAAGTACAATTTTTTTTTAAAAGTTACTCAAGTAAATGTAACTCGTTACTACCCACCTCTGATACTCTGTGTGTGTGTGTGTGTGTGTATATTATATATATATATATATATATATATATAATAT
>JANRMT010062824.1:13701759-13721734 GCA_026402145.1 Polypterus bichir lapradei | reverse complement strand
CCCCCCCCCCCCCCCCCCCCCCCCCCCCCCGGGGGCTTGTTTGGGTCTGGAACGCAACCCCCGCGATCGAGGAGGGATTACTGTATACACTTCACCTCAACATATTTTTGTTATTACCATGCAATATGAAAAAAATCATGTTTTAGTTATGTGTTCAACATTTCTTGCCTCACATTTCCTGTCATCCTATATTTACACAGATCGTTGTAGACATGGAACATACATGAAATGTATGTACAGGTATTTGAATAACAATATTTCCTATACAATTCCAGAAACCTCACTCCCAGATAGACTTCAGCTGTGAGAATTTTGTGCCTGCCTTCAGCTGCCTCGTTGGAGGGATGGGATAGCAGGCTGCCTGACTGGAGTAGTTTGACACATTTGCAAAACAAAGGAACTATCTTTGGACAATTAATGCAGTAATGAGGTGGTGTGAGTAAAATTAAGGTGGACTGGCATTACGACGATTTTCGTAGGCTTCAGGGATTCTAATGTTAAGTGTTAACTCAAATATAAACAAAAGTACCTTTGCCATAGAAATGAAAGTTAAAATGTTAATTATTGAAAAGAGAGTAGTTGATTGAAATGAAAAACACAAACTCAGTCACCTGCTGGATAACATCAGGATACAGCATAGGTAAGCGCTCAGCGATAAGAGCAAGACCACCCATTCCAGCAAATACTTGGAGTGGAGATTGAATGGGTTTAGTTTCTAGCAGTGACTCATCAATGGCAGCTTCAATGCAATCTTCACTTTGGACCATAGGCTCATCTTCTGAACAAGTGTTCATTATCTCTCCATGATCTATTAAATATGTGGTGAAAAAAACAGTCAAATATGTTTCTTTTTGAAAACTTCTAGATACAACTTTTAACACCAACCTAAAGCAAGAGAAACTATAAGAAAGGCATAGCAGCAATTGCTAAATGAGTTATTATTTTGCCAGTTATATATTTGTAAGGGAAAAAAAACACTTTCTAACACAAATAACACTATGTAAACATTTAAATGACAATTACATTCATGTATGTTGGGTAATCATTTATCATGTAAGAGTTATGATATTTTCACTGCTGATAACTGAGTAGGTTGCTTTTAACAAGGTTTTTGAATTTTATTTATAAGAAAAGTGTGTTGCCTAAAGATTACATTTGGAGCACAATAGCTTAAATGATACTAATGTGTTATCAATACACATCTCTACAGTAAATGTCACAATGCCACGTGATTTCCATAGATGAGCACTACATAGGTTGAAGAAGGACTAAATATGCATTTATTATTCATTGGGGAAGCTGATTATCTTCTCTACCTTAAAATGTGCCATACATTGGTTCCATACCTACATAAAGAGCTATTTTTGTTAAACCTATCCTATATGCTCCTTTTCATCTCTGACTGTTTCTGAAGATGGATAGCTAAGGGTTCATTAGAAATTGCAAAAAAAAACAAAAAACAAAAAAAAAAAAACATTGGTGATAATGGGCATCCTGGTCTGGTTCCACAGTCTAATTTAAAATAATCTGAGTTTATGCTATAATTGTGTGCTGAGGCTTCTGCACTAGCATAAAGTAACAATCCATGCAGATATACTGGGGCCAAACTCAGTTTTTACCAATATAGTAAATGTATAATCCCAAAATCTAAAACCCAAGGTTTTTTTTGTTTTTTTTCTTTTTCCAGAAGCTCAACCGGGGGGTTGGGGAACAGCCAAAACTAAATCAAAATCTAATTCTTAAAAAGGACTTGGCTCAATGATAAATGACAGAGGAAGCAATCCAGAACTTCAATTAAAGTTTTTAAAATTATAAAAAGCAATAGTTCAGATTGTAACCTCACTGTTACTTTGAAAGGATTTTTTCCAAAACACTAGTATAGAGATGGAAACCCATTAAGGGTAAATTTCATAAAAGCATTAGAAAATGTATATTAGAGGAACCGTTGGCACATGGAATAAATTACCAAGTAGTGTGGCATAAATTTGGGGTTTTAGGAACCTTAAAATTCCGACTTGATGTTATTTTGGAGAAACTTGATGGATAAGACTGATGCATTTGTTGAGCTGAATGGCCTGTTTTTGTCAAAAAGGTTTTGATTATCTAATACACTACAGCAGCTTAATACTACCAATGACACTCTCTACTTAATTTGGAGCACATATGATACGACAAAGCCACCCCATCATAAACTATATTTAAAAAAAAAAAAAA
Organism: Polypterus bichir lapradei; assembly: GCA_026402145.1. Lineage (NCBI taxonomy): Eukaryota > Metazoa > Chordata > Cladistia > Polypteriformes > Polypteridae > Polypterus > Polypterus bichir. The sequence continues at coordinate 13,719,520 of JANRMT010062824.1, read as the reverse complement.
CTCACTATGCATGTGCCAGTAGTGTACTAACGATTTATTTTTAATAGTACGCCATCAAATAAAAATTCAAAAAGCTGCTCTGAAAAATTCAGAACATTTATATAAAATCCAAAATTATATCTTAAAGCAGTATTGTCTTAACCTTATTGTACAGATATTTCATATGTTGTAAAATGTGCCCAAAGCGCTCTCTGATTTTAGAGCACAATGACATTACAGCACTTTGCTTAGGTCAAAGATATAAAAAAAAAAAACTGCTCTAAAGACCTAGGGTTCAGAGCTGTTCAACCACAGTGTTATTAATATATGATGAAAATTTACACTGACATTATACTCTGCTGATCCAAATAAAAAGGGAGCCAAAAAAAGATTGTGTCTTTATATATTTTTACACATACAGACAACTTAGATACCCACAATCCATACCTTTAAACCAAAGAATAAAAGGACAGTATAAACAAACAAACCAAAAAAAAAAACCAAAAATAAGCAAAAAGAATTAAATGGTAACGAAGACTTGTTCTTCATTTTATGACACGACTTTTTGAAATTCTGATCTTTTTAAATATAATTTACTTTTGCTATTTATATTTTTTTTAATAAATGGTCCTCCTGAAGTCTTGCAACATTATTTCAGTATCATTCAGAGCAAGTCTTTGGCTTTGCCATTGCTGGACACAGTGTTTTTTCTTCCTAAGCTTTTTTGTTTTTTTAGCAAAATTGGATGGAAAGGAGATTATTATTTGCATTATGACTGGCTTCTGTTGTTGTTGTAGTTATTTTGTAACTGCTTTTGTTTTTTTATGGCAGGGGTGTAAGACAAACCACCTTTCCAATGTGCATTTCCTTCATTGAACCTGATCCACTGGTGGAGCTAATGGTTTGTAAAAAAAAAAAAACCAAAAAAACAAACAAACAAGGCTGTTAGATTTACGCCTAGCCTAAAATAGGTAAATGTTAATTAGTGTCATTTCTTAAGCTATATACAGATATTCTTTACTCCTACTGTGAGTCTTCTGAGCCGTTTAAAAACAACTTTTAAATAATTTAAGGAATAAAAACTGCTAGAGTAATTACCTTTCTCTGTTCGAAGTCGTTTGAATGAATCAGTTTTTGACAGACTGGGGTCGGAGATTACTTTGGATCCAAGCTTGACAGTTAGATCTATTGACCTGTAGCCCTGGGGGAGTTTGCGGTCATACAACAAAGTTAACAGTTGAGCAAGTGTCATTTCTGCTGGTAGAGGCTGACCTAGGGGACAATACAAGGTTATTGTTAAGACAATTAAACATTTTTTTTAAAACTATATTGTAACGTTTACTTTCAGACTACATTCAATACAGGTAAAAAACACTTTTACTATTGCAATATATTCAATATAATATATTTAATATAATCTGTGTATTTTAATGTCATTTTAATAATCTTGTTAAGTAACACACTAATTCTGAACTTATTGCACTGTACAGGAGCTAGAATATACAGTATAACAACTTTTTCCGAATCTGTTTCAGACGTCTGCAAAAAGGCTTTTATCAACAGGAAAAGTATAACATGTCTGTCAACTCTCACCCTGGTGGAAAGGACAATAAGACACTGTATGTCACTTGTATGTTGAATTCCTATTTTCACTCTGCCCACCTGTCTAACAATACAAGCCTACAGAGGCAGCAATGACAGCTTAGCTAAAGAGGACAAGCAACAATCATCTTAAGCTAAGTGCTATGTCAGCCAAATCTGCCAACCTTAGTGTCAGACAAAACTCTATTTACCCTTAGCCATCTTTAACACTCACCCAGTTGTCTTGCCCAGGTATTTTTTTATTAGAACAATATTAGATAAGTTGAATCACTATAAATGTGCTTGGTATAAATGCTGCCATTTTACTGCCCGTTTTGTTTTCATTTCAACAGTACCTTCATACTAACTGTCCAGTCTTGCAGAATTTTAGATAAACGCATCTAATTAAATGTAAGGCTCTAGTACAAAGAACATACAAACTAATAACATTCCACCATAATTAATAGTTTTCTTTAGAAGTGTTTTAAGTTAATCAAGGCCTGAGAAAGGGTGCACAGAAAAAAAAACTGTAGTGATCAGACAACAGATCAATACATTTTCTTTCTTTATGATATAATGACAAATAAGAAAAACTTGCAGTTAAGTTTTTTTGTTTGTTTTTTGTTTTTTTAACACATTTCCAGTAAAAAAGTAAATTACCTGGCAAAAGTTTATGATAAAGATGAAAAACAGGAACACTGATTGCTTTAGTGGATGACTCTACCCCAGACGATGATGAAGTCAGTTTATCAGTCATAACTCTTCCTCTACGAGAAGGGGGACGAGGAGGAATTGAAACAGCCCTCTTAGACTGTGATTTCAACCCTGAAACAAAAAAACACTGCAATTTAGTAGTAAAAGATGATTAAACATAAACCACATCACAAAATCAGAAATAATCCAGACAAATTAAAAATATTGCTTCAAATATATAAGAATTGCTTTCAATATCAATTCTTTTAAAACCGTTGCTATACCAGGGACAAAATCAATTGATCTGATATAGCTTTTGTCCTTAAGAGGTCAAGAAACACGGCAAGTTTAATCATATAAAGTCTACACAGATCAATGGCATGTCAGACATACACCTTTAACCAATTTCAAACGTATTAATCTGTTCTTTGTAGTTGTGGTGATGGTGAAATTCACACTACACTTGCATGTCCAACCAACATGCAACAGTGCCAAACTTAATTAGCAAACAATTGCAGACGAAGCACTGGATTCACTGCACAAATCTTTCAGCCGAGGATTTGTATACGGTTTACATTTGTTACCTGAAGCAACAACAACACTGTAGTTATCCTGAAAGCCACTATCTGCCTTCATTTTTTCTTTTTCTTCATGATTCTTTTTCTCCTTATCTTCTTTCTGCTCATTAATAAGCTTGGCTGTAATACTTGGAGTATCTAAACCAAAAGCGAAAAGATGATGAAAAATTAATTTAAAACAAGAACGTTATCAATTTGTTGATTTAATCCAGTAATTCATTGTTTACTTATGATAAAAACAGTTCACTGAATTTTATATTTAATTCCAAGTTAGCATAGGCCAGTTAAATCACATTGTTACCACTAAATGTTGCAAAATGTGCTTTTCTTGTTGATAATGTAAGCAATTACTATCATCAGATAAAATGATTATACTACAAAAATAATTGTACCAAGCTTATCAGGATCAAAGTCAGGCAATACGTTCTCAATCCACTAGTGATCCACTTAGACCAAAAATTAACATATAGATATTGTTAGTTTCTAATTATGTTAATCAGTTTCTATGTTGAGATATTGTTGGTTTCTAATTATGTTAATCAGTTTCTACGTTGTTTATTTGTGTGTTTTAATAAATCTGCATCTTTAAAAAGAAAAATAGAAATCCCATTCAATGGCTTTTTATTGAAGAGTCTTAATTACTGAAGTGAACAATATTGTGACTGTTTCTATAATACAGCATAAAATACAAATATACTACCAGCTTTAAAGTACTGGCAGATCCATCAAGTAAGCAAGTATTGGCATTAATATCAAACAATACAAACTTTGAATTTTAATATGCAGCAGCAATGGGGATTTCCTAACCTCCACCCTTCTAAAACATATCTGATATTTTCTGTCCAGCAACTGGAACGTACTGCCTAAAACCATGGATGGTTGGATGGATGGATGTGAAAGGCACTATATAATAGACAGACATACAGACAGACACAAAATTTCAAACATATGTGAACTGTTTCTGGATATTTCCTTATAAACAAATTTCTTTTAATGCTGTTTTAGTAATAATGTGATTTTAAAGTCTGCTTTGCAAGTGAACCAGTCTGTGAGGTTTGTAACATTTGGTATTGTTGGATTTATATTTGCATACTTTTATATTTTTTGGTTAAAAAACATTATTAAAGAGTAAAATTAAACAAGTGAGTCAAAGTAATCAACATTTCAAATGTCAGAAACTCATGGTGTTTTCAATTTTCCAGATTTGCCCCTCCTTCTTTAAGATTTGCCTCAACTCTAAAGCTTCCAGTGTAAAATCAAGAGTTTTTGACTTTAACCCTTTTCCCAGAACTTCTGTATAAATAGCCTTTGTTCTGCTGTTTTCAAGGTTTCTTGCAGAGTAAACACACTTTGTTATTGCGTATACTTATCTAGAATTTGAATATTACTTTGTTGTTATCTGTACTCAATAAATTTATAACTGAGAACGAGCATTATATTTTACAACATATGATTCAGATAAATTATGTGTGCTTTTACTGATGGATTACACTAATGAATGGCAGTTTGCTTTGAAAAGCCAAACAAAGGACACAAATTCAGTGTTTGTAGTTTCATATTTAGTAATGAAGAATGCTGTTTTGCTTGTCCTACTATCTGCGAGTTTGAACAATTACATGTCTATGTTAACATAGCACATGTTATATTATTAGGGAGATGTGCCTCATCCCTTGAAGCATTGAAACACTAAATACATTTTAATTTTGTATTAACCAATAGAGAAGTTCATGTCTTCGCCGGCGTAGACAACCCAAACAGCCACTCCTCTTCAGTCTTGCCTCTATGTTTTCTTGCTACAACCATTGATAATGCTGCCAGTCCTCCTACATCCTAAACCAAATGAGTAACTGTGGATGCGGGTGAGGTCCCCGGAACCCTGAACTGAATAAACCGGTTAGAAAATGGATGGATGTTCTCATCATAAACAAAATGAATGTGACACCGATGTTCATTTATCGGGTCTGCATAACAATATACAAGGTAAACAGTTACGCCTCATTTGATCGGTAACTTTTTTAATTTTTTTAACACTGGGAGTGAAATAGTTTACTTTTTTATGCAATCAGAACAGTGGAATCTGTAACTGCATTTATCACAGTCCCTGTAACTTCAAACATTATAGCACTACTTTTTGTGCAACCTAAGCACAAAAGGAATTAACACGTGCCTACCATCAGTAAAAAATAGAAGTGCTTGTACTTTGAGATACTGCATTAAAGGTTCAAAGTATGCCATGTCATTTCTTAAGTAGATAATAAAATAAAATGCATGGTCTGTTACATCCAACATCATAGTACTGCAATCGGAACAAAAGAATTAACATTTGTCTATATCGGTAAAAAAAAATAAAAGGGCTTGGAAGATTCTTGAGGTTAACAAATTAAGGAAAAAGAAAAAAAAAAAAAAAAACACTGGTTCATAAATATATATATATACATACACACACACATATATACAGTGGTGTGAAAAACTATTTGCCCCCTTCCTGATTTCTTATTCTTTTGCATGTTTGTCACACAAAATGTTTCTAATCATCAAACACATTTAACCATTAGTCAAATATAACACAAGTAAACACAAAATGCAGTTTTTAAAATGATGGTTTTTATTATTTAGGGAGAAAAAAAAATCCAAACCTACATGGCCCTACATATTTTCCTAAAGAAAATATTTTAAAAATGTACAAAAAGATATACACAGATGTTGAACATTCTCAGATCCTTATCTTGGATTGCACGTTATTACAGTTTGTATGTATGTCAGTAATTACTTCTTAATGTCAAGGTTTTTGTGGAGGAAGATGAGCTGATCAACATGCTCAGCTTTCAGGATACTTCTCTCTGCTGTACTGATGCCTCCTGCAGTGGAGAAAACTCCACTATCTGCGGAGAGGCTTGTGACACGAATGCACAGGAAACGCTTTCTACTCAGAATAACAGAGCCTTTATTCCTTACAACCCTGAGAGAGCGTGTATCTTTGCAAAATAACTACAGTATTGCCAGAGTTATTTTGGTTGCAAGAATTGAGGTCGGTGCTAACTTTAGTGCGTGAATTTGTACCAAAGGAAGCTGAAAGGGATCCACTCATTCAATGTTTGCCATTTCATGCTCCTTTAAATTTTGCAGTCAGCATGGCTCTTGTTGACCACTTTAGGGTGTTTTATTGTGGAAGCTAAAATGAGCCGACACTTGCGCTCTTTTAAACTGCAAGAGATGGTCTAACTCCTCTGGATTCAGCCATCAGTGGTAATGTTACTAGTCAACTAGGTTTGTCACTACCCACAAGTCAGGGGTGTTTCCTTACGCTACTTCCTGCCTCAGTTTACACTGCACTAGCTGAAGACAGATTAAAACACTGCTACCTAGCATTCTAGGGTTTAAACACAACACAAAATAATCCACTGTGTGCTTTAAATCTTTGCACGTAAACTAGTAATTAAAAATCACTAAAATGTTTTTGAAAATCAATAAAATATCCAAAACATAATATTGCAATACTCAAACGTATCCATTTTTTAAACCCTATTTCTTACCTTGGTAATTATGTACTCTCTTTTAAATGTGCTTTGAGGGTAGCACCCCAAGTAGTGTCAATGCTGCCAAGGCCTCCTCCTTCCTGACTATAATATAGTCTGTCTGCGAAGAGGTCTTAGTAGCATTTACATTGAAATCTATTTGGAGTTGTGTTATGCAAGTATTATTTCTCTTGGATTTTCTGGTTCTGTGATTTTACTTACTCTGTTTTTTGGGTTCTCATTTACTGGTTAGAGCATTGGGACTTGTTTGCTTCGGAATGCCTTTAAGGCAATTGCTTTTTTGCTCTTTAGAGCACCCATTTGTTTTCTATTTATAAAGAGTCACTGTTGCCTTTTACTTTGTTTCTCCCTCTCCTGAGGCACTTTAGAAAATTAAACCTTATTTTTCGAACCAGTCATTTTCCATTTTTAGGCCTAGTAATGGGAAATCCTCACTCCTGTTGACTTGGGAGTAAACTGGATTGAGTGTGTCTCTTCTAGGCTGGCCAGTGAAGGTCCTGGTATGCTTGAATTAGTTCTTTTGGCTCCTTAACTCCATTTTGTAGTGTTTGTGACTCCTATTTTTGACACAGTGCATGTGTAAATGTCACCAGATTAGCTGTTAATTATGTGTATGTGTTGATCTGACAAAGTGCCCTATCACTGTACTGTATATGTCCTAGTGTTGGATCAGTACTAACATTTTGACTATGTTATTAATGCCCTCTTTTGGACCTCAGTATTGGTACGAAAGCAGTAAAAAAGCAAATAATGTGCCCCATCTCATATCTGGGGCACAGAGGGCATAGATAAATGACTTGAGCTCTAAGTGCATGAAAAATACAATATTTTGATACTGAAATTAACAAAATTCTAGTATTGCACCATTTTAAAAATGGTGTTTTTTGGCACTTTTTCAGAACTGGTATACTGCACAACCCTACCAGTATACCCTACCTTGCCACCTATGTTTTCCAAAGTGCAAAAGATCACAATGGCTTATATATCTTTAATATTGATTAATAAATGACAAAGTTAACCCAAAGGAAACACCTCAGTACCAAGCAAATTGTTAATCCGATGCTAATTTTAGTTTGCTAATTGCTCATTGATGACATATGGCGATTTTTGAAAATAAACTAACACAGCAAACCTATTGAATCCAATTCAGGCTCATGGGGGTAAAAGGCTTTTGCAGCAGTTATCCTGCTCAAGACAAAAGTCAGCCCAATACAGGGTGTTACGCCCATTACACTCCCTAATCTAGACTTCATAATTTGCATGTCTATAGCTTCCAATTACCTAATAAGCACAAATTTTGGGATGTCAAAAGGAAACAAATCAAGCAAACAGGAGCAACAGGTGCAAACTCGACTCAGACAGCAAAACTGGACCCAGGACTTATCTGTGCCTCCCCAAACAACTTGCATGATAAAAGATTCTAAAAATGGCAAAAATATCTACTATGAATGACAAAATAAAATCCAATATAATCAAAAAAACTCCAACGCAAAACTCAGATTTAGTGACAATATTTATACTTGGAAGTTCACAATCTAGCGATTGCAACAAAGGGGAGTAGTATAAGCGACTTACCCGATACCCGGTCAAGAACTTCAGCTAAAGTTGTAGAGATAGGAAGATGAAGAGTTCTGAACTTATGACCAGCTCCATACATAGGATGTTGAATTACATGGCTTGTAGCATTGATTCTCCCCTTATATAGCTATAAAACCACAGAAATTTTTTAATTAACAGTCCATGAGCAGAATTTTTTTGTATACATTACAAAAATATAAAGTAGCACTGAATTAAACTATAAACAATTAACTTATTGGCCCACAGATTTGCCATTTGAGTAAAGACATATTTTTCAAGCTAAAAGGAAAAAAAGAAAATGGATGTTCAGTAGAATACAGGTAAAACTTGGACATATTGTTGCCATTTTGTAGTACTGGAAAGATACTCAGTGTGAAGAATATACTGTAAACGTAAACTACAACCATACAAACTAAAAATGAAAAGGAAAGAAAACTTTCTTGTCATATCAGGTTTTACAGAAAAGCATTTGCTTAATTAATCTTTTTTAATTAATATTCATCAAATATAATGTTGCAAAAGTCATAATTTATAAAACCTGAAATTAGCACACCAGACAAACAGCCTTGCATAAAAATGAAAGTGTATAAAAAGCAAATTACTGAAAGATTTTTATGCTGTAATGAAAGCTAATAACAAACTGCAAGGCAGCAATAAAGATACAGAAAAGAGAAATGCTGGTTGTCATATTTATACTTAACATCACAAACATATTTTCAACTTCTTTTGAACAAAATATTTTTCTGTTACCATATTTACAAGGTGAGACATAAAAATAACTGGACTGGTAAATAAACATATATATATTATATATATATATAAAATTATTGATGAATTACAGCATTCTAAACACTGCCACCTTCTATATACACCCCCTCCCGATCTCTACATCGCGCCATATGTATCTTTCATTGATTGAAACAGAGCTGGAAGTCTTCCTGCTTGAGGCTCTTCAACAAGCTTTTTGTCGTTTATGTCTTCACTTCATTCATTGAAGAAAAATGTGTTCCTTCAGGTCACTTTTGATTTCGGGAACAAGTAAAAATCACAGGGAGCTAAATCGGGCGAACAGGGAGGATGATCGAGGACAGAAAAGTTTTCGTTGGTCAACAACTGGTTTACGGAAAACGAGAACATTCACAAGAAATTTGGATGTTGATTCGCTGTTTTGATACCGACTGGGCTATTCACAGGATATGCCTAGCTGGTCGGCGTTTTGAGAGGGCGTGTAGGAGGGGATATAGTTCTATGATTCACGGTCGGACGACGTCCAGACGGTTTTCCAGGAAAGCCCCAAGCCCAGTCCGATTATTTTTGTGTCTCACCTCGCATGTATTTCTGTGTGGTAAATATTCAAAAAGTGAGTTTGAGATAACAGATATTGGTTCAGAAAGTAATTTCAGGTTATCATACGGTTTTTTGCTGCCTCAAAATATTCAGTCTCAAAATTGTGACAATGGTATCTTTCTCAACTGGGCAGTGACTATAACACTCACCGGGCAAGGAGACTGAAGAAAGACTGTAACCTTCTCATCTTCTAACATTAATTGCAAGAAAAGCCTTCGGATGAAGCCTGAAATGTTGCCAGATGTGGGTACATTACTTCGTTGTGGAGCAGACTGAAACAGGTCACAAAGAACCTAAGAAGAAACAGAGTAGTTTGGAATAAGCTTTCAGATGTATATTTAGAAAAATAGATAAATCAGAGAAAAATCTAATATTGTGATAAAGACCACAATTTCTAAGCAAAAATATCTGACAGAATAAAATCTAAGAAGGTACTAAAATTTATGGTTGTGCTTCACAGAATTAGATACACAAGTAAGCAATTAGGTAAGGTTTCTCATATGCAGATGTTCAAACGGCACAATCCAATTTAAGGTCATTAGGAAAGGAGAATAACCTGGCAGCAAAAGGCACAAGTCAAGAAACAACCCCGGACATAGTGCCAGTACACCGAAAAGCAAATTCAATTTAAAAATTAAGCACAGTAGACTGAGGTTAAAAGTGACAATGTTCTTGTGCCATTTTAAGACAGTGTGATATTCGGTCTGACTTGTAACTATGAATGTACTGTGTAATATTTCAAATACATTAAGATAAAGTAAGCACTGGACTAAAACATCATAGCTTATCTATTGCACAGGGCTTAACTACAGCAGCTTGACTGTTCCATATTAGAGAACAAAAACAGGTTTAGATAAAAGTAATACTGCTCAAAAAAAAGAAAAAAAAAGAAAAAGAAGAAACACTTAATCATCACAATCTAACACCAAGTCAATTAAGCTTCAGGGATATCAGTCTGCCCAGTTAGAAAGCCTAAGCGATTGTGAATCAACTTCACCTGCTTTGGTACAAAAGGGTGCACACAAGAGGCAACAGAAAGACAACCCCCAAAAGGGAATGGGGGCCACAGACAATTGCTTTTTCCTGATCCTTCCTGGCTAATGCTTCTCTAGTTTTTCATTTTGCCAGTGTACTTGACACTACTGGTAACATAAGGTGGTACCTGCAGTCAATTCAGGTTGCACAGGTAGTCCAGCTCCTCCAGGATGGCACATCCATACATGCCATCGCAAGAAGGTTTGCTGTGACACTCTGATTAGATTAGAAAAAATTGTTACAGTAACTTGCAGTGATAGATATTTAATTCAAATAGTTTACAGCAAAAATACATTAAAGTAATTTTAACCAAATCCCCAGTTCGTTCATCTTATTAGTGAGACTGCAACTTGTATTTTGAACTTGTATCTCTGCATAATAAAGAAAGTGGTTTTCCTCTAACTGCACTCAGTCTGTGGACAGAAAGTTAATCTGCAGAGTACAATTTCATAATATGTGCAATACTATTAATTATAAAGATCAATATTTACCAAGTAGCCTGCCTGAAAAATATACACCTATTTAGAAAAACAAAACTTGTCACTCTCAAAAGTCAGTTTGTGCCATGTTACACTAAAATTAAAAAACTGCAAATAACTTTGTTTTGTTTTTTTATCCTGAAAAAATACATATGCAAAAACTAGATGAAAAAAAAAAAAAAATTGAAACTGAAGTTGTTTTACTTTTATTTAGTGGAAGGAAAAAAAATGTGCCAAAGTGGTGGGCAAAATTGACTTGACAAAATGTCTTAAAACAAGCTAAAAAGAAATAGTAAATACAAATCTCTTGGAAAGTTAATAAATCTTACAATAAGGAAAACTGTCTTCAATAGCTTGTAGTCTGATTATTATAGGTAAATGTCACTAACCAGCTTTCAAGGAGTGACCCTGGTAATTTACTAGGGGTGGCTGGGATGACAAAAACCAAGTTCATCTTAAATTCAGCATGGATAATGACAGTAGTCAAGCTACAAGTGCTTCAAGAATTCTAATGCCTGTTAATTTGCACACCGTGGTGCACTCCGAAGGTGGAGCAATTCCACAAACAATGGTGCCGCTAATACTGCAGGGCAAGGCACTTGCTTGATTTATTATGATACTGGATTAACAAAAGGAACTGTCACCATAAATATATTTATGTTCATGTTTCCTTCTTATATAAGCTAAAGCAACAATTTAAATTAATTTATATTTCTGAAGCAATCAAATATTAAAGTTCAGTTATTATTGCATTGCTTAAAAATGAGTGATGAGAGATTGATTATTTCATTCCACTCACAATGGACATTTGAGCAGTAAAGATGTAACAAAAAGGATCATGGTAGGCATAACTAAAGGAATTCTTGTCATAACCCTGCCTGAGGAGAGATTGTAACTTGCTGTAGGCAAAACTGAGCAGCTTGGGTACAACCTAGCCTAGCCCCAAAATGTGGACTTCTCACAGTATAATCACAACTAAGCATGTGATACCTGCAGTAAATAAAATAACATTATTCAAACACCATAAAATAAAGTAACTGAAAGTGCATGTTGCGTGATTGCTTCTTTGTTCAGTTACACAAGGAGGTGCTGTTTCAAGTCCCACAGATACCACATAAACTTGCTTATATTCTTGAATGACTAATGACAAAAAAATAAAACAATCACAGCTGCCAGCAAACAATTGTCTGGCCTAGAGAAACATAAAATGGATAAAAGAGAAAATAAAGTTTTGGAAGCAGATATGAAAAACATGCACAATACGTTTTAGGATTTTAATAGTTTAAATACTGGATCCAATTATCAGTTTGGACAAACAGCTGCAATTGTTTTGGCAGTGCTGGCTCCTCCCAGAACTGAAGAGTTAATGGGAAGTTTATATGAGATGTGAGCTAGAGAGAGTGTTCAGAATCTTAAATGGCTATAATTAACATGTATGCTTTTCTGAACTATCCCTGGGCTGAATTAAATGGTTGAGTGAGCCTACCAACTAATGCAAAACAATCAAACGTATCTGGAGGTATCCACGTATGACATGAAGTTTACTTTACAGTACACATCTAAGAATATGGCGACGGTATAACCAAACAATTTTTAAGACAAGCGTACCATTCAAACAGAAGGGTAACTTAAAATACACTATTGCACATCCACACACTTCCCACATCATTTACATTGATGCCAGTTCAGCATTAAATTCTTGCTAATCTTCATAGATTTCACAATTACCTGGAAATGTCAACAACTACCGGAGTTTCCATTTACATAATGAAAATTTAAAATAAGTCAGACAAGCACCTGCTAAACTGATTACAATTGATCACGGGTGGAAAGGATGCCAGTTACCTTAGTGTGTAATGGAGAAGGCGATTACTTACACCTGATTGACTTTATACAAGTATTGTTTGGGCGGGTGGAGATCCTTTACCAATGTCAGTGACTCTTTTTTTTTTTTTTCTTATATTTATATTTCTTATATTATATTCTGTTGCTTATATATCTTTGACTTGTATGTTATAGGTTGCATTGAGTAAATATAGCTGCAGAATATTGTGTTTTCATTTTATGATGTAAAGCAACAAAACATGAATATTTTCAAAGGTGGTGATTCTTTATCCACTGTAAATGTAGTGGTTTTCACATCTTAAGATATAGTATTTGATTGGGTATTATAGAGATAACTGCACTAACCTGAGCCATGAGCCTTTGATTGTTTGGGTGACAAGAGATGCATTGCAAAAAGAAAGCAACCGCTGCATTTTCAAAGGCAGTCCTTTGCTGTGTGGTCAAGCCATTTCCTGCAGATGATGAAGCCAATGAATATCTAGATCCTGAAGGCTGGGCAGAAGGCTGATGGTTATTTGTTAAATGACCTCCAGCACTAGCACTAGAGTGGCATAACAAGAAAAGGAGAGCTGTCCACAATGGATTCACCTCTGGTCCTCCTAACCAGTCTTTCATCGCGTGGCTGTTACCCACATCAGTGAGAAATCGAAGAACTGGAGCAACCAAGTCTGCTGTCAGTGGCACTTTAACTGGAGGCTGCTGGGAGTGGTGCCGTCTAGTTCTTTCAACAGGAAATTCAAGAGAAGGCAATGGACAATCAGAATATGTCAGGAGTCCAAAACAAAAGCTTGCCAAGCTTCGAACAAGTAAAGAAGGCAAACCAGATTCCAACAGCTGTTTGATTGCTTTCGGAGACTGCGAAGCCGCAGCAAGTGTAGCTAAGTGGGACTCTGTAAGGCAGATGGAAGCCTGTGCATTTTTTGAATCATCTGTTAAGCCAACACCAAGGTCTTTTTTTTTGCTGTCATCAGTCATTGACAGTCGATGCTGAGTCTGCACAGGAGGAGTGATGCCCATCCAAGCCATCAACAAAGAAAAATAGTTTGGGTGAATGTAGCACATAGAGCAAATTAAGCTGTCAACTGCTTTCTTCAAAACCATGTTACATGGAAGAGACATAGACCAGTTGTAGAGAAGCCTGAAAAAAAATACAAAGGGAGCTGAAAAAATGTTTCAAAATAATGTATTCAAGACATTATACAGAAAACAACTTTTATTTATGATAAAATCATTTACCTTACTGACACCAACAGTAGAACTGATTTTCATTTGAACGTTAAGGAAAATCTGCTAGAAATCAAACCAAATTCCCTAATTTCTCTTTCACACTTTTCATTTAATCTATTAACTGATGCTAAAACATGGCTAATTATGTTGTGTCATTTAGTGGGCTGGAGGAAGTGTTGACTTAAAAGAAGCTCCAACATGTAAGAAATGGAAGAACAGTAGAAGGAAGTTTCAGACTTGCTGCTCTGGATGAACGGCTTTATAATGTCACACTGACATCCATTTTTTATTCCTGTTGATCATTAGTAGATGAATGTTTTCCCACATTAACAAAATGGACTATTCTGCAGTCACTAAAAAATAACACAAACAGACCCAGGGGCATTGTTCAATGGTGATATGCTAGTGTGCTAGAAACTTCAAAGTTTGGCGATACTCAAGATATATAACAAAAGGAATAAAAGTGCTGCGGAAAGAAGCAAAAAGACACTTTGACATTTTGTCAAAAACAGTAATTTTGCTACAGGTGCATCAGATATGCACCAAGGACAAAATATAATAATATTTCAAATTTAGACTAATAGGTTGAACATCTAAATCAAAAGCATTACAGATAAAAAGAAAATAAAGTTCACACTTTGCTTTTGATCATGGTCGTGTAAGTCCCTTTACAGGCAGAAATTACTCTTAACTACTGGTGACAACATTGTATTCACCCGTTTATCATTCAAATGCATGTCATATGGGCTTTCAGTCAAATTTTAGTTGATATATTAAAGCATATATGAATTTCTTTGGTTTCCAAGAAAAATAAATTAATAATACTACAATACAGTAGTTGTGTTTGCTGATTCATATTCAGGAAATAAATGTCATTTTAGTAGCTCCACTGATTTACAATCTTTACAAGGGCTGTAACGCTCTCCTTTGTTGTGCAGTAAAATTAAACTCATTGTTATCGGACAAGGCATCGTGTCATTGTTGGTGAGTAACCATAATTAATTTTCTTCTTACAGTGCTTAGTACATGTACGTACGTTTAGTGTCACTGTACACACATTTACTGTATACTATTTTTCTTGCATTGTACGTATTTATTGCTGGTGACCTGTCTATCGTAATGGCTGTAACATATGTGATATCGGAGACACTCAATATCTTTAAAATATTTAGGTTTTACTGTATATAAACAGTGTGTTTATATACATAATTTCAATGAATCTTACCTAATATCTAAGAGAATACAAAGGGATTATGCTGTATAACTCTGCGGGGAATATTTATAAACAGTGCGGGAGAGTTTATAAGGGCTTAAAATATATAAAAATAACCATACAAACATATAGTTTCTACTTCGCGGATTTTCGCCTATCGCGGGGGGGTCTAGAACGCAACCCCCGCGATCGAGGAGGGATTACTGTATTGTCTTAAAATGTAAGCTTTCTTATGAATATAAACTTTAAAAAAATGTCTTGAACAGCTAATTCCTTAGAAGTTTAATGCTACTTGTCAATAAAAGTACAAAAAATATATAATCAATAAAAGCTTTGATACATTACAACAAAAATGTCTATAACACGGTTTCCCTTATAATATTGGGAGGAAAAAAGAAAAACCTTTTTTACCAATTTGAAAACAGAAGGCCAATATACTCACTCAAACAACTCCCTGTTAAGTAAAACAGGTAGGTCATAATCCACAGGCAGCTCATAACTATGCCAAAGAATGGCAGCTACACAGTGCAAATGAGACGGTGAAGGCATCAGAAGACCATATTCTCTGGGTGAGCTGATGGGATTGATGTAACTAATGTGCCCGCTTTTTTTCAACGCAGCAACTCTTGAAGAATCATGAACCCACTGGAGCAAAGCTTGGATTCTAAGGAAAAAAAAAGTACCATGTAAAAAAATTAATACAATTCACACAACTGTAAAACTATTAGCTGAGAAATATGTAAATAAAAATAAAAGTTGACAAAATTGTGATAATGGATTTTTTCAGTTCAGAAATACAAAGGAATATTTACAACTACATTGATATGTTAGCTCAGCATGACCTACCTATCAGCAATTGCACTTAAAAAGCAACAGTAACTACCCCTTTAGCCAAAAATCATGACCGGATAACGTGCAATAGTAAAGTCATCTTAGACATGCCATGCATGTGAACACAGCAAAACATAATTTTTTAATTTAACACTGATACCTAAAAATGCAAAAAAAATACGAACATAAAAAAACACAAAACAACAACATGCCACACAAAATAAATTCAACTAATTATTTTTCTACCTGTCTTTTGTACCAGGATCCTGAGTTATTCCAAGCTGGTATAGAATGTCAATGGTCGAGTCAGAAGAAAGGCCATTCAGTCTGCCAAAGAGCAATGGACTGTTCAAATCTATAGGAGAAAAACAAAGAGTGCGTTTTAAAAATCGCACCATATTAGTTTTCTTCAAAGTTAGTAGCTGTTTAAACGCAACTAATCCTGCACCAGATTACAGCCTTATCTTAAGTGGGGGTTGAATTCTGATTTATTGCTTTCCATTTTTTAACTTTAGAAAAACAAAAATGAAAAGAAAAAATATAGTTTGTCTATAAATTCATTTGTTGTACAAGTTCCATTTGATTTTGGGCAATGTTATTTTCTTAAACTAAAAAAACAAGAAAAAATCTAACAAATTACACTGTTTAAAATAAAATTAAAATGTCTCAGACTTCTATAACACTATGCAAAAAAAATGCTAGATTTTTATTAGACTTGGGAGGTATTCAAAGATTAATAGTAGTAAACAATGTCACAGCTCAAAATGTCACAACTTTACCCATATTTTTTCTATGTTAGAAGAAAATGTATGTGTGGACACTCCATCCTGACGCTTTCTGCGACCACATTTTTATTAGAACATAAATAAGAAAATAATGCACAACTCCAAGACACGTGCCAGAATAATCTATATATACACATATATATACACTCACCTAAAGGATTAATAGGAACACCTGTTCAATTTCTCATTAATGCAATTATCTAATCAACCAATCACATGGCAGTTGCTTCAATGCATTTAGGGGTGTGGTCCTGGTCAAGACAATCTCCTGAACTCCAAACTGAATGTCAGAATGGGAAAGAAAGGTGATTTAAGCAATTTTGAGCGTGGCATGGTTGTTGGTGCCAGACGGGCCGGTCTGAGTATTTCACAATCTGCTCAGTGACTGGGATTTTCACGCACAACCATTTCTAGGGTTTACACAGAATGGTGTGAAAAAGGGAAAAACATCCAGTATGCGGCAGTCCTGTGGGCGAAAATGCCTTGTTGATGCTAGAGGTCAGAGGAGAATGGGCCGACTGATTCAAGCTGATAGAAGAGCAACTTTGACTGAAATAACCACTCGTTACAACCGAGGTATGCAGCAAAGCATTTGTGAAGCCACAACACGCACAACCTTGAGGCGGATGGGCTACAACAGCAGAAGACCCCACCGGGTACCACTCATCTCCACTACAAATAGGAAAAGAGGCTACAATTTGCACAAGCTCACCAAAATTGGACAGTTGAAGACTGGAAAAATGTTGCCTGGTCTGATGAGTCTCGATTTCTGTTGAGACATTCAAATGGTAGAGTCAGAATTTGGTGTAAACAGAATGAGAACATGGATCCATCATGCCTTGTTACCACTGTGCAGGCTGGTGGTGGTGGTGTAATGGAGTGGGGAATGTTTTCTTGGCACACTTTAGGCCCCTTAGTGCCAATTGGGCATCGTTTAAATGCCACGGGCTACCTGAGCATTGTTTCTGACCATGTCCATCCCTTCATGACCACCATGTACCCATCCTCTGATGGCTACTTCCAGCAGGATAATGCACCATGTCACAAAGCTCGA
>JANRMT010062824.1:13674510-13701359 GCA_026402145.1 Polypterus bichir lapradei | reverse complement strand
CCCGTTGACCTCAAAGCAAATTCTGAATTGTTTTTAATTAGAGGGTCCCTCAGAAAATGTTTTTTTTTTTTTTTTTTTAGTGATTTTGCTTCTTTTATTGAATCAATCCCCCAAACCAACCCCCCGTGTGTAAAGGGTGTGTATAATTAAATCAGTAAGTTATTTCTGATTGGGAGTAGCCAGTGGGACTGAAAGTGGATGTTTGTGTCCAAGTGCTTTGCACCAATTGACTTGGTGTTTCATTTGATTAAGAGGATGTTAAACTTTATTTTGCAGTTATCTGAATTACTAATTTTGATTATTCCCTGTCAGAAGTCTGCGCTGCAATTCATTTCTGTTGCACTCTTCTGAGATTTTTAAAGAAAACAGAATAATGTAGGGAAGGTACATCTATTTACCAATTGTAGCACAGCCCTATGAACTGATGCCTGGTCCAGGGTTGTCTCCCATGTTGTGCTCTGTGCTGCTAAATTCATAGCACTATATAAATCGGAGATTCTTGTATTTTGTGTGCATTTCATTGTGATTTTAATTACTTTCCTGCTGGAAAATTGGACACCATAGGTACCAAAGCTGGAAGGATTTTTACTTTATATGCAAATGTGCACAGCGGACTATACATTACTGTAGTTAATACTTCTACAAAACAGGTTTACTATTTATTAACATGTAATCAGAAATGTACTTTCTATTAGAAGTACTCTCTCTTTAAAGCCTCCTTCAGCTCCTCTGAAAAAGTGTCAAGTGACCTAAATATCAATGAACTGTAAAACCAAGCATTTTATCCAATTATTAGTTTACTGCCAAAATGTTCAAATTATGTTTTTGGCTGATCCAGAGTGTAACAAGCCAAAAATGAACTTGCTTACTCCCAACTGTGCTCCAGCTGGAAGTGAGCAAAATTAAGGTTTGGTATGAAATTTGGCAAAAGAGGCCCAGGCCCTTAAAAAAGCAGGCTGAAAAGGAAAAAAATCCAGCAGAGACCTCAACATGGAGGATCATTTGAAAAAGTATTCAAATATTCTATAACAGAAATATCCATTGACAAAAGCTCATCATATTGAAAAATCATTTCAGCCCTAATAATAAGATTAGTGGTCCAAGTTTACATAACTTTACATACTTTTCAGTGAAGGAGAGGTTGGATGGGGAGCTAGATTAAAATTAAGCTCAACTGAAAACCAAGACAAGAGGCCTGATGAACGAAATATAAACGATGAAAGCTCTGGGTCTAAGAGAGATACACCAGTGGAAGACCTGTTCTGCAATGCAATTCAAATTCAAGATAAAAACCTCTGCTAAAATATGGCAACTGTGAGATCGGTATTAATCTCCCAGATTCTCTGAATGCACTTGAATGTTCTGGTTCTTTTCAAACAGTATGAGCTCCTGATTCATCTGAATTATTAATAAGGCAAGGAAGCGCTGCCACACTTTAATAAGTGTTGACTTAGCTCAAGATCCATCTTTCACAGTTACCTATTTACATTTGCTTAATTTGGCCAACGCCTTTATGAAAGGCAACTTACAATTTTTATGATATAATTGGTTACATTTATTTTTGGTTTTCCAGTTGGAGCACAGGCGGGTTAAGTGACTTGCTCTTGGTCACATAGTGTCAGTAGAAGGACTTGAATCCACAACCTCAGGGTTTGAAATCCATATTACTTGAAATACTAGATATGTTTCAGCTGCACAGATTATTTAAATTAAATCTAAAAAAGATACAGTACATTTACACAAAACTGCCACAAGCTAGGTTTCATTAGTCTAAATAGAATATTACTAGAATATTTTTCATACAAATTGCATAGACATCAGTGCCCAAAATTAACATTCCAGTTTTAGACAGATGCAATATTTTTAAAATGAAAAAAATATTTACGCCTTACCTGCCGGGTCAGTACCAGATGCAGCACAATTTCTAAGAAGAATATCTATTAACTTGAGTCCTATGCGAGTGGATTGGAGGCCAATCTTCACCAACACAGCTTCAATGTTAGGGGAGTGCATTCCGCAGTATGGAGACATCAGTAAGGCTGCGCAGGTCTGCAGGAGGTTAGCTGTAGGGGCAGCTGCACTTGCCATCATAGATTCCAGGTCACTAATGTGAGTCAGGCAATGATGTAATAGCCTTAACCAGCCAATACTTAAAAGATAAAGAATGTGAAACAGGTTATTTTCTCTTGATAGTGAGGAGGCAGATCAAGATATGTCATTGTGTTTTGTGATTTAAAATACAATAATATTGCTTCATTGTCATTTTATTAAGAAATTAGAGGTGTTTTTCTGTAAAATAAGTAATAAAGATTTATGTATTTTTGTGGATATTTCTATTAATTGGACATTTCATTGCCAATTCTGACCGACATACAAAATCAGGTTAGGAATGTCAGCAGGAACAAACTTGCAACCTGGGTGCTGCCTGTAAACACATTCACACACACACATATTTGTGTATGTGTGCTTATTAAAACGTTCTGAGGCTAACCTATTAAGAGACACACCAGTAAACCAAAACATGTTTTACTTTTCAACATAATAACCATGTACACGAAAACACTTGTTATTTATAACATTCAGAACAAATTTCCCATGCAATTAAAACTCTTCATGAAGTCTTATCTTTGGCGTAGCATAGGGGAACTGAATGCGGTCACACAGGGCCTGGTGTGGCATCTCTTTTAATCAACAGTTTGTTAGAGCAAAACTTTCAACATATGTACTGTGAGCAGCAGGGACTGTTGTAAATCAGCTTTCCTCGACACTTTTTCCTAATTAACTGCTGCAAACTCCAAAGTCAGTCAGCAAAATGCTTACCAGTAATGAGGAGTTTATGGGCATCTAATCAATATGAACGACATACTTAAATTATTTATAGTTGTGAAAATGCTTGCAATGGCTTGGACAATGAATTTCATTTGGCCTGGAGAATGACCATACTTCTACTTTTCAATTGTTATATTGCCTCTGAGTCATAGGGGGAAGTTTTGTCGCCAGTTATTAACTGCATCGAGAACTCCTAATTAGGTCTCTCCTAATTAGCACAAGATTCTCCCTGGAACAATGGATGTGGATGAGACTACATCACGGACATTGTTCATAAGCACAAACTAATCACTTTGTTGTGTACTATTTCATGCATCCTCACTCTTTAGTTCTCCATTAGCTTCACAATGGCAATAATTTCTTCTGTAGTCAGTATCAAAGGCTGGCCACATCATGGTTCTTCAAGAAGAGATGACCTTACACAAATCACCTGTGTCACAGAGACAGACTGGTCCTGGTACAAGGTTACTCTCTGAAGGTGTACTGTTCTCCAGCATAAGAAATACAAAGATAGCACAATATTTAATTTTGTAATTTTCATTATCTGTGACTTGGTTCTGAAACAAGAAACATGCACAATAAACCATAAATAATAGAAACTTGCTAACCTTGGCCTTACTACAAGTCCTGAATCACAGAACAGCCCTTTTAGGTTCAGGCCCAGAACATTTAGATTGCTCCTTGTATTAAAGCATAAACACACTCTCATATATTCTTTTGTTTAAAAGTTTACTAATAAAGCTATAAAAAACAAACACAAATAATGTACCTTGTTTTGGACACTTGGTCTTCAGAAGGAAGGAAAGGGTTGTTAACAGTAGCAGATGATGTGTTGCCGAAGGCAGTAAGTCCTAGTAGTTTAATTTGAGAAAGACCCAGGGTGCTAGCATCCCTTGGTCGATGGAGACGCAGACACACTGCAGATGTCACTTCTGCTTTGACAAGTTGAATTTTGATATATGTGAGGCCACTGGTGATAACTGGTGTGGATAAGGGCAACATGTTTACCCCATCAGCACTGATTTCTACAGACACGGAGGATGGACAAGCTACACAAGGGGGGAAAAAAGGAGTAATATCACATTTTAATGGTTTTTCTGGTAATTATAAACACTATAGACAAAAACACATATAACATTTTCTTTTATAATTCCTCTGGTTTTTTCATTTCATTATTAAACTCCTCTTCTCCAATTTTTGGCCGCAACAGAAAAGGAAAAAGGAACTAAACTTCAAAGCAGAGGCATTTTTTCCAAGAATAAAAAAAGACCCAAATAACATATCAAGAAACGTTGCACTGTTTCAAACCCTCACCTGTATTTTAAGAAGAAACTATCAAATTGAACTTTTCATTTTCTTATTTAACAACAAAACATATCTACACTGCTGCTTCAGCACACCAAGAAAGCCACAATATGTGACACTGTAGCTCTATAAATAATTGCAATTTAAACGGTCAATCATTTTGAGAGTAAGAGCTCACTCCAAAGCTAGTGGCACTTTATATAGGTTTTGTACCATATACAGAAATGACTCCATGGAGCTCTAAGCCCCACTTTAGACACTGGGCTGACAGATACATAACTTCATTTATATCAAGCAAGTCAAATGCATTGGAATTAATGTTAGAATAGTCTGGACTGCAGAGGAAGAGATGTAGGGTGGTCTTTAGATAAAAATCCCACTTCGGGCTGATGATCACCAGATCCACACATCAAGCTGATGATTCCAAGTATGCAATTCAGACAACATTCTCAGAACAGTACACCTCACAAAAAAGAGAATCAAGATGTGGGTTCTGTTAATTACAACAGCCAGTCTCCTCTGGTAATGCTTACTGGTAGCTTTGAATTGATGTTAACAGATGAAGGAAATCCTGTCATCTACTGTATAAATCCTTCACGGCTAATTTGTTCTGAAGCTGAGTGGGAACCATTTTTTGTCATATACATCAAATATATTTGAATCTTGTTAGGACTTCACACAAAATAGCAGGGAAACATTGTATCTATCATAAATATAAATCAAGATTTTTGGTAAATACTTAAAATACATACTCGCAAGTGATGCAAGATGCGGTTGAATGTGAATCTCCTTGAGCAGCACAGCTGCTGGAAGATGAATGGTCAGATCACACCAAGCTTCCTCAGGAAGAAAAATGTAAGACCAGGCTGCAGAGCGCGCTCTACGATGAGGTGGAGTTGCTTGTAAAAGAACCTCAGCTGGTTGGGCAGTAGGACTACTGGAGGTAATGGTTCCTGAAATTGAGAATATTTTTGAATAAAACTAAGTTTTGTTGTTTAAAAATTCAAAGATATTAATATTCTAAAAAGGTTACAGAAACATAACAGTATATAATGCCAAAGGTCTTATTTTTTAATACTGATTAAAACTGAACTTCTTAAAATAAATTTAATTTTTATTTTATAAATAAAAATATAAAAGCAAAGCAAAATGTGCTTAAATAACAAGAGCTGAGGAAAATGTTTACATCATTACAATTACATGTGAACAAAGGAGATATACCACTACAACCTTAGGACAACCCTCCTTCCCAGACTTAATACCCATCAAGAAAAAAGCATTTTCAAAAGTGCATCTAAAGCCTGCCCTACCAACAATAATGGACAGATGAAAACTATATTACTATAAATAAGTAAAATCTGATATCATCACGTCCTTCATATTCGTGGAATCAAGCCCCACGTGCTGAAGCAGAGGTTTCACAAACTTCCCACCCAAAATGGTAAAGGCTAAGACATAATTATGGTTCCTTGTATAAATAACAATGGAATAAATTTCATACAAAGAAAAAAGATCAAACACTATGCGTGGTACTAATCCACCTAATTTTAGATATTGGGGGTTTTACACTATAAAAGAGTTCATTTTAAGCTAGAGGGAGAATAACATATTAGGCAAAGTACTAATTAAGTATCAGGTCCAGTACCTTCAGTGTTTAAACTCTCCCTATTGCAGAAAAACGTAAAACAAGAACATTTATTTGGTCACTTTAAATGTAAAACTCACCTAATGGTGCAAAATTATGAAGCCCTTCTGCATTATCTGGCTCAGATGCCAAAACTCTTGCTTTTAGGCTGCCATCTGCAACTTTGCCTGGGCCAGAGTCAAGAAACTTCATGATAGTGGACACCATGCTCCTTGCTGTATTCACAATTGCCCGTGTGCTTGTTACCATGTTATTACAAATAAGCTGAACACCCCCTGAAATCAAAGAAACAAAAGCAAATAAGCTGACTACCTGATGTTCCCCAAAATCAACCATCTCTGAATTAACACTCAGTGACATTTAATTCTCTATATTTCTCAGGAGAAGTACTGTGAAAGGTCTTTAGAAGATATGGAAAGTACTTGCATAACAACATTTGTAAATAAAAGGGGAACTTAACCTGCTCCAGACCAAATAAGCATCTACTGTATATATATAATTCACTAAGGGCACGCAAGACAGAGAGCCCCGCCCACTTTCTGTGTGGTACAGAAAGTACAGCTGCAGACGAGTGTCAGTCTGTAGGAGATCAGTGAGGTTGTGGAGAGCTTTAAATGTTAAGAGCGGTATTTAGTATTGTATTCTGTAGTTAACAGGGAGCCAGTGAAGCTGAGAGAGAGAATAAGTGTAGTATGTTCAGTGGATTTAGAACAGCAGGTTATTATCCTGGCAGCAGAATTTTGAATAAATTGTAAGCGATGGATACGTTTTTGTGGGATGACATATAGAATACCATTACAGTAATCTATACGTGAGGCGACTCGGGCATTAACCGATGCTTTAGTACTGTGTTGCCTAAGAACAGGACGAAGTCTAGAAATGTTTCGGAAATGGAAGAAAGCAGTCCGAGAAATGTTACTTATACGGGAGGAATTATAATAATAATAATAATTAGTGTATAAATGGATATAAATAATTGCATGTAAACGATTCGCCAAAATCTGTTGTATGTAAACAACACTGTTTAAAACGTTATTGTTGTTTCATCAGAAAACCTGGTTTCCACGTCTACCTGTATTAGTTTAAATGGCACTTTTACCACTTGCAATAGGGCGGACTCGCTGACTTATCGTGTCGACTGGACAACACAGTGAACGCGGTGTCTAGCTATACAGTGGAACCTCAGTTTACGAGTAACTTGGTTTACGAGTGTTTTGCAAGACAAGCTAAATTTTTTAATAAATTTTGACTTGATAAACAAGCGATGTCTTGCAATACGAGTAGTATGGATACACTTTGTCTGCTGAGTGTCATGTGATCACAACTGAGCTGATGGTTCTTCTCTCTCTCTCTCTCTCTCTTTCTCCGTATGAGTCTGCGTGCCTCACTCATATAGTCCGTACGAGCGTATACTATTTACTACAACATTGTGACTGTGTGTGTGCGCGCTGTGAAGTGCGAGTCCCCGTCTTGCACCCCAAAACATGAAGCTGAGTTTCAGTACTTTAACACCACCAGCTTTATTCAGCTTCAAACAGCGACAGCGCAGTTATTTATTGTAGCGGGATCTTTATAATGTTCCTTGTATCATCCATCGACGGCAGGCGCTTATAGCATGTCTGCGATCTTTTTGGATACGCTTATACGGCAAACTGCTACAGCACTGGGAGACTGCGATTGCTTTGGGACGCTCTTCCACGTGTCATCCTGTTGGGTGGAATCGCACAAGAGTTTAGAAACTCACTCATACCAGCCATGATTCTTTTTAAAGGTAAAGTGCAGGTTAATTTGTTTTATGTATTTTTACTTTATATTTTGTATTAATCATTTTTATATGAAGAGTTTTGGGATCTGGAACAAATCATCTAAGTTTCCATTATTTCTTATGGGGAAATTCACTTTGATATACGAGTGCTTTGGATTGCGAGCACGTTTCCGGAACGAATTATGCTCGCAAACCGAGGTTCCACTGTATATGTCTATGTTTTCCGTAGCCTGCTACAGGAAGGTACACTCTCGACCATTGGCACTGGTTTCGCTCCTTGCTATTTTCGTTATACTGCGACAGTGGTTTCCTAAGGCTTTGTTATACTGAATTCCTTTTTCACCATTTTCTGTTCCTATTCTTACACCGGCGTATGCTACGGCGGGCTTCGGCTAGTACCCAATTAATGTTCATGTTTCAAAATGAAAAAATGGAGAACTAGCTATAAATTAGAGGTGTTTTAGCAAATGATCAATAACTCTCGTGGTCTTTTTTGCAGCTGTTTACCTCAAGTGAAGTCCAAGTAGCTTACATGTCCATGTCTTCCAAAAATCAACAATTCTTGCCTATAGTATGCAGCAACCAGTCACTTTTCTATTTTTCCCCAAGCAGCTAGAACTAGACAGTTCCACTTAAATGTCTAAGTAGCCAATATATCACTGTCCTCAAAATAGATACACTTCTGCCTTTTTTCTAGCAAGAAGTCTAAAAGAGCAAGCTGCCCTGCTGTTCTAATCATAAGTTATTGATTTCATATAGTTGTTCTGAATCTCTTTGGCTTCTTCTTTGCATCCTGCTACATATATGGTAGGTTGATTATCGGGGCTGAGGAAGATCTAGCTCTTTTCATACCTCCACCATTTTTCATTAAAAGAGGAATCACATAAAACCATTCTTGGTGTACTGTACTAGCATTACAAATGTATGACCTTCCTAATTATTAATGCCAGAAATTGATTAATGCCAATGGTCTCAGTTTGGTATTTTTTAGATATAGTGTACAGTACTTAGGATTGTAAGCAAACCTAACATTAACAGTTTTTAATAATGTACCATATTCAGACAAACAGGCTATATCTTTCTGCTCAAAGCGTAACACAATGGGATTCTTTCATCCTTCTTAGTTTAATGAACACATTCACACACATTACTGCTTATCAATGTCCTCATTTTACAGTAAAATACACGTAGTAGTGATCTGAAACATGTATTAACAAAGCATCTAATATTTCAACCCAATGCTGGGATCCTGCTGCTGTTTTAATTAAATCCTTCTTGGCCAGATACCCATATTGCAGAGGGTCCTATTGAAGTTGTCTGCATGCTCCTTTAAGCTGCTCTTTGAATTTTTTTCCTTTTCTTATGTAATTTTTTCCAGTATGGCAAGCTGATGGCACCATTAGTTATATTGGTATGATGAGGCGGGCACCATTCGTGGATGTTATTCTTATGCTTGAAATCTTACTGCCCTTAGTTAAATGATTTCTTTTTCTGATTACAGTAATAAAATAACATTTGTTCACAAAAAAATAACATACTCAGTCACAATTACATATTGTAATTCTTAGTAATCTTTGCAAATTTACTTGCCCATATCATGGAATGCTTTAAGTGCTTCAGTTGTATCCAGGACCCTCAATATAAACCATAACAATGGTTCAGAGAGCTGACATGTGGAAAGCGATCCCTGCACAGACAATAAAACATTAAAAGTTAACACCAATACATGAAAAATTGCTACAATAATATCAACAGCAAATAACAGACCAAGAAAAATGTTAAATAACTACTTTAAAAGAGACATAAAGCAAAGTTAAGTAAGCAAGCTGTATTGCAGCTATTTTACATTTCTATCTTAGACAAATTGTTACTAGTAATAAAGGAATAACAAAAGCTTTACTAAACAAAAACTATTTTAAGGTATAAACTGTGTGTTTAAAAAGAGTTAATATTTAAGCAAACATCCTACACATATCTAACTTTACACAGTAATTAATATTTAGATTACAAATCCTATCCATAGAATTACTACAAATACAGAAAAAGCAAACAAAGATAAGCTTACCTGCCTCCCCATGTAGCCACAAGCCATATAAGTGAGAATGGGCTGAAGCATCACCTGAACAGAGGTTGCCTTCTTACTTAAGGTTGTTAGAATTGTAAATAAACCATCTCCAACTGATATTGCATCCAAGCCTCCATGAAAGTTTTCATGTTTTGTCAGATGAAGACCACTAGCCCCTATAAATAAAAAAAATAAAAAAAATTATAGTAAAAATCAACAAGGACTTTTTTCATTCATTGGCTTGAAATGAACCCAATCAAACCCTTACTTCTTCATCTTTTGGCTGCTCTTCAAATCAACAAATGTTTAATTACCCAAGGTATGGAAAAAAGAAAACATTCTTCTTGTCAACATAGTAAAGACTAAAAATGCAATTTTATAACTCAAAATAAATGTAAACATCTACAAATGAAAAAGAACTTTCAACTATTCATCACCAGATAAGGGAGCAGTAGGACAAGAACATATTACATTATAAGAGTGTTAGATTACACTGCAATATGCATGATATGCAAATCTTCTTAAAATGCTTCCTGTTGAACTATAGGTTTAAGGAAAGTTACTAACTGCACAATTACCCAAAATCTGACCCTGTTACCCCTGTGGTGGCTCCTTTTGGTTAAAAAAATATTTCTTACTTATCTGCGAATTCTGTACTTTCACAACATTTTGTACAGATTTTAGATGTTTAAGATTGCACAATACATGCAAGTATCTTTTAAAAAGTCATGACCAAAATGTAAAAGAGAGACACTATGACAGAAATAGTTTGAATAACAGCACACAATTCTTTATTTTAACTGAAAAGAGGCAACACCACACAATCAAACTTACCTATAATCATGGCCATTGCATTACTATTGCACTGTCCAAGTGCTGAGAGGATCTGGCTCATGATTTGTTGATTGGCCAAGACCAAGTCGGCAATGCCTGCAGCTGGACTTTGATTAAGTGAATTACATCCATTGCTTTCCTTGCTGCCACATGCTTTTTCTTCATCAGAAACACTGTCTGATGTGGTACTGCTCACTGTTGGTAATCTTGCACTGAATTCTCGATCAGTGGACAAAGGTAGTTGGACTAAAATGTTTACCAGCTTTAGAAGATCAAACATAAGTTGGTCACGTGTCATCTCTCCACAAACAGCCTTGGCATCCCCAGGGCGAATGATGTTGGAAAACAGCCCTCCGAAACAGGCACGTGCCCCAACTGAGCTATCTGATCCACTGCGAGACACCACTTTGTCCGAGCAGGTTATATAATGGTGTACCAGAAATGTGATGGCTTCAATAACTGCTAAGATGGTGCTGACAGATACTACCTCAAAGTTCTGTTCTAATGTGAATTCCAGCAGCTTGATCTGAGCATCAAGAGGACCCTGACCAGACTGGAAAGGACCCCTGATAAAAGAAGTAGAAAATGCAAAAAAGAAACAATTAGGAATATCAGCAAAGTATATTACTCATTCGTTTACTAACCCTGCTTTGTTCACAGCTGGATTACAGTGCGCTGAAGACTATCCTGGCAGTACTGGACACAGTAGGAAAAAACAGTGCACAGGATGTCTGTCCATCATAAGGCACACATACAGTACATGCATTAAACATCACACATACTGTAATAGTTCAGAGTTGACATACAGTGGGTACGGAAAGTATACAGACCCCCTTCAATTTTTCACTCTTTGTTATATTGCAGCCATTTGCTAAAATCATTTAAATTAATTTTTTCCCTCATTAATGTACACACAGCACCCCATATTGACAGACAAAAAAAAGAATTTTTGAAATTGTTGCAGATTTATTAAAAATGAAAAACTGAAATATCACATGGTCCTAAGTATTCAGACCCTTTGCTGTGACACTCATATTTAACTCAGGTGCTTTCCATTTCTTCTGATCATCCTTAAGATCACCTTCATTTGAATCCAGCTGTGTTTGATTATACTGATTGGACTTGATTAGGAAAGCCACACACCTGTCTATATAAGATCTTACAGCTCACAATGCATGTCAGAGCAAATGAGAATCATGAGGTCAAAGGAACTGCCTGAAGAGCTCAGAGACAGAATTGCGGCAAGGCACAGATCTGGCCAAGGTTACAAAAAAAATTCTGCTGCACTTAAGGTTCACAAGAGCACAGTGGCCTCCATAATCCTTAAATGGAAGACGTTTGGGACAACCAGAACCCTTCCTAGAGCTGGCCGTCCGGCCAAGCTGAGCTACCAGGGGAGAAGAGCCTTAGTGAGAGAGGTAAAGAAGAACCCAAAGATTACTTTGGCTGAGCTCCAGAGATGCAGTCAGGAGATGGGAGAAAGTTGTAGAAAGTCAACCATCACTGCAGCCCTCCACCAGTCAGGGCTTTATGGTAGAGTAGCCTGTCGGAAGCCTCTCCTCAGTGCAAGACACAAGACAGCCCGCATGGAGTTTGCTAAAAGACACCTGAAGGACTCTGAGATGGTGAGAAATAAGATTCTCTGGTCTGATGAGACCAAGATAGAACTTTTTGGCCTTAATTCTAAGCGGTATGTGTGGAGACAACCAGGCATTGCTCATCACTTGTCCAATACAGTCCCCACAGTGAAGCATGGCGGTGGCAGCATCATGCTGTGGGGGTGTTTTTCAGCTGCAGGGACAGGACGACTGGTTGCAATCGAGGGAAAGATGAATGCGGCCAAGTACAGGGATATCCTGGACAAAAACCTTCTCCAGAGTGCTAAGGACCTCAGACTGGGCCGAAGGTTTACCTTCCAACAAGACAATGACCCTAAGCACACAGCTAAAATAACGAAGGAGTGGCTTCACAACAACTCTGTGACTGTTCTTGAATGGCCCAGCCAGAGCCCTGACTTAAACCCAATTGAGCATCTATGGAGAGACCTAAAAATAGCTGTCCACCAACGTTTACCATCCAACCTAACAGAAATGGAGAGGATCTGCAAAGAGGAATGGCAGAGGATCCCCAAATCCAGGTGTGAAAAACTTGGTGCATCTTTCCCAAGAAGACTCATGGCTGTATTAGCTCAAAAGGGTGCTACTACTAAATACTGAGCAAAGGGTCTGAATACTTAGGACCATGTGATATTTCAGTTTTTCATTTTTAATAAATCTGCAACAATTAAAAAAAAATTTTTTTGTCTTGTCAATATGGGGTGCTATGTGTACATTAATGAGGGAAAAAATTAATTTAAATGATTTTAGCAAATGGCTGCAATATAACAAAGTGAAAAATTGAAGGGGGTCTGAATACTTTCCGTACCCACTGTACAATCAATATTGATATGAGAAATGGGAGGTGACCAAGCAAACTGCACACTACAAAGCAAACAAGTCATGATGTGAACTCAGGGTTTAGTATGCTCACTAAATAAACATTCCAAATAAAAAATTCCCACACATTGTGATTGTGTGTTGCAGCATTCATACTGAACACTCAAGTTACATAGTGAACTGTAGTTTTATTAACATAATCATGTATTGTATATTTCTGCAAACACTTTTGCTATTAAAATTAAATTCATCCCACACTAGAAAACAACATACCGAGCTCTCTACTCAGAACTGGCCCAGGTACAACAAGTAAGGTATCCTGGTTAACTGATTCAAAGATCCAGTACCTATAATGCACCTGTATAGGCATTAGAAGTGCTAATTTTAATTTTAAAGTTTACGGTCAAGATTTAACACATTATTTAAAATTTCACAATACCATTCTATTATGTAACACACCCTTTTAATTTGAATCATATTAAACTGAAAACTTTGTATTTCAAGATAAATCCTTTGGATGAAATAACTGCATCAAGAATTCCACCAAAATTAAACTCTTTGTTACTTTACTGGAGATGGTTTGCTAAGCTTTGTTAAAGACATGTTAAGCTTTAGTTTAATAATATACTTGTTTTTTTAGCTTGGGTAGTTGACAAGGTGTTAAGAATAACTTTCTGAGTGTGCCTTTTAATTTCTTGTGTACACCTTTTTTTTTCCAATTATCTTTTAATGTATTCACAATAGCATTGATATGGAATAATAAAAATTAGAAAGCCTGAAATTTTAATACTTTTAATTTACATAACTTAACTGAGAAATAAATAACTGCTTAAAACCAATACTAAAAAACTCAAACATTATTATGTCACTGCGACATGAATTAGTGAATATCAAAATATATCCGAATATTTTAATTTACACAAACTCTTTAAAGCTACTATTATAACACTCTTTTCAAATAGTTTTGTTGGAAAATCACTTTGGTAGGTTTGTGAAATTTGCAGTTGAGAGACTACATCTTTGTATGAAGGAGACATTAGCTGGTTAATAACACTTGACACTTACTGAAGATACTTTAACTTTCAAAATCTTTACCTCCTTTTTTAAATTTGACCCAACTTAAAGGCTACCTTAGTGAAATTAACCTGCTTAAGATTATTGCAGAATTCCAAAAAACAGCCTTTGTTCTGTTGTTTTCAAATTACCTCTTATTAGTTATCAGACTTTGCTATTGCTTATTATGCTTGTAGAAGTTTGTGTGTGCAGAAATTACTCTTACCTGGAGACAGCACTGAATTTGCTGCTTTATCATTCAAATGTGTGTCATATGTTCTTTTAGTCAAAATTTAGTTTTTATACTAATAAAGTAATAATACATACTTTAGTTTAAAAAAAAATTAAGTATGCCCCTTCCATTAACACACTGCATGTTGCAAGACTGGGGAGATCTTCCTTGTGCTACAAACATTAACAAATGTCTGTCTGGAAATTTTGAAACACAAACTAAAAGCATCTTATTTTGGAGCAATGTGTATCTAAATGTGTGAAGCTCCCGTACAAGGCTAAATTCCATCTTGATCAGCACCGACTCCCACTGACACAGAACTGGATAAGCCAGTCAGAAAATGAATAGCTGGATGGATTACTACAGTCACGTTCACAACAATCTAGGATAAATGCAAATCTTCCATTCTTTTATCAAACAGGTAATAATAAAAGCCTTTAGTTTTTGCCTTGAAATCATAGTGGGATTTATTAAGTTAAACCATGCAGGATTTTTAAATAACAGGCACCGACAATCTTGCAAAAAAAAAAAAAATTGAAACCCAAGATGTGCTCTTTGTGTTTTGATAACTTGTCTTTCTTCCTTTTGCATAGTGAGACACTCTCTCTCTGTCTGCGACGCTCATGTTTGCTGCCTTTGGCTATTTTGTTTATTTTTGTGCTCCCTCACATATCCAGTAATTCTTCATGTATCCTGGGTTGAGAGCCACTCACTTAATATGTAAATTTTGTCAAACGCATAGAGGTTGTTTCAAAAAATGTACAGCAAATATAAATAATCCTTATGCTGTCATAAACTATGCTGCAACAGATAAAGGAGTTTAAATAAATAAAAAAATAAAAATAACTGGTCAGCTGTTTAAGGAATTCAAGTCATTAATATACAAAATAAATCATTTAACTTAATAAATCCTCATGGGTAAAATATGTAGGCAAATACTAACCTTTCAGTTGACAAAATATGAATAAGCTTCAACAAAAATTCACTAAACATTTGTGGACAAGTTGAGGACAGATGTACTTGTAATCTTGTGAGGAATTCCTGCATTGCTTGTGTAGCTGTTGGTCCAACCTAAATGATTTATAAAATAAAGTCATGAAAATATTATCGGCACAGAAGTAGTAATTTGCTCGTTAACCCCCCTATAGGTTTTATTTTTCCCCTTTAGCATTTCACTGGCTGTAATTTTTACTTTTCTGTCGCTTGGCATCAAGACTTATTATAATTGATCATTAGACACTTCAAAAAGCTGCCAGTTTAATCCAGAATTAAGGACTCTATTTGGTATTTATTCATTTAAATGAACATATATTTTTCTTTTTTTAAAATCTTGTAAAGCACTTTGAACTACTGTACATGTTTTGTATGAAACTGTGCTACAGAAAAAAAGGATGTTATCCTTCAAATTTACTGCTAGAATCTCTAATTCAATTATTTTTTCACTCAAATTCTAATGTTTGAAGTCAATACTCAATTACAGAGTGTTAAGAATATGCATTTCTAAATTACAAATTTAACAAATACTGTAAAATATAACTTTTACTATCAATTTAAATTTAACGTTGCTGAATTTGCGTTTCAGAATTCCCACAATAACCAAATATCCATGTAGTACAACAGTAGGTACCTTGATAGGCAGTGCCATCCCTATAATGGTAATACATGCTACACCGATCCCTCTCCCACTTGGACAGAGGCAGTGGTGCAGTAAGAATTATGTTTCTGGACTTCTCTAGCGCCTTCAACACCATCCAACCTCTGCTCCTTAGGGACAAGCTGACAGAGATGGAAGTAGATTCATACCTGCTGGCATGGATCGTGGACTCTTACAGACAGACCTCAGTATGTGCGTCTCGGGAACTGCAGGTCTGACATTGTGGTCAGTAACACAGGAGCGCCGCAGGGGACTGTACTTTCTCCAGTCCTGTTCAGCCTATATACATTGGACTTCCAAAACAACTCGCAGTCCCGCCACGTGCAAAAGTTTGCAGACGACACTGCTATTGTGGGCTGCATCAGGAGTGGGCAGGAGGAGAAGTATAGGAACCTAATCAAGGACGTTGTTAAATGGTGCGACTCAAACCATCTACAACTGAACACCAGCAAAACCAAGGAGCTAGTGGTGGATTTTAGGAGGCCCAGGCCCCTCATGAACCCTGTGATCATCAGAGGTGACTGTGTGCAGAGAGTACAGACCTATAAATACCTGGGCGTGCAGCTGGATGATAAATTGGACTGGACTGCCAATACTGATGTTCTGTGCAAGAGAGAACAGAGCCAACTATACTTCATTAGAAGACTGGCGTCCTTCAACATCTGCAATAAGATGCTGCAGATGTTCTATCAGATGGTTGCGACGAGAGCCCTCTTCTACATGGTGGTGTGCTGGGGAGGCAGCATGAAGAGGGACGCCTCACACCTGGACAAACTGGTGAGGAAGGCAGGCTCTATTGTAGGCACGGAGCTGGACAGTTTGACATCTGTGGCGGAGTGACGGGTGCTGAGCAGGCTCCTGTCAATCATGGAGAATCCACTGCATCCACTGAACAGGATTATCTCCAGACAGAGGAGCAGCTTCAGCGACAGAATGCTGTCACCGTCCTGCTCCACTGACAGACTGAGGAGATCATTCCTCCCCCACACTATGTGACTCTTCAATTCCACCCGGGTTGGGGTAAACGTTAACATTATACAATGTTATGTCTGTTATATCTGCCTTGCACTCTCCAACTTGCATTTTTTTAACTTGCACTGCATTTTTATCACTCTTTAATTTAATATTGTTTTTTATCAGTATTCTGCTGCTGGAGTATGTGAATTTCCCCTTGGGGATTAATAACGTATCCATCTATCTATTATGACCATAGGAGCCTCTCAAAGTAAATCATGCCAAGAGATTTCTATTTTTTAGGTACCCATCCAATATATTATGTCCCTATTTGAGCATAAAATTATTGTACTGGAGTCTTTCTCAAGATTTTTCCACCAGGATTTAGGTAATAGGAGAAAGGTGTATATCAGGTATACTGATTTCATATTTTTATTAAGTAAAATTTGTCTTCATTACTGCTTTATTTATAATATACAAATTTGATTCTATTTAGCATAAGAACGGAAACGTTGGTATTGAGCATTACAAAAACATTGACTTAGGCCTTTTAGCTTTACCAATTTTAGATTTCATATTTCATAAAAGCAAAGAATCGTATATAAACAGAATATCTTCTAAAACATTAAGACTAGTTCCTAAATCCCTAAAAGAGTCCAAAAGAAAAAAAAAAAAAAATGAAGAAACTATTTAAATCAAAACCATCATGACCAGAGAGAAGTACCTGTGAACTGTGCTGACTGGTTCCATGAGGATTTGTTCCAGACAGAAAACGCACTGCAACAAGTATTAGATTAGGATCAGAAACCATCAATTGCGCAGTGTTTTCATGTCCTCCAAGGGCATTCTGGCTATCTGAAACAAAAATATACAATATAAAAATGTCAAATTTGAAAACCATCACAGAAATGCTAAATATGACATTGGCAAGAAGGACTGTATTACGTCTTCCATGTTTTTTTAAACTACTAGTGTGAAAAGACATTAAAATATAAAAAGATTTTTTTGAATGAGGTAAAACTTGAGGAAAAGAACAAGAGGCCAGGGAAATAAGACAATTAAAAATTGTGTATGCATTCAACTAACATACAAAACATCTCAAAATGCTACTAAATATAACAACCATGCAGGGTTCAACGTAAAAATAATGCATCTTGATGCAAATGTCTCAGTTCTTTTAAAATAGATTCACTTTTTCCCACTCCCACAGGCCTACACCCAACATGTGCACAATTTAAGACACAAAGCCAAATGTCAAAGGCTGTTAGCCAAATAATAAATAGGCAACCAACTTTTCAAAATTCATTGGTGAATATACAGAAGATCACTGAAGGGGCCTGAGTTGCCTCAAAAGCTTGCATATTGTAATATTTTTAGTTTGCCAATAAACAGTGTCATTTTGCTTGACTTTTCAGTAGATGAAAAAAAGAAAGTCTGCTTTGGTTTGGGAGTCACGCAAGGGCATCATGCTTGCTGGTGATAACAATATGACTTATGCAGTCCAGTCAGACTCGGACCAAAGTTAGTTGTCTAAAGCGGACATATGGTTTCACCATATGAAGAGCAAGTATAATTTGCTATGTTAATCAAGCAGACCCAATGCAAATGGAAGCACTAGACTACAGTAGTGACAAAAGATTTGTGCAAGAGGTTTACAAATACCATCTATGTGTTTTTGAAAGGCTACATGTGACACAAGCAGGTCTCTCACTAACTCTGGAGTTTACTCAAAGGAGACAGTTTACGTGGATATAAGAATACTTGCATGCCCTCAGCTGTGTACACAACAGTAGGGAGTTTCAACTAATGTATTTAGCAATACAAAAGTGAGTTTGATTTGACTGTTGTTTATGCTGACGTCTCTAACATTTGAGGTATTCAGCGTTTAACACACTGGATTCAGTACTTAAAAAAGATATAATCCAAGGACTCTGTAGACCTACCAGGAAACTTCAGGATCTATAACAAACTGATGGAGAAGGAACAGCCTTTCTGATATGAACCTGTCAGGTAGACTGTTATTGGATTTTTGTACTAGTCACGGATTGTCCATAGGAAACATTCAGTATGAATACCAGGCTGCTCATGACTGTACCAGTTACCAAAGTATGATGGGTTAAAAATCAGTGAATAATTTTAAGTTGCACCGTCTGATCTGATGTTACACTACCTAGAAAACAGTGTCAAGACAGAAGAGCTAATGTCTCAACAAATTACCACTTAATGGTGAACTTGTTCTGATGGACTCAGCAGGAAGGCCTCCAGAAGAACCCATTCATCACCTTCTGAGATTGGAGATACGCAATTCCGATTTGGCCCTGTGCAAAATCTTAGTAGTGCAGACACTGCAGGACAACGTGTGCAAAACATAACTAATGTCTGCCATGGCAGTAATCCTAGTACTGTACCCATTAGAAGAAGCTAGTGTGAGGTGAAGCTGTCAAACTGAAGAGGCTTTATGTGATATGTTAGACAGTCTAGATATACTGGCATACCAATAAGGCCAGTGTGTCGGTGGATTTCAGTAAAGACTTGGAGAATGACATTCAGGTAGTCATTAAAAGCCTTGCTTTTACACACTATGACGTAAGGTACCACACTCCAATAAATGTGGACTTTTTTTTTTTTTAAATAACAAATCTTAGCACAAGTTTTTACTTACTGTTTAAATGCATGTTGGTCATAAGGGTCAGACTATGAAGAACAAGGCACCAGGTCCTCAGAGAGGTGTTTGGATACCAAGCCAGGACTGTTAAAAAGCTGGTAATGGATGCTGTTACAAAAAAAATAAAGATAAGATGAAGATGACAGATGTTTATTCTTCTGTGTGTAATAGGTTAAAGGTTTGTAAAGCTATGGATAACAATATCATCCTTGGACATACGATCCATACAGTTTTAATTCAAACACATTGAACTAGGTATGCAAAGCACTGCTTATTTATTTAGATTTTTTTTATAACAGTTGTGTCATACCTTGATTCAGAGGAATTGTAGGTATTCTGCTGGCATTAAACAAAAAGACATCAGACCCATTTTCCTCACTTCCTGGAGAGCTGGAATTCAAGCTTAAAGTAAGCCACAACTGTAGAAGAGATTCAAGCTAGAAAGAAAACAAAGTTTTAGGCACATATACATTTATGATTAGTTTCTCTAAATTATAAACTAAACTGAGCAAATGCAAACATGTAATCAACTACAAATTAGAAATGGCAAAAGCAACAATTAAAAGAAACAAACAACACATTCAGAATTTATTAAAATGAAAAATAAAACAAAACACAGTGTCTGGCTTTTTAGGCCTTCACAACTAAAATGATAAGCATTACTTGTTAAGAAATGAAAGACAATAGCAAGAGATGAACTAGTCACAGAAATGTATATATACATAAATGGCTCTAACCCACTCTTAAACAGTCTAAACCTGAAGGAACTTTATTGTTTTGGGATCAACTACTAACATTTTTACTTCAACTAGTTTAGGGTAAGAAGTCTTCAGGATGAAAATGATGCTATCTTTCCCTTTCTCCACCGTGTCAAAAGTAGACCAAGTTGCTTAAATACATGCTTATTTTCTAAATAATCATGAAGAACACGGGGACACAGTTGGAAACTTGTTAAGGGCAAATTTCGCACAAACATTAGGAAGTTTTTCTTTACACAAAGAACGATAGACACTTGGAATAAGCTACCAAGTAGTGTGGTAGACAGTAAGACGTTAGGGACTTTCAAAACTCGACTTGATGTTTTCTTGGAAGAAACAAGTGGATAGGACTGGCGAGCTTTGTTGGGCTGAATGGCCTGTTCTCGTCTAGAATGTTCTAATGTTCTAAAGATTCCATCCAAGAACGAAAATGTTTTAGATGGTGTGGTACCCAGCCGGGATGCCCAAGACCGCCAGGGGGCACCCCAATACCTGGAGGAACCTGGACCTCGGCACTCCGCCACACCCGGAAGTGCTGGGGGGGAAGAAGATAGGGGACACCCGGAGTGCTTCCAGGGATGCAGCCGGCACTTCCGCCACACTGGGGCGTGTTGGTGGGAGATTGC
Source organism: Polypterus bichir lapradei (assembly GCA_026402145.1). Lineage (NCBI taxonomy): Eukaryota > Metazoa > Chordata > Cladistia > Polypteriformes > Polypteridae > Polypterus > Polypterus bichir. The sequence continues at coordinate 13,680,539 of JANRMT010062824.1, read as the reverse complement.
CGGGAACACACCTGGAGCACATCCGGGTGCTTATTTGAAGGGGCCGCCTCCCTTCAGAGGATGACTTGAGTCGGGTGGAAGAAGGATGAGGTCTCTGAAGGAGAGAAGGAGGCGGTCTGAAGAGAGAGAGAGAGAGAGAGAGAGAGAGAGAGAGAGAGAGAGAAGGCATTGCGGTGTTGGCCTGGATTGTGCGGTGTTGGCCTGGATTGTGGGGTATTGGGGTCTGTGAGCTGAGTTGTGAAATATGGAAACCCTCAATAAATGTGTGTGGGGTGATTACAACGTGTCTGCCTGTCTGTGTCCGGGTCATGTTCCACAATGGTTAATTCTTAAATCTTTTTGCAAGAGCCTCCAGCATCTGCCCACAAGAATGTGATCGATCTCCTTCTTCGCACCACCAGTATTGGAGTACCAAGTTCAACGATGCGGTACAGGGCACAGGAACCAGGATCCAGTGATTCGCAGCCCCTGATCTTTTGCAAAGTCAAGTAACATGGAGCCACTTTCACCACGGTCACCAGACCCATGGGGACCGAGACAATCCTCACAGCCAGCCCTGTCAGTGCCAGTGGTTGCATTGAAGTCACCCATGACCAGAGGAATCTCACCTCATGGGCACCCATCAACCACTGAGCAAAGCTGCAAATAAAATGTCTCCCTAGCCGAGACATCACTCACCGCGGTCGGAGCATACACTGAGACAACAGACAAGGCGTCCAGGGAGTGCCGTAATCAGAGTCTCATAATACGCTTGTTGAAAGGAGTGACATCGGACACCATCGGAAGAAGCCAATCAGCCACAGCAACAGCTACTCCCCGAATATGACAGCCATCAGACTGACCAGACTAATAAAAGGCGTATCCACCTACAGAGATCTGGCCAGTCCCCGGTCTGCACACCTCAGACAGTACCGCCACTGAAATGCGGAGTTTACGCAGCTCCTTCAACAGCAGAGGAAGATGATCATCTTGCCGGAGAGACAAAAAGTTCCATGCGCCCACCTGTATGGGCCGCCTCAAATTGGGACCCGAGTGCTGCCGTGCAGTGGGCAACGCCTCAGCACCACACCAGTTCCGATCCCCAACAGACCCGACCCCGTTGGCTCTCCAACAGTTTCGACTCTTCCAGGGATAGGGCTCCCGAGGGCTTTTCCGCATCCCCATCATAATGCAAGCAGCCTTCCTTTGGGCGGCTGCAGCAGAGCTACTCCTGCAGAGAGCAAAAAGGAGTCCTTTCTATCGTCTCGGAGCTTTGTGAAGTTTTTTTTACGGTGGCTGGAGTGCCAATCCTGCCACCAACCCCCATGATTTCCCTACAAGTTGGAGGACCGCTTGCAGGGCCGGGTGCAATTTAATGTCATACCCAGGACAGTATACAAAGAAAGTTAAGACTTTAATCAAAATAAATTTGCATAGAATCTGAAAATTGAAACATTCACCAAGTTATTTAATGCAATGCATGTGTCAGTGGAGCTGAAACATAACAGCTCTGACAGCAAAGCAGAATTTGCAGAGGTATAGTCTAATACTGAGCCAGCTCATGCACATACACACACAAACTTGATTTAAGTACAAACAAGAATCCTTAATTTACTTACTTGGACGTGGTGAACCTGAAGCATGGAAAACAGCTTATTGAAGCAGGTGCTGAGCATGGGAATTGAAGATGGCTGAACAATAAGCTGGTTATTTGTATTAGAGGCATGCAGTCCCCTAAGTAAGGAATCATCTGTTCCATTAGAAGCTTGACAAACTGGAAAAGGGATTTAAAAAAAAAAAAAAAAAAAAAGCAATTCACTTTCAATATTACCCGACAGACATAAATATTGTACACATATTATATACACAGCTACTAATCAGAACTTTATTATTGGACTGCTTTGAAAACTGGATTTCATTTTTTGTAAGCTTTCAAAAATAATTGTATTTTATGCATTTTGATACATAGTAATAGCAAATGTCAAAACAAAAATATTTAAATCTCACACTCTTGCTATTAAATATACCATACCATTTTCTAAGCCTACCTAATCCTAAGTAAGGTTGCATCGGGTTGAAGCCTAAACCCAACAAACAGGGTGTAAGGCCAAACACTGAGCTACTAAACATCAGTCTTCAAACTTCTATAGTAAGACAACGTGTATATATGACTCTGACACCTACTTGTTGGAGATGTCGTTGTTAAAGCTTGCAAAATAGAGTCTGCTTCTAGCGTTGACATCATTTTTAGCATCAATTCTGCCTGCTGCTCCAGACCGACTTCCAGTCTAGCATCTAAAGCTGTTGGATATTAAAAACATAAAACTATATAATCAATTCACCACATGGATTCTCAGTTTTGAGCAGAGTTATTTAAAACTACATCGTACCTTGAGAAACAGAAATAGACACACTTTGGGATCCAGGTTTTTCTGTAGCAGCGGGTGGTTTTGAAACAGGAATCCCAACTCCACCAATATACGGGTTGTAACTGTAGCTACTGTAGTCGGCACCCCAGTAGTCATACCAGGTACTGCTTATAGGCTTTAATAAATAATAAAAAAAAAAAAAACTAATTAATAGTGTTGAAGCTAATCTACAAATTGTAATATGATAAACCATTCACTTTTTTTGCTTTTCACACCCCGACATTATCCAATTTTGAAAAACTACATCCTCTGCCTAAGCAATTCAAAAAATCTCTTCAGTATATCCAAGGTGTGTAACAGGTTATCACCAAGTGGTTCATGCCTTGACGTCTAATGTAGGAAACACCCGGAAGCATCCTCACTACATGCCCAAACCACCTCAAGTATCTCATCTTGATCCAAAGAAAGAGTGGCATTACTTTGAGACCCTATAAAAGGACAAAAAGTTCACCAGCTTTGTCCAAAAAAGCTGCTCTGCAAGTAATTTACAATCTTATTTTTTTCACAGTCACTAACAAGCTGAGGAGCAGGATATACAATACCAAGGACGTAGCTCTGTTACCACAGTCCAGTGGTGGAAAATAAATTACATTTACTCTCATTACTTTACCTACGTAGAGCATGTAGGGAGTTTTATTTTCAAATGCAAATACTTTTACTCTTTAAAAAGTGTATTATTTAGTAATGATTCTGCTTTTTTTTTGTTCTTTATTTCGCCTTATACAATTTCTAATATTAGGAATTTGTTAGTTTTTGCATACCCCTTGGGGTCAGAGCGCAGGGTCAGCGATTGTACAGCACCCCTGGAGCAATTGAAGGTTAAGGGCCTTGCTCAAGGGCCTAGCAGAGTAGGATCTCTTTTGGCAGTGACGGGGATTCAAACCGGCAACGTTTGGGATACCAGCGCAATTGTAATTTTTTTTTAAGGCAGTCCCATTGTAAGTTACAACTAAATGCCCATCTACAATATCTGGAGTTCAGAATGGTCATTTAAAATAAAACTTCATGCAAAACATTTGGTGTTACACGTTACAATTTTGCAGCACAAAATTATTTTAATAAATGATGGAATGACCATGCCGTTTTCACTAGCTCAGTAACTGGATACATCTCAGTATATTGTGGTGTTAAGTGTCCAATGTATTCTCATTCTAGTGGAGGGGAATACAATGCACTTTGCAAGTGATGATGGGCTCAATTTGTGCACAATAATCAATTCATCCATTTCTTTAACCCACTTATACAGGGCAGGGAAGCGGGAAAATGGCAGCCTATACCGACACACATTTTGTTCAAGGCAGAAACAATCATTACAATTTAGCATCAATAAGACTGATGGGGTTTGTTTATTTATTTCTTACAAACTTAAAAGGCATGGAATGTGAAAAAGTGAATGAGATGCTGTATTAAAAAAAGAAAAGAGCATGGTAAACCAAAACAGGAAGGAAAACAGTAGATAGAAAGGTTCATAAGACTTCTTTGTAGACCAGATTAGTATAGTAAAAATATCTGTCCACTCTGCCTAGCCTAGTATAGAACAATATCGAATCATGACTTATGTTCTCAAATCAAGGGACTTGTGAAAAAGCAACATATAGATGTCCATCTCTTTTTAATTTATTTTCTTAATTTATTTGTTAATTTTATTACACAGTCGCATGTCAATTCTGGGCACATTTTACAACATGTTGTACTTGCATAACTGTGTATGTGACAAAGAAGCTTGACTCTTGAATGAGAGAAAACAGGCAAATCTAGGAACAGACCAGATTTGATGGTTTTCCTCACGTGGATGTTTTGCTAGCTCTGAGCAGTGAGTTTCACAGGAAGCAAGGGTGATGGTGGCTGTCACAAACCCATGTCCCATTGTGGACGGTGCTGTCACCTTGGTCGAGAGTGGAAGACAGCAAGGGACCACAGTGAATCATGGCCTTGATTTTACGTCTCATCCAAAGAACAGCACCATTTTTACAGCAGAGCGCACTGCATTTGAGCATTGGGATCCACATAAAGATCAGAGGGGTAAATACCTCTTGCTGCCCTTGCCAACCCTGCTTAAAGCAGCAAACCAAGCTTTACTAGCCTATCACCTGTTGAGAAATGCAGGTAGTATGCACAAGTCGGTTTGAAATATAATTGCTATATGCAGTACATTATATTGTTTCTGAATATGAATATATATGTATATATGTCATCAATATTCCTTTTGATAAAAAAAATTATGGCTATGCACATTCTGTCTATACTTTTCAATGACCAGCATGGATATTTGAGGATATTTACTAGTTTTGGCATTCTTTTTCCCACAAGTAACTAAATTATATGCTTTGTTTTTTTTCCCCCACGAGCCTACTTTTTCACTTTTACTTGAGTAGTTTCAATTTCAAATATGTTTACTTTAGTCAATGTTTCTGAATGTAATATTTCTATAATTAATAAAAGTAATGACACTCAGATTTTTTCCACCTCTGCTACAGTCCAATATAGCATTGGCAACAGAAGTGCCAGCTCTTCATTATTTTTTTCAGTGGTCACAATCACCCAAAAATAACACTCGAATAAGAATATAAGGTGCTTGTGCGTAACATGACCAAAATCAAGGCATAAATATATAACCCAGGCTTGTAGCCTTAATGTTGGCAAAAATAGTAAAAGTAATATTTTATGAAAGTAACGCCACCTTTCCTCAATAATAAATAAACAGCCCAGTCTATTATTAAATATCCTTTTTAAAATAATAAAAACTGTAATTTAATTACCACCATTCTATTAAGTTTTAAAAATAACATTTAAAAAAATTCACATAAAACTTAACAGCAAAATATTTTTAATTATACTGAATTTTACATAAAAATTCCTTAAAAGAAAACTGAAACATGATAATCAGATATAATATGCAAATTTTAAAATATACCAATGTACAAAATAACAGAGGACAATCACACCTTGAAAACTTTAGCAGCCAGTGGATCCTTCTCCAAATCGATGTCTAAAGGATCAATATCAATATCCATAAGGTCCTGAATAAAATCAAAGTCTATCTCTTTATCTTTTTCCAAAGTTGACAGAGGTGTAGCACCTTCAAAAATGAAAAAAAAAAGTGAAGCAAGCATTACAATCACATTTCATTACTTTTTAATTTATGAACCCAGCAAAGAATGAACTTTTAAAAGACAACTTCATAGAAAAATAATTACATATACAATTTAAAAACAAATGTTTCCCAGGCTATGTTAAAGAGACACATTAAGTTATAAACAAACAACATACTTTTGCTCAATGAAAGCAATTGAGATTTGCTGGATTACCTGCAATATCAGGAGCTAATGCTTCATCTATGCTTTCAACCAATGGAATAGCATTAGGCTGCTGAAGAGAATCATCAGAATCTCCTGCCGATGCCCCAGGTTCCTCTGCCACTATCCCTTCATCCACTGAATCTAATAGAATTGGAGTAAGCAGTTCACCTGCAACAAAGTTTTAACCATATGCCTATCAAAAACAAAAATGGCCATATCTATATATCTATATATATATATCTATATCTATATCTATATCTCTACATATATATATATATATCTATATCTCTACATATATATATATATATCTATATCTCTACAT
>JANRMT010062824.1:13644693-13659510 GCA_026402145.1 Polypterus bichir lapradei | reverse complement strand
GGTAGCCACGGTTCAATAATAAATGAAGCTCAAATCCAAGTAACTACCAAACATAATTCAGAAATGTGATCCTATTTTGAAGATATTTAAAAATCATTATTTCTAAACAACTGAGAATCTGGGGATGCAGATTGAAAATAGCACAATGACCCAGAGTCCAAACAAACAAAAAAATAATAGCAGCCATGGTAATTTCTAAATTACAGACTATAAACAGAAAGCAGAAATGATGCATCTAATACAAGACCATATGTGTGAAGAAAAACTAAATGTGTACCTGATACTGTCCTTTCTCTCTCTTTCCCATTTAAGTGCTTTTTGGCATCATCTTCCACACTTGCCACATAGTCCAGTAGACGCGAAACCAACATTACTACCCAACTAATCATAGGAATATCCAAAACACCTAAAAAATAAAAAGCACAAGTGTACAATAGATAAGGATCAAACCTACGAAAGGCACTTGCTTGTCATCTGAACAAAATTTAAGGGAAAACAATAATAAACCATACATTTATTTTTTTATCTTGCAAATTACTAACCTTCAGCTCGTCGCTGCTGAGAGGACTGCTGTTGAAGGGGTGAAAGCAAGTTATCCAAAAGACTAAGCAAGCCTTCAAGAACTCCACTGTTGCTAAGTGATCTTTGGCCAATACAGGACAGAAGCATGAACACCCTGGAACAATTAAAATACTTCAGAGTAGAGGCTACAGACTGCACTTTCAGCACAATTACCACATCATATGTTATTAATTACCAAAATTCTAGCATTAATCATTTTATATGACACATTTTTTCATTTGCAGTCAGGAGAAACTTGAATGTCTGTTGTGAAGAAGAGCATTGACAAAACTTCTGCATATTATACGTGCTTTAGTAAGCCGTTTTTATATTATCAGCAGTTAGCAAGGATCCCAAGATTAGTTTTAAAGGGCCAGGTACCTATAAGTACACCCTGTTTGCTTTCTCTATACAACAGACAAGAATAAGTAGCATTACTCCCTGGATATGCCTTTCTTGCACTGAAAGGAAAAGCAGGCCTGGTTGCCCTCATGGCAATTCCTAAATTTATTAAACTATTTAGTTGTACAGTAGCTTGTTTTACAAAGTGATACTGCATTTGTAGCATAGATTTTCAAATTAGAAGAAGCCCTATTTAAAGCTGATGGAAGAAGGACTGTAAAATTAGTAAATGTTTATTCTCCTAATTGAACACTTCAATTTTAACTCTACAGTAAATCAGTGTGCATTGAAGAGATTACCTGTGCTTCACTTTTGCTAGCATCTTTTAAACCCATGATAAATTTTCTATACAGCTTGGAAGATCTTAAAAATGTACTGTCAACCTCAAGGGTAGGAACATAACACAACAGACCTGTCCTGAGGAAAGATGAGGAGTTGCTCAGAATTGTAAAGTTCTTGCAGAACATTAGATAAGAACTGTCCCCACCATCTCTCTCCACCACAAAGCTGGACCAGCAATAACCCTGCATGCAGCCGGATTTTGGGAGTTCCACTGATACACAAGTGCTTAAAAAGTTCCTCACAGGCTTCAGCGTGAAAAGTGCTTTGAAGTACTGATGGAACAGAATGACCTGTTTAATTTAAAGAGGAAGAAAAGTGTCAAAAGAGTAAAACAGGCAGACGACAAAAGTAGTCACAACTTTTTCCTCTATCCTCCTCAATTAGAGTATCCATCCATTATGCAACCCGCTATATCCTAACCACAGAGTCACGGGGGTCATAGAGAAATTCAACAAATCAAAGCATTTACATGTTTTACTAGAACTGGAATGTATATATCTAATACTGCTTGCCTGTACATATGTTAATGACCACATAAAGATGGCAAGAATACTTGATTCTTCTCTATAAAATGATTATCCAACATGTATTATGTATGTAAATGGAAATTAATCAAAAATGTTACTATAAAGTGTAATACTCCATTAAAATATTTCTGAAACTCATTGTTAGATCAATATGCCACTGAAGTATTACATGAAAAGAGAATGGATACTTTCTATACTTGCCATTGGATGAATGTAGCAAACTGAGAAGTGTGTCCAACAAATAGCGAATTATAGTTCGCAGCTGTTCTGTAGACGAGTTCTGAATTAGTTCCTTTGGATCAAACATTTCAGGAAGTAGCTTTCTACTGGCTCCCAGGGACACTTTCAGCCGCTGCACAGCATGGTGAGCCAAGTTCAACTGGAGCTGTAACTGAATACAATCCTGATAGGCTGAAAACACTCTGGTGTCTTCCTCTACTGCTTTGTCAGGTTTTCTCAAAAAGTACTGAGCATTGTTGGCACTGTTCAGTGGTGGAAGATCAATATTTTGCAATAGGGTCTCAAGCCTATGACAAGCGAGATTATACCTGAGAGAGAGAGAGAGACAGAGAAAAGGAGAAAGCAAATCAAGATGTATTAAAGAAATTGATAGTAATATATGTTTTAGACTAAGAAAAACACAGAAAGGAGAGTTTGCATATTAACATTTTAACTAGTTACTCTATTAGAAAGGACATTTCACTTTCTTATAAGACAAACACTTTAACTGAGACAAACACTAACTAAGAAAGTTAATACCTTAAAAGCGCTGCTCAACTGTCCACCAAACGATAAATTAATCATCTTACAGAAGGCAGAAGAAATTTAAAATACACAAAAATACTGGCAATTCAATAAATGAAAATATGGAACTTAAGGTAGACATTATCTTCATTTGGGTGTTACCTTTGACAGTTTTTGAAATTATAATCAATATCTCCACAGAATCTATGCCCTGCTGTCTAATATTTACAAATATTGCAAAATGAAAATGTTTTTCAATATGCAGGAATTGTATCAAGGTGAATTAACTATTGTAATAGTTTGTTAAAACATTGTTTAAGTCATACTACTCAGCAAAGAATTTCAAAATACAACAGCAAATAGCAAAACCAGTATTTGGAAGTACCTATCTATAAATCAAGTTCTCTACAATCACTTACATATCACTTATATGAGACATTTGCTTTGTTAAGTGAAGCTGTATTTCATCATTTTTATCATAAAAAGTGTCTTTGCATGTGGCTTTTAACTGTAAGAAAATGGATGGAGGTCTTGAGTATGGATGTCTCATTGTTAAGACACATTGAACTGACATAATATTCAGAATTTGGTGGAAAAATGTAACTGCCAAGGTGAGGCCCAACAATTGATTAATGTCCAGCCCAACACATCCAACAAAATAGCCATGATTGTATTATTGTAATATATAATTATATATCATATTAATATTATATTACATAAAAAACATAATATTTATTATATATTAAACAGGATTTGATATTTATCTCCATTTTTAACAGTCTTCAGCTTATGTATTATATATATTAATATATATTATAGTATATTTATTAATATATGTATAAACACACATACACATTAATATATACCTATTTATTGACTTTCAAATACTAAATTAAAAAAGTGCTTACAAACATATGCAAATTTCAATAAACATAATAAAAGGTACTCATTTTCCTTGTTACAATACCAAAGGAAAAGGCCTCTAACATCGAAATTTTAAAAAGTTGTCAAAATTTGGGCAACCTGATCTTCTCAAAACACTGTGTACACACTTACTAAAAGAACATGGATACTATGTGAAATTAAAACAAACACAATCTGTACTGTTTTACAATGTAGGAAGAATCTTGATTTAACAATAAAGAAGAAATTAGTCATTAGCAACATAAAGAGCTCTGCTGGCTCTCTAAATATTTTAGAGGCGTCCACATGTATAATTCAAGATTTATCTCCACCACTAACCTGCATTGTATATCTTCTTGCAGTGCCACCATCATTGTTAGGTGTTGGTCTATATCTGGCTGACCGGTAGAATCATTTTCACCCCTTAGTGGATCATGCATTAATTTAAGTTCACTTTCCCAAGGCAAGATGTAGGTGTGCCCATAGTAAAATCCAAGTGGAATCTTTGCTCTTGCATTTGTACTACCATATCGCCCAATAACAGTGATCTGTATTAAGCAAAACAAAACAGTATTATTTTAATCTCTCACTAACACAATCATGTTACTATCTAACGTTTGAAAATTAAAATGTAACGTAAGAAGTAACTACTAAAGAAACATGATTCAAGAAATGAAAACCCTTAATTGTGCTTAATGAAACAAGACAGTTCACATTAAGGGGGGATACAAAAGGCACTAGGTTATAACAGAAGTAAAAACGAGATTAAAAAAGATTACCAATAAGACTTATAAAAAAAAAAAAACATATACAGTGGTACCTTGAGATACGAGTTTAATTCGTTCTATGACTGAGCTCGTAAGTCAAAATGCTCGTTTCTCAAATCAATTTTCCCCATTAAAATTAATTGAAATGAGATTAATTTGTGCCAGCCCACAAAAAACAACCCCAATTCTTTATTAAATGTTTTCAACATAAGAAAAATGTATTAATAATGAACAAATATTGTATACAAACAAAATAAAACCTAATACATAAAAGAGAATCTATATATATAATTCACTAAGGCAAGACACCCATGGAAAGCACGCAGGAAGGGGCGTGGATTCACTAAGCCGCCGACAAGTAAGACACCTATGGCGCACACAGGAAAGACCCACGCCCACCAACTCCAAGACCATTGGATACGATGACAACTTGCAGAGCCATGCCCACCAACTCGGACGCGATGACACAGAAAAAACAGCGTCATTTATATTCGTCTGTCGTAGAGGCCACATGCACCTCCGAGCCACGTTGACTGTGCATAGAGGCATGTTTCTCGCGGAGGTGAATCACCATATGCAGCGTGTAAAACGGTTTGCGAGGGGTATCACATGGGATCCTTAAAACAATCCTTTACAACTGAGGTTAACACACAATGAAGTAAGCAGTCTTTAAAAACCGAGTTTTCGGTTACGACGCACGACCGCGTGCACCATAGCAAACTGTTTTACACACTACATACAGCAATTTACATCCACGACAAACATGCGTCTTCTTAGATGCTCCTTTGCTCTCTAGGCATTCACACTGCCTGCCCATGTGCCCGGACGCAAGGCGCGATGGCGGTCCGCCAGTTTTCAGTCACGGACGATTGTGTGTTGGTTCATTCCGTGCATTGTTACAATTTTGCTTTTCTTGCTGATTTATTACATTACCGATTTTTCAAATGTTAATTTTCTCCCTGTGCTTAAAAATCTTTAAAAAACCGGCCTGATTATGCAGCGTATGGTACGCCGCGGGTTGGCTAGTCTAAAGAAATAAACAGATGTTGGCGAAGCCGATTAGCATATTGTAATGTTTTTCTTTCACTTCACTTTTGCTTAACTTAATTTTCATCATCACTAGTTTTTTTCTTTTTTGCCACTTTTTTGTCACTTTCATTCTGAAGGCATTTCAATAGAAACCTATCCAAGGAGCTTTGTTTAGCCCTCCCCTTTAGAATGTTTCTGAAATGAGCTGGGCAAGTGTCATTAAATAGCGCCGCTGCACGACCAGTTGCAACTTTTTCAGGGTTTCTTTTCAATAAAGTCAAATGTTAGGCAAGTGTTATTAAATATCGCCGCCGCACGATCAGTTGTAACTTTTTCAGGGTTTCTTTTCAATAAAAGTCAAGTGTTAGCCAAGTGTCATTAAATAGCGCCGCTGCATGACCAGTTGTAACTTTTTCAGGGTGTTTCCTTTCTTTAAAGCAAAAACTTTTTCCCACATTGCAAACACTTCCTTTATCTCACTTTAGGAGATAACCTCCTCCGCAATACCAACCTCCTGCAGAACCTCCGTATGTTGCCGCGTCTGTAGTTCCGTCAACTCCTCTGTCGTCAGTTCCTCAGAATGTGCGGCAACAAGCTCTTTGATGGCTTATATTTTGAATTTTGGCTCGTAACTCAAGGGAAAAAAAATTAGACCTAGTGATGGCTCGTATCTCAAAAAACTCGTACGTTGGGGCACTCGTATCTCAAGGTACTACTATATTAGGTTAGCAAAAGTAAAAAAAATATAATTTAAATATATATGAGGGACCCTCAGAATTTTATTATATGGTACATAAAAGCAAAAACATACCTTCATGAATCTGCAAACTGGAGGAGGCAATAAGTCGTGCAAAATAAGAGAATGAGTGCTTATATCTGTAGCCACCACCAGACGCCGTCCATCAATCTCTTCTCCCAGAGTCCAAATGTCAATAGACAAAGAAGCCAGATCTCCACAGGTAGGTATCAGTACGTCTGTGAGGAGAACGGGCCTGCCAAAGTCTAATGTCACAAAACGGCGTGCACCTGTTGGCAAAACACTGTTATCAACATATACAATTATGCATTAAGCTAAAAGAAAATAAAAATAGACCATTTTCCAAAAGCTAAACCAGTTAATAAGTACATTTTAAAAAATTCTGGAAAACAATTTCAGTGATTTGGCAAAAAAAAAAAAAAAAAAAAATTCAATATATTAACTCATTAAAGTATATTGCACTAAAAGATTAATGCTTGTTTTCTTGTCACTTAATACCTACCAGAGTGCATCCTCTCTATGATAATAGACTGATGAGGTGGAGGTTGCAAGAAGTGAGAAGCATGAGAGATTGCAAGGGCTAAACCACTTCCCACTGGATTCTGAAAATAAAAAAGTAATCTTACTGTTAATTTCAATGGTAAATTCTATAATTGTACTCCAAAATATAGCTAGCTAAAGTAGGTAAGGGGATCATAGCATATGATTTTCATATTCAGATTTGGGGACTCCCATATATACAAACAAAAAATAAATTCAATAAACAAATTCATAAATTCAAAACTTAGAACAATTATACTGGTAAATGGTTCTGTCAATAAAGTGCAAGGCTACTGTATTTGTCACCACTGAACTACTGATATACAGTATTCAGACAATCGATATACCACAATAATCTATCAGGTAAGGTTATTAATTTGACACATTCATTAATTTTTAATGAAAATGAAACCAGTAAAATCTGTGGTACTGGTACATTTGAGACCAGGTAACTGACTCTTATTAAAACTTGTCAAACCAAATGTTGCTGAGTAGCAACTAGAAAGAGACATTAATTGAATGATAAATGGCCTAAAGAGAAAGTTGACACCGGATAATTATATTTTTAAAATAAGCTGCCTCACAAAATACTGGGTAATACAGCTTACTAATCTATATAAAAAAACAAAACAAATTTAGCAGCTTTTAATGTAAATGAGCCCCAGTAAATATTAAAATAAAGAACAAAAAGAAACCTACCTGCGCTTGACATGCTGTTTTCACTTTGTTTGTATTTTTGTTGTGAGCTGCTAAGTTGACTGGAGGTGGGTCTATCACTGAGCCTGGGAAGAGCTGAGCAAGCTCAACACTGATGGCAGTGGAAACTGCCTCATTGGGAGGGGTCAGAGGGGGCGTCATGAACAATGGGGTTGTTTTAGGGGTTGGTGGTATTACATCTGAAGGATGGATGAAGAATCCAGGTGTTGCAGAAGTATTTGAAGGCACTGAATTGTGAATTGGTCCCACTGCTGATGCTGCTGATGTTGTTTGATGCAATTTGGCTTCCAGCTTTGCTTTCTGTTACAGTATATATAAAAGAAAATGAGAAATTATGCCTTTTCCTTAATGTAGTTAATCTTTTTACATTTCGTTAAATTAAAACGAAGAAAAAACACAAACATTTCACATATTGACTTAAGTTTTTTCCAAGAACTTTGCTTTTTTTGTCAAAAATACTTTAACAGCCAGATATATATTTTACATCTTTACCACAACGTCTTAATTACTAAGCGATCCATACAATTTTACATTAACAAAGGATAATAATAGACTGTGGGGACAAATTATATCTTGCAACTATCAAGAAATGCTACCAAATGTATTTTCAGACTCCATTAAATCCTCAGAATTGCTTTTTACTAATGTTTACGCATTTATCTATCCAAAATTTTCATGCTCTTGAAAAATACTGGTATAAACAGCCCAAAATATAGGACCAAGTTCCCCTGCCATTTTTTGTAAATCCATATTTAATAAAACCAAATGTTGGTGAAACTGCTTTCTAAATTCATGTATCTAAGTGGCATGTTACTACCAGTAGGGTCTGAGACCTAAGGGTCAGAAGAATTAATTTAAAATAATGTTTAAGATGTGTCTTGCATTTTAAGTAACCTTTTTTAATACCAGAGTTGCTGTTATATAGAATTGTTTACTTAAAGCTTGGTGTTCCATAATAAGAGTGTCGAATGCTTGAAGAGTGAAAATGAAGAGATAGGCAAGGCAGAAACAGCTAATGCAGCCATAGTGTGAGCCCAACCTGGCTGATCCAGTCCCTAGTGCCCATCCTTATAGCAAAGTAATATTTCTACTGTGTCAAAGGCTAGTTTAGTTTGGTCACAAAAACAAGCAGCAGCTTTTTTTTAATTTGCATTATATAGTACAATATTGAGGGAAAGCAAAACATCAGTCAACAGTTGGACCTACAAACCTGAGAAGACACAGCAGCACAACAAAAGTGCTGCCAGTTTGCTCCAAGACTAAATTCTTTTAAAAAAAAGTGTAAAAAAAAAAAAAAAAACTTTCATAGATATTAATGCAATACACACCAAACTATTACTCATTAGCAACTGAGAGTGCAAACATGATCATATAGCAACCTAGGGAATATAATGTTTAACAAGGATGACTTGGAAAAAAGAAGGGTGAGCTCCCTGTCCGATTGAGCTGCTCCAGATACACTGTTAGGGCATTAGGGACTCTCATTTTCACAAATTCACAGAAGCAACTTCACAAATGCCAAATTGAACAAAGCAAAAACACTATTCATTATACTTGCAGAACAAGTGTCAACATCACCCTTGCCTAGATAATGAATGTAAGACATCAGTTTATACGGTTAGCATTTTGCAAAAAGTGATTTATATGATAAAATACCATTTAAGAAACAGATCAATCCCAGAATGTTACAACACATGTAAGTAATAAAGTATGCATCCTTTAAACCCCTTGACAGTAAGACAAGGCAATTAATTGTTTGCAGAATTCAATGAAGATTTGGCAGGAGAATTCGGTTTGGGGGGTGCTGTTAATATAATCTATACCAACATGATTCTAAAAAGCACGGCTTTCTAAAATATTTCTTACTTCATAGATGTACCCACTACCATCTACATACGTGTAAACTAAAAGTACAACTAACCTGCTGCTGCAGTTTAAGAAGTTGTTGCTGTTTTTCTTGAAGAACCTGGAGCTGTTGCTCTGCTGACACCATGGCATGAGACAGTGACTGAAGTGCAACCTGAGCAGCAGAACTCAATGCAGTTGAGGCCTCACCCACAGTGCCGGTTGTAAAGCCTCCTACTGATGGTGTTACTCCAAATGTACTCACTGTACAAGAAAAAACAAATGCCATGTTACTTATACAAAGATGAAACAAGTACAGATATTAAAATAAACAAAAACAGAGCACCGACTTTTTAACAGTAACTATAGTACTAGGGTGTTGTACCGTGTTAGCCATTATGAATGTAGAGAAAAGCCAAGCAAAATGACACCTTTTATTGGCTAACTAAAAAGATTACAATATGCAAGCTTTCGAGCATTAACTATAAAGATTTGGAAATGGTACATTTCTAGACCTAAATATAACATTTGAATATATTACACTAATTGAAGTTAAACAACAATTTTACCTGGCTGAATAATCTCTCTCTATCTATATATCTATATCTATATATATCTATATCTATATCTATATCTATATGATGGTGTTACTCCAAATGTACTCACTGTACAATAAAAAATCAGCCATAACCCACCCCCTTCTGGGTAGGCTGGGGGGTGATCTTGCAGTCTTGTATGCATGTTATCATCCAGTTGACACTCGGAACGACCACCAGAGGGAAAACTGGAGGCAACTGCCAGCATTCTTTATGTTTGAGCGCCACCACGCCCCTGTTGCTTTTGAAATTAAATACCAGTTCTACACGTGGAAGTGTGTGTGTCTGTCCAGGCCAGAAGTGAGACGTAGAGTCGGGGTGAGGGCTCCAGCTCAGAGGATACGCAAGCGAGGCCAGTACACCGGCAAACAGAAACCTCCTAAGAAAGACAGTCGCTTAGCTGCTAATACACAAACGATGTGAGCACTTTGGCAACACGAATCCTTCTAGCAGAGAGATGCCCGGAGTAGTTCTGATGATTTAAATACTTTCTAGGATCCTGTGCGGCTTACACAGTTAGTATATACCAGGCGACTGCCAGCATTCTTTATTTTTGAGCAGCACCGCGCCCCCGTTGCTTTTCAAATTAAATACAGCTGGCCAGTTCCAAGTGTCAACTAGATGATAACATACATACAAGACCGCAAGACAAGGGCATTAGTGAGTCTTTGTTTCTTAACTTATTTTTATTTTAAACGTTGTGTTTTTTTTAATTACTTTTTCTCAAACAATTAAAAAAAATGAGAGGGCGAACTGGAGGTGACTGCCAGCATTCTTTATGTTTGAGCACCACCACGCCCCTGTTGCTTTTCTAATTAAATACAGTTGGCTGGTTCTGAGCGTCAATGGGATGATAACATACAACACCGCAAGACAAGCACATTAGTGAGTCTTTATCCATCCATCCATTATCCAACCCGCTATATCCTAACTATAGGGTCACGGGGGTCTGCTGGAGCCAATCCCAGCCAACACAGGATGCAAGGCAGGAAACAAACCCTGGGCAGGGCGCCAGCCCACCTCAGAAAACCCACGCAGACACTGGGAGAACATGCAAACTCCACGCAGGGAGGGCCCGGGAAGCGAACCCAGGTTTATTGTTTGTTTTTATTTTTAAAGTTGTGTTTTATTTTTTTTTAATTATGTTTTTCTCAAACTATTTTCCTCCCTGGCAACGCTTGGTATTTCAGCTAGTTGAAAATAAAATGCAAATAATTATAAAGATATATACCGGTGAACATGCTTGCATCATCCCTTTCCACCCTGGTACCATCACTAGTGGAAACACAAGTAAAGTGCAGAGGTTCAACTTCAAGGAGTCCAGTTAAAGATGTGAAACTGCCCTCTGCAGCTGCGCAGCTGCTTACCTTACCATTCCCTACAAACACAAGTGAAAAGAAATAGTGAAAAGACTAAATGTAAAATATCTAAAGTAATGTATGAAACAGGAAAATCAAAGCATAATTAAGATGTATATGTATAGATGTATGCTCATTAAAAACAATACAAGACTTTATATTAAGAGTATACTATAGCCTTCAAAATCAATTAATGCAAAATGCAATAATTAACAAAATTGCAAGTACAAGCAGAGACATTCAAAGTCTTAAGTCAGAATAAAGTGACTATTAAAACAGCAAGGTATGAAATTCAAATAGCATCACAAAAGGCTTGATGCTTTTAGAAATAAAACAGTTTATAAATACCTGCAAACTTAAACTCTGAATTAATATACTGTAAACATATGACTGTTGGAGCACTTTAGTAATTAAAACATAGCCCTGGTAGTCAAAATTGAGTGGTTATATTCTTAATGTGGCAATGCTACCTATAGAAAATGAAATATAAACTAAAGATGACAGATACCTGAGAGTATTTCTGAGAGGTCAATCTCATCTGACTGCACACCAATGCTGCTGTTGAAGGCATTCTTGCAAGAACCACCACTAACTTCCAAGTCAAACAAAACTGGATCAAATGGAGAGCTGTACAAGCCATATCTGAAAAAAGTAAATCATAGTTCTACTTAATTTTTTTTAAATGATTGATTTACACCACATTTATGGTGTTCAGGCTCAAGAGCAGAAAAGCTTCTAATCAGATGGTCATGATATGGAGATATACTATACACTCCACTGGTATTTTATATTTTTTCTTTCTTTGTCTAATTTTGTTAGCTATGTTTAGACCTTGGCATCAGCATCATTCAAACTCTTCAGTTAGGCGGCCACTATAATTGTGAAAAGAATGCTAGTCAGCATCCAGGATGGACAAGCCCTCTAACACAGAGATATAACCTTTATTAATTTTAATCCTATTGTATATATTTTGCTGTTTCAGTGCCTGGTGCGATTAAAAAGTAGCAGATAAAAAATTTAACAGTTTCCTTGAATTTATATTTCTGCATTATGCACCTATGATATATATACTGTATTCACAGAACTCCAAACTCACTTTACTTGGTTTCTTTCAAATTATTGCCTCAGATAAAGCATGATAAAACAAGTATAATGTGACACAAAGTTATTAACACTATTTTTAAATTCTGTGGTAAATTGTGCTCTTAGAAAGTCTTAAACATCTCTAAGCTATAAATGGAATTAAAAATATAATATACTGGACACAAATTACATAAGCAGAAATACCGTTGGAAGGTGTATTCTTTTCCACCTTATATTATTCACATGGACTGCACACTGCATGATATTGTGAGGTAATTGTAATTTATGAATTAACCACCTCATACTAAATGTACTGGAAAATGCATTGCATGATATGCAATTTTAAATCATATCAGACTGTGACTGGCAGAGATAAAAGTGTTCTTTGAAGAGTGGCTTTCCATTTATTGCCAATGACTGCAAAAATCTTGTTGGCATCTTCTGACATCAGACCACTATCAACTATCTTAACACGTTAGTGTTCACAAAAGCATGAATATGTCAAAAAGTCATATGGATGCCTAAATCATGAAGAAACAAACTATTAAAGACTAAAAACAAATTTTCACTACAGTATCAAGAATAATAAAATCATGGCATTCATTAGCTTGCCTTGGGAAGCTGTGCTCCTAAGTGAAGCTTTTTTTTATATAAATTAAAAATTTAAAAAAAACAACAAAAAAAAAAAACAACATGGAGACATAGCACAATTAAAAGAAATTCACTTGAAAAAACACAGAACTTGTCCTTTAAGCACACAGAATGAAAAACCACTAACATTTTTTTCTGTTCAAATCACTTGGACTTTCTAGCAGGCAGCACTCACAAATTTTTAGTTGCGTTATTCTTTTGTACAATATTAAAGACAAATCTCTAAAAGATTAAAACAAATTCTTGGCTACTGGGCCCATTTAAATAAATTGAATAAAATAATACTGTTCAATTAATATAATGCTAGATTTCTGCTGCATCTTTGGCTAATTCTATCAAGATACAGTGAATGTATTTTAAATTATATTTCAAAGGTGCTTCTGGTATCTGTATATTTTATATCATAAATACAAACATTTGACTTTCTTATCTAAACATTTCCACTGACTACACTTACACAATTTGCAAAGTTCATAAGAAATATTTCACTATAAAGGTACTGTCAGTTTGCATGTAGTTAATAACAAAGATATGACCATGTTTTACATAATACATCTGAAATGACTTAAGCAAGTCTGAGAATGTTATTTATTTATATTGCCCACCTTGTCTGAAGTAAAGCTTCCAGAGCAGTTAGTCTGTTCTGTAACTGTCTAGATACAGCCGTCAGAAGAGAGGCACATGCTGTACTGCATCCAGCTAGGTCTTCATCCTTCACATAGTTCAGCAACACAAAATACCAGAACACAGATCCTACATTAACATAAAAAGAAATGTAATGGAGACCTACAACTCCTTTAGGCAAAAAAAGACAGAACTTAAAAGAACCTAGACCTTCTACTAACTGTAGCATAACTAACAATTATATTTACTACCATTACATGGTTATACAGTATACTGCCAAGCAATGCTTCCTTAGCTAACTACTTTGCAGTATGTACCGATGTTCTAAACTAAATGCTAATTTGATTCCTTTAAAATCTAAATTGCATGTATGAAACTTTGTTGCACTACTAGGATTTTCATTTTGGTACTATACATCAACTCTTTTGTTGATATTATACTTAAGAGAAATCACATCTTTCCTTAACCGCAGAACTTATTTGCCAAGACTCATATTTTTTCTTAGTTTTTTTTCTTTCATTAATCAGACACTTACCCCCAGTTGCAGCAGCGGGCAAATAAGGCATATTATCAAGCAAAGCATTCAGCAGTGCAGACCCAA
This sequence comes from Polypterus bichir lapradei, assembly GCA_026402145.1. Taxonomy (NCBI): domain Eukaryota; kingdom Metazoa; phylum Chordata; class Cladistia; order Polypteriformes; family Polypteridae; genus Polypterus; species Polypterus bichir. The sequence continues at coordinate 13,645,463 of JANRMT010062824.1, read as the reverse complement.
ATCCTTGCTGACTTGGATCACCTCTCCCATTGCTACGTATAGAAGAAAAAATTATCATATTTACTTCATTAAAAGGATATAGTTCCATGTTAAAGGAATTTAAAGAGAAACATAGTTTTCAGCACTGGATTTAAGATGTTCTAAAAACTGATATAACAATACATTTACAGCAATATATAAACTGTAACCTTTAAAGATGATCCATCAAACACTAACAGAAAACACGCTATTACTAAACACCAAACACAAGCACACAAGTAACCAACTATTACTGAAGTAATGACAAAGATAAAAGAAAATCATTCTGATTCAAAACTTACAACAATTCTAAAATCAAAAAATGTCACATGTTAGCATTTAGACTATTACACAATGCTTCTTGTTCAAACTGACATTTATCTCTTGACTTATAATAGCACACAAGGCCTGTTCCTTACAACCCATATCATGAACAAACACAGATCTGCCTTTCCCCTACTCTGTCTTTCAAACTTTCAAGAGTGACTCAAGGTTATTTTCTGAGATACAAGAACCACATACAGCCAAAAAATGGCCTACACAGGAATACTAATACTTAGCTCTCTTCTTTCCAAATTTCATTTGATAAAAATGTAACATTCTGATTGAGTATCGAGTATAATTTTTAATTATTTTGCCTTTTTGGGTGGAGGAGGGGCTTGTATGGAGTGCCATCAAATGCAAGTTGCTCATAACATTACACCAGAAAAATTTTGTAAAAGCGAATTCAAAACTAAACTTAGAGAGATTAT
>JANRMT010062824.1:13596033-13644293 GCA_026402145.1 Polypterus bichir lapradei | reverse complement strand
TATATACACACTAGACATTAAGCCCGTTACAATAACGGGCGCTAGAACAGTAGTGCATAAACATTAGTAGGAACAGTCAATATTAAATGGCAAGGGACCTTGACCTCATTCTATTTCTTGTCTTAATTTTTTTTTTTTTTTTGTCAAAAATATTTTTGCAAGAAGCCTAAAGAAAAATAAAATAGAAACGTATATGACAAAACAGTAAGTATAATTAATATTGCCTTAGTATAAAACTTTGTAACAATCTGTAAGACACAATATCTGAAGAAAATATTTAGGTAAAATTTTCTATTTTTTTACCTCATGAAATTTTTCTATACAATTTCATTATTTACAACATTTCTTGTAAATATTCTGTCTGAGTTTAGCAACAGTTTGCCTTGTTCAGGACCATCTACAGCGTTGACAACAACATCTGGAAAACGTCCAACTCTTGATAATGCAACATATAACTAACTGACCATGGCTGAATACTGGTTTTGGCAAGTAAATGCCAACTTCTTCTAAGGTTTGCTCTTCTGAGTCTTTCTCTTTTAGCGTTTATCTGATGGTCTTTTTTTTTTTTTTCTTCAATCGATCTATTTACTCGTATTTTTCTTTGTCTTTCAGCTTTTCTTTTGTTGATGTTTACTTGTTGAGCTGACCGTTCTTCCTGGAGATGTTGCTTATATAGGATTTGATTGTCTGTGTCTTTTGTCCTACTTGACATGTCCTTTTTTTTTTTTTTTGGGTGGCATGTTGTTAGTAGATACGTCCGTAATATTGTCTCTTACAGTAATACTGGCTTGTATGTGGCTGTAATATGCGTCCCTGTATTGTGTGTCTTTAATTTTCTCTCGCAGTAATACTGGTCTGTTTTTCCGTAAAATGCCTGTAATTTTCTCTGACAGTAATACTGGCTTTGATGTCCGTAATATGAGTTTAATTTTCTGTCATAACAGTGGGCAATCAGCAGAGTGTCCCCAGCAACTGATGTAATGTGTGGCGTGCTACTTATAATCGTGCCAGTGGCGTCTCCCCAGCAAGTATTTTAATCTGTGGGGGCGTGCAGCTGATTATTTTATGTGTGGTGTCTCCCCAGCAACGGAATTTATGTGCGCGGCCGCGACTACCCAATCAGCACTCTCCCTAGCAATGGTGTCCTTTATTTCTTATCATGCGCTGCCGTGGCAAGGTCATTCACTGTGTGTCCAGCTTCCAGTGTGTATGCTTTAGTTGCTAATCGTGTGCGGCAGCGGCTAGGCCATTCACTGTGTGCCCAACTTCCAGTGTGTGTCCGTACACGGTGCCATGTGCATGGGCGGGGCACGGTGCGGTGCGCGGCATGGCCAGCGCATGCGCACTTCACCAGAAGACACACACACACGGACACCTGGACGCACACAGGGGTTTTATTAAAGAGGATATATATATTTATTATACGGTGCATCCGGAAAGTATTCACAGCACATCAGTTTTTCCACATTTTATGTTCCATTCCAAAATGGATTCAATTCATTTTTTTTCCCCAGAATTCTACACACAACACCCCATAATGATAACGTGAAAAAAGTTTACTTGAGGTTTTTGCAAATTTATTAAAAATAAAAAAACTGAGAAATCCCATGTACATAAGTATTCACATGCTCAATACTTTGTCGATGCACATTTGGCAGCAATTACAGTCTCAAGTCTTTTTGAATATGATGCCACAAGCTTGGCACACCTATCCTTGGCCAGTTTCGCCCATTCCTCTTTTCAGCACCTCTCAAGCTTCTTCAGGTTGGATGGGAAGCATCGGTGCACAGCCATTTTAAGATCTCTCTAGAGATGTTCAATCAGATTCAAGATAGGCAACGGTTGCCCTATTCCTAACCCTAGTTAATTAAAAGTATATTGATTTCAGTTATAAAACGTGTGATTCAACACCACATCAAGGGACTAAAGGCCACAATCCTGACTCCTAAGAGACTGGTAAGGCTTAAAATGCAGATTGAATGAGCTTTACCAGAGCTCTACAAATGATCAGCCTTCAGCCCAATACAAACAAAAAAAAATGCTGGAAGTTTGGTTAATTTTGTGGAGTCTTTAGTCTGGACATCAGCATGAAATCTAACAGGTAATTAAGGAAATCGCATGTTAAATATAATGTTAGACTAGAGAACAAGAGCACAAGATTCTTATTGTACATTTTGTCTATTGTGTGTTACATAAAGCACAGTTGGAATTTTTTAAATGCAGTCTGCTATGTGGAATTATGTTGCATTTCAACTTTCAGTGTGAGCTCTTTTTTTTTTTTTTTTTAAGCAATTGTCAGGGTATGCACAGTATCACTTTTGTATGGTTTTTATTGCATGGAAAATTTATTACAACTAATCATCAAATTGTGTTTAGCACTTTAAATTCAGCAGTCAAAAATGAACAAATATGAAACTTTGTTTTATATAGAAGACCACATTTTTCCATCAGACATTTGAATCATATTCAAATATAATTGAATACATATTTATAAAATTAAATATTCATGTTTTGATTAATACTTCCAGTGACTGTCCTAAAACGTGTATAAAATACCACCAGGACTAAAAGGATCCCTAAAAAGTAACACCACTGAAATTTACATTATGCACTCTTCTTCTCAAAGCTAAACTGGGCTGCATATAAAATTTACTCTAGCTTACCTTATGCAAAGTGCAAGAAACCTGGCACACTTGTGAGCTATACTTCGGCCTGCTTCAAAGAAGCAAACCCGCACTATATCTGTGAGAAGTTTTCTTGTTTTTGAAAGCAAGCCTTCCTTTCCTTCTCTTAAGCTAAAACAAAAAATATATTATATTACTACAAAATACAAGCATATGCAAGAGTAACACAATGTTCATTTCAATTTTCTCTTAAGTAAAGACATTATTGTGGTCTTTTAATTATAAAGTAGTTGATGATACTAAATTCAAAGAAGAAAGAATGTAGCATTTCAAAAAAAAAAAAAAAGGTAATGAATGTAGCACTGTATCTACAATGCACTTAACACATGTTAGGTTTGAGAAAAAGTTTATTACTATGAAAATGTAAATCAGATCCATCTGTCATAACTATCTAAACATTGACATTTTCAGCTCTTAGCATAGTTGCATTGCTAAACAGATGCAAAGAAAAGTGCAATAATCTTTTAGTTTATCACAATAATGAGAAACACTACCAACACACACAGAGTAAATATTATTTGTAACAGATAAGCTTATGAAAAAATTCACTCTCACCTGCAAGGCCCATTCGAATAAACACCAGCTAACCAACAAAGAATATCTAACGCCAGGCTCTGAGAATGCTCAGTGACAGGACTATCTTCTGCCTTCTTACAAAGACTATGCAACAGCCTCTCATGGAAATCTGGAAACTGCAACATGGCACACCGCTGAACTCTTAAAAAATAATATACAATATACATTAATAATCAATCTGCAGTAAATAACATTATGCCAATCAGAAATATATAAGAGAAGAACTATAAAAAAGGTGTGGAACCTTTTCATCTGTATTGGTCTCCAAAATGAGGAGGGCTTTCATCTTTGGTTGAAGGGGCTAAAAACCAAACAAATCTTCAGGGTATTTGTTTGAGTGTTCCTTACAAATTAAGGGGAAGGCATAACTAAGGAGCTTCCCTACCTTGAAAATTGGCTTGACTGTCAACTTCCTGATAGAGCAGCATACAGAGTTCTAACAATTATCAACTTCATAAATAGATATTGTTTAGGGAGTTAGCATTACACCATACTTACATCAAACATATGTAAGGCACTGTGTGTAGTGAATATAAAAAGCAAAATGGGCATATCCAATAATATCATTATACTGTTAGCTAACAATGTAGACAGATAAATTATACTTTATTTGTATATAAAAATTTCTGCTTTGAGTAACAGAGAGCTGCTGTCATCAATAACTGGCTTGTAGGTGGCAGTAAAATGAGGTCAGACCTGCTCAGATTGTACGTATAAAACATATCAGATATTTATGGTAGTTATTTTATTAGGATTACATCTATGTTGAAAAGAATATGACTAATGTGTGTTCTCTGCTGAGAAACTCTAGGCTGAACTTAATTTCAGCTTTTATTTACATTTTAAATGGAATTTAGGTGCAACACTAAGCATATTCATTAACAGTTCCAACAGTTCACATCAAGTCAATTTAGAATTTCCAAATTAACTGAAAGCAGCATGAAGAATAATATAATTTGGTTAAAATAATCGATAAAAAATGTTTAGCCTTGTATCAGGTGTGAGTTTTTCTTCATATATCTTAACAGTTTTCTGTGACTACATCTACAATCATCAGTGGCATTTCAAACACAGGATGGCTTAAGAGGTTTCATTTGAATGGAAAAGCAGAACTGAACTACACTATACATAGCCCAGCGACATTTTTTGAGTTTTTATTCACTCTTTTAAATTTGTCCAAAAGATAAAAACTCAGTAGTGAAAAACGTCTTACAAAAAAAAATCCCTCAAATTGTTAGTAAAACAAGTCAGTTGTCATGCTTTGCCTTTTGTGAAACTAGAATGTACATAAATTGAATTTATTCCTTTTTAACAGGAACTCAACAAAGTAGCACAGGATATCTCCCCCAGATTAAAAATAAAAATACTTAATAATATATAAGGGACCAGCTGAATAGTATATAATACCAGCTGAATAAATATCTCAAATAAATACATGTAAAGCTAAGAAACTGAAAGAATAAATAAATATCAAAACACACAAAATATATGAAGAACCATAATCAATTTAAAATGAATACCTTTCTTTGGGAATCGAGGTTTTCTTAAATCTTCTAATTGTCACAGAAACTTCCTGCAGCAAATCACAGCCTCTAAGGCTATCAGGTTTTTTTGAGGAAGAGCTAGGCTCAGTCTTTGAAGTGGATACTTTTTCCTGAGGAACATTAGGATAAAATACAGTTCAGTAAATACTTTAGTCTATACTATACCATCTTCCTGTTCATATCATCATGAACTATTATTGCCTTTCCATACCTAGACTGACAGAGAAATTGTTTCCATCAATGAAATCAATGACTCTTACATTACATCAGGGAGAACTAACAAGTTAATAAAAACAAAGGAACTTTAGTCTCAGCAATTAATTGGTAAATAATACATCACTGCCATTAAAACTTTAGTTACTTTCACTCAGTACTAGAGACATCAATTACAATTACTTTTCATCTTACATTTTTTTTGTTCTGCTTATGCTTCTGAAGTAAATGTAAGAGTGTATTTTTCATATTTTTCATTTGTACAGTATCATAAATATTTTTATTTTAATAATAATAATAATAATACTACATGTTATTTATATAGCACCTTTCCCATTTTATACATATTTTAATATGTACAACTTCACAAGTACAGACTAAACTTCCATTAACTCTCATAACTCTGCATTGTCAATATTATATTGGATTGCAATAAAAAGTGGTTCGAGTGGTAACAGTGCAACTGTTATGACTGCTACCTTATTCTTCAGAACCATAATAACTTATACATATACAGAAAAAGCTTCCTTCTGTATCATTCAAGCACAGTTATACAGTTTTCACTTTCCATAAATTATCCTTCAATCTATGCAATAATTTTCTGCATGCTTATTTTATTACAGGTAATTAGGAGTAAGAGCAAGCAGAAAACTACTTTGAATGTGGTGCCAGTTTATTGTAGGGCACACATGCATGGATGCACATATTCCCACTCGAGTGATACCAGGAAAATTTAGAATCACCAATTAACCTGGAAGCACATTATTGGGATGTGGGAGGAAACACACACAAATAATCCACACCAAAAAAAAAAAAAAAAAAAAGCACATGTGATCGTGCAATATAAACTAACCCCTCTAAACGATTAATTGTAAATGCAACCCTACCGCAGAACAATATTTCATTTAGGGTTCAACTGCAAGGCTTTTGGTATTCTGCCACACCAGAAGCCCCATCATTTGCTTCTTGATTTGTTTTTGGTTTTTTTCTTTGTTAAACTTCTGTAACTTCTGTTAAAAAATGCATCATAGAAAGATGTAACATAATACCTTATTTGCCTGAACCCGCTGCAGGAGTGATGAAAGTGACTGTGCTTTGCTACCCTGTGGTTTAGATGCTGGCATTCTCACAACTGGCCTAGAGTTTTCTTCTGATCCTTTGTCATTGATTGCTTTTATGTGTACCAAAAATGAACGATACTTTCCACCAGCCATACCTGTAACATAATACAAGCAATTTATTTATAGGTTTAGAGAAGACTATAAAATAAATGCATCAATACAAAGTCTAAATTCAAACTTTTTTTAAATTATTATTATAATTATACAAAAATGACAGAAATGGGGGAAGAGGTGGAGGATCGACAGAAGTAATGTCATTTTTAATAGTTTTCGGTAATTTATTGTATATAAAACTGAAATGATCATATTAAAATTTGTAAAAATATGTGATGCTAAAATAGTTATAATTGTTAACAGTTGAAATGTACTGCACAATAAACAAATGCTACTGTTAACATATTTACTACAATAACTATTAATACTGGAACATTATTTCACAATAGAATACTCTACAAAGACACTTGCTAGCCATTTTAGAGTACTGATGCCATCTCATTACCTTTGACAAGTTTTGGACTTGTTAATGCTAGCATTCCAGCATGCCCAGAAAGGTCCAGACCACTAGCCAGCCAAACAGGTCCACATAAAATATCTTCTTTGTGATCTTCTAAAAATGAACATAATCTTGATCCTTGAAAAATAAATAAAATTACATCCCTTTGATTTGCAGGAAGCTAGTACCTTTGCTTTGACAATAGCAGCCCAAACTAAACTTCTGATGAGAAGAAACAGATGTTTCAAGCACATCCCAAAAATATAAACAAGGAGTAACTAACAAAAACATAAACCAAGAATATGAGATTTGAAATACAAAAAAAATTTGAAACCATCTAACAGACATTCTGTTGTGATATACTAAAAAGGGGTAAAGCAAACTGTGGAAGAAACATAAAAATGAGTAGTTGAATCAAATAGTAGCCCTGGAGTCATAACTATAACAAAGAAAAATGAAAACCTTTATAATAACCTTGTATCTCTTCAATTTCCATAAACTGCATATCCTCTCCAAGATCTCCAAGCACCGGCTTCTCACTTCTCTCCCCATTAACATGCAAAGATTGAGATAAGGGAAAGGAGATCTGCCTGTCAACTGCCGACTCTACAAAACAAACCAGCAAATCATTTTTAAAGGAAAGAAAGCTCACCTTATCTCAGCACAGAGTTTCAGTTCCTCAAAAATATACTTGAATCTTGGAGTGGTCTCTTATAATTCAAGAAATATTACTACTATTGCTTTGGTCATTCTGAATATATTAGGTCACAGAAAAAGATTTCAAAGCACAATAAATTTCTAACAAAACTTGTGTAGGTGGTAATGTATTTATTAACATTTTATAGATAGATAGACATAAAAGGAACTGTATTACAGATAGATAGACAGATAGATACTTTATTAATCCCAAGGGGAAATTCACATAATCCAGCAGCAGTATACTGATACAAAAAAAACAATATTAAATTAAATAGTAATAAAAATGCACGTAAAAGCAGACAATAACTTTGAGTAATGTTAGCATTTACTCCCCCGGGTGGAATTGAAGAGTCGCATAGTGTGGGGGAGGAACGATCTCCTCAGTCTGTCAGTGGAGCAAAGACAGTGACAAAAGTCTGTCACTGAAGCTACTCCTCTGCCTGGAGATGACACTGTTCAGTGGATGCAGTGGATTCTCCATGATTGACAGGAGTTTGCTTAATGCCCGTTGCTCTGCTACAGATGTTAAACTGTCCAACTTTACTCCTACAATAGAGCCTGCCTTCTTAACAAGTTTGTCCAGGCGTGAGGCGTCCATCTTTATGCTGCCTCCCCAGCACACCACCGCGTAGAAGAGGGCACCCGCCACAACCGTCTGGTAGAACATCTGCAGCATCTTATTGCAGATGTTGAAGGACGCCAACCTTCTATAAGTATAGTCGGCTCTGACCTTTCTTACACAGAGCATCAGTATCTGGCAATCCAGTCCAATTTGTCATCCAGCTGCACTCTCAGGTATTTATAGGTCTGCACCCTCTGCACAAGGGTCTCCTCTGATGATCCCGGGGTCCATGAGGGGCCTGGGCCTCCTAAAATCCACCACCAGCTCCTTGGTCTTGATGGTGTTCAGGTGTAAGTGGTCCGAGTCACACCATTTAACAAAGTCTTTGATTAGCTTCCTGTACTCCTCCTCCTGCCCACTCCTGATGCACCCCACAATAGCAGTGTCATCAGCGAACTTTTGCATGTGGCAGGACTCCGAGTCGTATTGGAAGTCTGATGTATATAGACTGAACAGGACCAGAGAAAGTACAGTCCCCTGCGGCGCTCCTGTGTTGCTGAACACAATGTCAGACCTGCAGTTCCCAAGACGCACATATTGAGGTCTGTCTGCAAGATAGTCCACGATCCATGCCACCAGGTGTGAGTCTACTCCCATCTCAGTGAGCTTGTCCCTAAGGAGCAGAGGATGGATGGTGTTGAAGGCGCTAGAGAAGTCCAAAAACATAATTCTTACAGCACCACTGCCTCTGTCCAAGTGGGAGAGGGATCGGTGTAGCATATAGATGATGGCATCCTCCGCTCCCACCTTCTCCTGGTAGGCGAACTGCAGAGGGTCGAGGGCGTGGCAGACCTGTGGCCTCAGGTGGTGAAGCAGCAGCCGCTCCATGGTCTTCATCACATGTGACGTCAAAGCAACAGGCCGGAAGTCATTCAGCTCACTAGGACGTGATACCTTTGGGACTGGGGTGATACAAGACGTTTTCCAAAGCCTCGGGACTCTCCCGTTCCAGGCTCAGGCTGACTATGCGCTGTAGAGGACTCCCCAGTTCCAACGCACAGGCCTTCATCAGTCGTGGCGATACACCATCTGGACCCGCTGCTTTGCTGGCACGAAGTCTTCTCAGCTCTCTGTTCACATGGGCTGCTGTAATTGTGGGTGGGGATGTCTCACCTATGCTGGTATCAACAGAAGGATGGTTGGAGGATGCAGTACTCCGAGGTGAGAGTGGGTTAGGTTTAAGATACGTGGCAGAAAATTTGATTACATAGAATCTTCATAAATCTCTAACCAAATTGAAGTAGCAATGCAGTCCCAATCTCTAGAAAAAAAAAGTTTAAGGTAATAACATATGGAGTTACTTACCATTCACTTTCCCAAGTCCTGGAGACTTGTTCTTCAGAAGTGTGACTTGAATTTGCGGAATGTTTGTGATGTTGGAGTTCATGACAAATTTGAAGTCCACATGTCCCACCATGCAAGCCTTAGGTAAGACCAGCTCAAATACATGTTCATCCCAGCTGGATCTAGGTACATCAAAAAGTGTTAACCAAATCAGTCAATCAGAGATGAAAAATATCTATGTAGAAACAGTAACAAAACTTCATTCCAATACTTACTTTTTAAACGTAATTACAGGCTACAAATTTAAATACTATAAATTATTCCATAAGAAAGCACTATATAGCACTCTATTATTTTATCACTCTTTGTATTATTATCAAAACTATTTCCCCAAAGAAGCAACAAATGCCTGTAACTACAATGAGTAACCTATATCAAATTAGTGTACAGAAATATCTCAACTAAACACAAACTATGCAACAAAGTAGGTTTTTTATTTTTTATTTAACCATAGTTAGCACAAAAATAAAAATACTTTGAACAAAAAAGGCACCAATAAAAAAGTAATTTCTATAACATGTTTAGAACAAACCAACTTATCACTACTCTAACTCCACTTCAGGGTGCAGAAATCCAAAGCCTGCCCTGGTTACATTAGGCATCAGATCAGGTAGGATCTGTCCCTCAATATCAAATTTACTGAAGTGCATATATAAATAAAATACTGGACAAATGTACAGCTTTCCAGTTAGCCTAACATATCCTTTGGGCTACAAGAGTTAACCAGAGTATCCTGAGAAAAAAGACAGAACCAACAAACTAGCATGAAAACTCCACACAAACAATGACATGGCCGCCAATTAATGCCTAAATCCAGGACTTGAAACTTCATTTAACTGAAGCTCCAAAATATCTTGCTTTTTCTTGGTTTTTTCTTTGTAGTTTCTAGTTTTTTATTTATTTATTTATTTTACAATCATTAATATCAACAGCTGATGTGATCTGGCATCTAACTTGTCACTAGAAATTCAGGTGGTTCGTCATATGATGGATGCGGCAACGCGCTAAACGCAATATAAATACACAATATAAGCCATTTAATTAATCATCTTGAGAAACAGGAATTAAGATGCGAAAGTAGTAGCAACATATTAAAGAAAAGAGTAATGTAAACAAGCCGGAGCAGATTTATGAAATATCAAAACATGGTTTTACAGTGGAAGATGAAGAAATATTACAGGAAAAAATTGTGTTACTTCAAGAGAAAATAAACTGAATTCTAGTAAAATCTAAGAAGCTGAAAGAAGGTACAATATGTCAATAGTGGGTACACACATTACAGGGAAAGGAAGACAGTGTAAGCAACATAAAGAAATGGTGAACACACCACTAATACTTTAAAAGAGAACTACCGTAGATCCCGGAATACAAGCCGAGAATTTCGTCCTAGATTTTTGGCTTGGAGTTTGGGGTTCGGTTTATACAACGAGTATCATTTCAGATTCAAGATTTCCAGCGCAATGCCGGTTTTGCCGATGAATACGGAAGTAAATAATGACGAAACCACAGAGCCATCTTTCAGATGAAGAAGTAACTTTGCATGCCGGTACTTTAAATTAAATAAAGAATTTATTCAAAAAAGTGTTTTAGTTGTTGAATTTATTAATAAAATTTATAATAAATTATCGGGAAGTTTAAAATAAAAATTTTTTATTTTGATTTACAATCCACATCTTGCGTTACGAAATGGATGCGGTCACGTGTATCCGCTTGCGCGATTGTAAACAAACAACCGAGAGCGTTTGTAGCATCAGTCGGAGCCCAGATACATGTGTTTGTGGATGTAATTTCGAAACGAAGATGGACATTATGTGGAAATATCTCCTCCTCCCTTCCTGCAGCCCAAATATGTCAAATTAAATGGCGACTACAGTATGAAATTGTTTCTAGAATAGAATGCCTTTTAATGTCACTATACGCATCTACATTGAGATTAAAAGCAGCTCCTTCAGTGCAGAAAAAAGTTCTGTATAGGGCTTGTATGGTTGTTTTTTAGCCTTAGCATAACGCCGTATCTGCAGCCCCGCTTCTGCTTTCTTTCCCTCCTCCGTCTGTGTCGTCTCTTAGACCCGACAACAAACCACGGAGAGCCCACTGGTCTCGCTATGTTGTCTGGGATGTTGTGCGTGTGATGAAAAACACTCAAAACAGATGTCTGGCTCTGGACACCGATGTCTATAAGGTTCTGAATGGTGTAGCGGATGTTCGCCGAACCGATCGTGCACAACCAAGGACAAAAAAAAAGTACAAAAACAACAAAAAAGTGCACTGAAAAAGAGAGCCCTGAGCCGCTGCACGCCGCCATGCTCCTAGCCTAATCGAAGTAGGCTAGGCACTTTTTATAACTTTTTGGTTAGTACATTAGAAAATTATTGGTGTTTTTTATTATGAAAAGGTTAAGGAAGTGTTGCAGTGGGAGGATCGGAACGCATTATGGGTTAGCCTTTGCGAACGAATTAAGTTCGTAAGTCAAGGGTCCACTGTATTGCGTATTTAAGTTAATCAAATTTATAACAAGTCTCCAGAAATCCACCCGCCGATGTACCGTATTTGCGTATATAGTTTCAACACAAAAGGTTCCAATTTACCAAACTTCTCCGCAATCACTTCCTGTTTTCCATCAAAAATGCCGGCAGTCTCAAATTCTCGCCGATAAACATTATAAATATACCAGAAGAAACACTTTTAAGGAAATTTAGAAAATTTTGCTTGGAGAAGGGGGTCGGCTTAAATACCGGTCATCGGCAAATACATGTAATTTAGTTGGTAGAGAAGGGGATCGGCTAATATACCGGGTCGGCTTGTATTCCGGGATCTACGGTATATTAAATAAAGATGGTATAAATAGGATTGAAGAAAAAAGAATGAAGTTGTAAAGAAAGGAAGACTGATGGTGAAAACTGAAGCAGCAAAAGAAAGTTTGGGGGGAAAAAGTGGCTTGTGAACACAAGGCAACAGAACCACTGGTGGTGTTTTGTGAAACCTGTAGAATCAAAACATGAAACAAAAAATTGCAAATCATTGACATTATGTTCCTAAAATGACAAAACTTTTGCAAAGTCAACAAGTGATTAAGGAAGATCAGGTGTGTGCCATGTCAGAGGGCAGGAGGCTGTATGTCTGCTGACAGCTGTAGGGAATTGTGACATAAAAATATGGCACATAGGGGAAAAAAGCACCTGATTAACAGCACATGAAAATCTATAGAGTGTAATTGAACCATGTTCTCATTATCCATTCATTGTTAAACAAGCTCAATTCAATATGGTGTCTCATAGGGATTCAAAGACCTATCCTGTTAGCATCAGACATGAGACAGGGAACATTTGTTTTCAGACTTTGAAATGCATATAAACCACCTATCAAGCCATCAAAAACAAAATGGATGCTATGTGGGATTCACTTGCTTTTCAAATACTGTGTTGAACCTCAAGTAATCTCAGTAATAAATGATAAAAGAACAAAAGTGCCAGCTGGTTAATATCCCAGCGAGGCTCGGCCCAAAAAAACTTTCTGGAGCCACCATATGGGCTCATCATTATTTAAAAGGTTAAGGATGCAATGCCAGTCAGAGTCAGACAGATCTAAGCAGGCTAGACAATGACAACAGACAATGGCTCTAGATGTGTAGGATATACCATTTCTGGGAGGGATGGAGCCACGTTCTGTGTGTAAAGCTGAGAAACTGCTAGCCATACACAGTCAAATTCACCTCCACACATTGCAATTTGTCCTAACAAAGGCATATTAAAGCAACACATAGTGGATACAATTTTAATTGTAACCATCCTGGGTAGTAAGAAATCATGACTTTGTACACAGAAATTCAAACCCAAATAATATGTATAAAAAAAAAAAAAGAAATTATCAACAATGTCATTAAAATGAAATAACAGTTTAGTTCCATATTGTGCTAATAAGCATTTTCATTTCTCAAGTACTTAAATGAACAAAAACAACTCAAACATTAAAGCTAGATAAAATAAACTATTTCAATTAACTTACCCATCAGCTTGCAGTTTCCAAGTGCGTGTGTGCTGTGCTGCATCCCCCTGATGCTGCTGGTGCAAGTGCTGTGGATGTCTCCTTTGCTGCTGCTCTTGCTGCACCTCAACCCAGCAAGGTGGGACTGTTGCTGAGAATCGTGGCGTCAGAGTTTCAAAGCGAGTCAGCTCCACTAGAGATGTCAGGGTTTCTGCAGAGAAGGGCTGCTCCACCAAAAGGTCAACTCCTGCTTATGCAAGACAATTATTTAAAAGAAAGAAACAAATATGTGATGTCATTTAAAACAGTTATCAATTTGACATAATTTAAGAAAGTCTGATCATCAAAAATATTTACAAACACTTTACCCATTTCAGAAATAAATTTAAACTCCAAAATGAACTCCTAATGGCAGAATGGTAGATTTTACTGCAAACTGTGTTCTTAGATTTTTCAATTAAGAAAGACAGAAGATTTGAGAAAATGTAATTCTGCTCACTAATCATGGCATGGCAGAGTGACAATATGCTATATGTTGATTAGTATATGCAAGTAAGAAATTTGTTTTGTAACGAGAGTTTTAATTTTTATTTTCCTTTTTTCTAAACACAAAACATGCACAACATATGTAATGAAATTTTATACACCAGGTTTCTTGGCATTGACATTTTGTTTTGAATAAACTTTTGTGACTTCATTTTAAAATCGTTTGTACAGCGCTTTAATAAAGGCATGTAAAGAATTAAAAAACAACTAATTGTCTAAATAAGTGACTCAAGTTCAGTCCTGGCGGACGCAGTTTTTTTATTTCAATCAATGCCACAATCAGTTTGTCACTCTTTACTTTAATTGATCACATTGTTTAGTTATCCATCCATCCATTTTCCAACCCGCTGAATCCGAACACAGGGTCACGGGGGTCTGCTGGAGCCACTCCCAGCCAACACAGGGCACAAGGCAGGAACCAATCCCGGGCAGGGTGCCAACCCACCGCAGTGTTTAGTTATCTGGTCAACAAATAATTCTATGAATGTCATGCAGTAAATATTTGTATTCTTTGTTATAGGTTTTAATACTTATTTTAGCCGTGTTATATTTTATTCACACTTTCTGTACAGCCTGCTCACTTATAGTAATTGTGCAAATAACATGGAATGATAAAGGGGAACAATTTCGGCCATTTTCACTTGTATGCGCATTAAGGAATCTATCACTGAAGTGACGGTCTCCCTTTGGCATTGACTGTAGTAACATTTGGATACAATTAAGGAAGCTGATTCTACAGAAAAGGGTGATTTAAAATGAAAGTGGCAAAGACACATTTATAGTTCTGGCAAAAATAATTTCAGAATTTTTAGACAAGGAGCATAAAAAAAAAGAACAACTCATGTATACAGGTATGTGTTTGTGTGTGTTTAAGTTTTGATTGAACTTACAGAAATTACTATTGTATTATACTGCACACCATCAAACAATGACTATTTAAATATATATTCATTTACACATACATACAGTGCATCCGGAAAGTATTCACAGCGCATCACTTTTTCTGCAGCTTAATTGGAGTCCACCTGTGGTAAATTCAGTTGATTGGACATGATTTGGAAAGGCACACACCTGTCTATAGAAGGTCCCACAGTTGACACTTCATGTCAGAGCACAAACCAAGCATGAAGTCAAAGGAATTGTCTGTAGTCCTTCGAGACAGGATAGTCTCGAGGCACAAATCTGGGGAAGGTTACAGAAAAATTTCTGCTGCTTTAAAGGTCCCAATGAGCACAGTGGCCTCCATCACCCATAAGTGGAAGAAGTTCGAAACCACCAGGACTCTTCCTAGAGCTGGCCGGCCATCTAAACTGAGCGATCGGGGGAGAAGGGCCTTAGTCAGAGAGGTGATCAAGAACCCGATGGTCACTCTGTCAGAGCTCCAGAGGTCCTCTGTGGAGAGAGGAGAACCTTCCAGAAGGACAACCATCTCTGCAGCAATCCACCAATCAGGCCTGTATGGTCGAGTGGCCAGACAGAAGCCACTCCTTAGTTGGATCCTGGTGTTACCTCTTGCATCAGACAGAGGAGTTGGCTGGTTTTGCAAGATTCATTGCTTTTTAGGTTGTATTTACTTTGCTGTGGTGAACTTCAACGGGTGCAAATGAAGTTAAAAAAAAAGTCCACAAGTGGAAGGTGTTCACACTTTGCATGCCACGATATAAACAGCATGTATGAGCATACAGCCATCTGTATGTTTACAAGGCTCTCACTTATGCCGAGCAACAAACAGACGTTTTGATATGACATGTACCTCTTTTTCTGTGCACTCAATGGCCCAAGCTCAGTTCAACATAAACCATAAATTACAGGACACCAACCTTTGTAAACGGCTTTAAGATTTACTGCCAGACCAGTAGTTTTGGCAGTATTAACAGTGTAAAGGGAACTAAAATTCTTCACTGCAACAACTTTTAACAAAAGATGTATGAATATTCTCGAGCTATTATTAAAATAGGACATTATCCTTAGAGGGGGCAAATCGGACAGACTGATCACTTGACAGGTATTGAGACATTAAAAATGCACATGACAGATGATGAGCCTTGCTGTTTGCTTATGAAGGTGTCTCTGACTACTTGATGTGGCTCTCTTAGTTTTAATCCGACAGTGCAACCTTAAATATTCTTCTTTGGCAGCTGCATTTAACACCTTGGCAGTTGCAGCCAGCAGCATTTCCTTTTCTTTTCTGTCCACAGGATCACTTGTAAGCAAAGCAGTAAACTATTCCTCTTCTTTGGATCTTTTAATTATATGCAGGCACTCATACAGCTTTGCCTTTAAATAAACCTGAACTGTGAGCCTGTACCCTACTGTCAAGCCATAACATGAAGGCATTGAAGGATACATGTAACAAAGCAACAAGGAGTCGAACAATGCTTAAAAATGTTTTCCCCATTAATTCAGAACATTTTTTTGTTTTAAATTTAACTATTAAGGTAACCTGAATTTGCCATATTTCTCTCACTGTCTACTAGAAGGTTTACTTGTAAACTATATGCCTTAACTACTTTCCATTGAAAAATTTTTAAAAATGTATTGTCTTCCCTTAGCAAACCATAATTACATTAACTCGCTTTTACATTTTAAATACCTAAAACATAAATGAATCAGGATTCAAATTCAAGGTATCTGCCATGTAATAGCGACCAGTTAGAATTTAGTTTGATATAATGCTTTGATTAGTTACCACATATTTTGAAGAAAGGCCAATGACAGAATAAGAAATGCATAGGTAGCATACAGTACAAGATAGCATTTAAAACATGTACATTTAAGTGGCGTTTTCTATTTCAAATAAGCAACAAGACTGAGAATGGATAACATTTTAAGAAATAAAAAAAAAAAAAAAAACCAACCAAATTTCTCACCTGCAACCCCAGGACTTGATGGGTTAGAGGATGGTTTAACACCTTCACAAAGCTGTTCCACCCCCTTAGATAGGGGACCATCAACAAATATATCAGATTCATCAATATCATCACATGCTCCTCCAATTTGAAGGAAATGAAGTTCACCACCTTAAAAAAAATTACTCCTGAGTTTATCATAGGTTCAATTATGTCTTAAAAAAACAGTAGATGAGGTTTAAAATCTAGAGGAATAAAATATTACCCTTAAAAGCATTTTTTTAGTTGCACAACAATGATGTCTTATTTGTGTAAGAAATAAAACAATAGATGCGACATAATCAAAACTACTATTGAAGATCACATTTCCTATTTTGGGTATCAGATTTCTAAATCGTATAGGCAACCCAACTTCTTTTAAAGCTATTTAATTTCCAAAATCAAATAACAAACAAGGTTCAAACAGTCCTAAAACCTCAGTAAAAAACATTAACATTTTTTAATAAAATCAGGTATCTCTAAATTTCATTTTAGTGAAAAAGACTTTAAAATCATGTCTCTATTATATAAAAAAAAAAATCTTGGGACGAGATGAGACGAGACATTTTCAGAGAGAAATTTTCATGTCACGTGAGATGAGACTTTGTGCCAAGAGATGAATTGAAACCCTAACAGGTCCACGCGGGGGCGGAAATAAAAGACAAACAGTAGAAGAAGAAGAAAAGACAAAAAGAGTAGAAGACAAAGTAGAACATCATAAAGAAGTTCAAAAATGTTGGCACAATACACATGCAGGGCAGGTTAGAGATTATGAAAGTACTAAAATTCGAAAGTCACAAAAAACTAATAATAAAGATCGTATTAGTGCTAACAAACGGAAAATCATTATTCTGTGAAATAACAGAACAGCGAAAAGAGATCGAATATATGGACATCGGTGGTATGACAGAGCTACTACAAGTTTAATTTCAAAGAAACCACAATTCAGTCAGGTTTATATTTATGATCATGAAGAAGCAATACTGCATAGTATCGAAAGAGTTATACGATCAGGCGTATTAGAAATTCTACAGCCAATAATGGATACAAATCCATATGTCCAAAAGTATCGCACTTTACACAAAATTTATCTGAAAAACACAGACAAAGAAGTTTTCTTGGATTTCTATATGAAACGGAAAGAGCACACTCGCATATACAATAAACCAACATGTGACGAATTGTCAGCAATAATAGCTTCGAAAGATGGAGATATCAAAGACAGAGATGATATTTGTGTTTATCCAAAAAGCAAAGCATGATTTGTCAAAAGCAGCAGATCCAGGATATGATGAGCACATAGGGCCCACACAGGGGGTTGGCAAGCAAAGCAAGCAGGGGGCAGAAGCCCCCTAGTTATTATGATGAAAATTTCTAGCACCCAAGATACATAGATTTAGTTTGCATTTCATGAACATTCAGTTTATTAGATTTTTAACAATTCAAATGTGCATGTTAAAATGTTCCATAAAATGTTAAAACATTATGATTTATTTTTCCACAATTTTTGTCCCAAAATTCTATGTAAGAAATTGCGATGAGATGTGTGCAGCTTTAATAGTTTTGCATATTAAAAACAATCTTTCGGCATACCCTATAATATACATACAGTGGTGTGAAAAACTGCCCCCTTCCTGATTTCTTATTCTTTTGCAAGTTTGTCACACAAAATGTTTCTGATCATCAAACACATGTAACCATTAGTCAAATATAACACAAGTAAACACAAAATGCAGTTTTTAAAATGATGGTTTTTATTATTTAGGGAGAAAAAAAATCCAAACCTACATGGCCTTGTTAAAAAATAACCTAACTGTGGTGTATCACACCTGAGTTCAATTTCCGTAGCCACCCCCAGGCCTGATTACTGCCACACCTGTTTCAATCAAGAAATCACTTCAATAGGAGCTGCCTGACACAGAGAAGTAGACCAAAAGCACCTCAAAAGCTAGACATCATGCCAAGATCCAAAGAAATTCAGGAACAAATGAGAACAGAAGTAATTGAGATCTATCAGTCTGGTAAAGGTTATAAAGCCATTTCTAAAGCTTTGGGACTCCAGCGGAACACAGTGAGAGCCATTATCCACAAAAACATGGAACAGTGGTGAACCTTCCCAGGAGTGGCCGGCCGACCAAAATTACCCCAAGAGCGCAGAGACGACTCATCCGAGAGGTCACAAAAGACCCCAGGACAACGTCTAAAGAACTGCAGGCCTCACTTGCCTCAATTAAGGTCAGTGTTCACGATTCCACCATAAGAAAGAGACTGGGCAAAAACGGCCTGCATGGCAGATTTCCAAGACGCAAACCACTGTTAAGCAAAAAGAACATTAGGGCTCGTCTCAATTTTGCTAAGAAACATCTCAATGACTGCCAGGACTTTTGGGAAAATACCTTGTGGACTGATGAGCAAAAGTTGAACTTTTTGGAAGGCAAATGTCCCGTTACATCTGGCGTAAAAGGAACACAGCATTTCAGAAAAAGAACATCATACCAACAGTAAAATATGGTGGTGGTAGTGTGATGGTCTGGGGTTGTTTTGCTGCTTCAGGACCTGGAAGGCTTGCTGTGATAGATGGAACCATGAATTCTACAGTCTACCAAAAAATCCTGAAGGAGGATGTCCGGCCATCTGTTCGTCAACTCAAGCTGAAGCGATCTTGGGTGCTGCAACAGGACAATGACCCAAAACACACCAGCAAATCCACCTCTGAATGGCTGAAGAAAAACAAAATGAAGACTTTGGAGTGGCCTAGTCAAAGTCCTGACCTGAATCCAATTGAGATGCTATGGCATGACCTTAAAAAGGCGGTTCATGCTAGAAAACCCTCAAATAAAGCTGAATTACAACAATTCTGCAAAGATGAGTGGGCCAAAATTCCTCCAGAGCGCTGTAAAAGACTCATTGCAAGTTATCGCAAACGCTTGATTGCAGTTATTGCTGCTAAGGGTGGCCCAATCAGTTATTAGGTTCAGGGGGCAATTACTTTTTCACACAGGGCCATGTAGGATTGGATTTTTTTTCTCTCTAAATAATAAAAACCATTATTTAAAAACTGCATTTTGTGTTTACTTGTGTTATATTTGACTAATGGTTAAATGTGTTTGATGATCAGAAACATTTTGTGTGACAAACATGCAAAAGAATAAGAAATCAGGAAGGGGGCAAATAGTTTTTCACACCACTGTATTTAGATAGATAGGAGCCATGACATTAGAACATTAGAGCAATCTAGATGAGAACAAGCCATTCAGCACAACAAAGCTCACCAGTTCTATTTACTTAATTCTTCCAAAATAACATCAAGTTTTGAAAATCCCTAAAGTCTTACTGCCAACCACACAACTTGGTAACTTATTCCAAGTGTCTGTGGTTCTCAGAATGAAGAAAAAAACTTTCCTAATGTTGGTGCGAAATTTCCTCTTAACAAGTTTCCAACTGTGTCCCCGTGTTCTTGGTGAACTCATTTTAAAGTCACTATTCTGATCCACTGGACTAATTCCCTTAATAATTTTAAACAAGTTAATCATGTCACCTCCTAATCTCCTTTTGCTTAAGCTTAACTCATCCCAGGACAACTAAACACTTTAAAAAAAGTGACATTTTTGAACTACAGTTGCTAAAAAAAGTATTAAAAATGATGAATAACTTTCATCTGAAGTCATATCTAGTTTAAGTCTTTAAAATAAGGGCTATTTACATTGGGGGGGAAAAAAGAATTATTAAATCAAATCGGTATCAAATGATAAAACTAGAAGAGTATACATTATCAATATCCACTTTCAATTTGGCCAAGACTCTCAGTTTCTAGTTTAACTGAGGTACAAAAAACAATAAAATATTCTGAGAGATTTTAATAACCATGGTTTAAATCAGTTTTCTAAAATACCGTAACTCACAAAAAAAAACAAAACGTATTTATCTAAATTCAAATAAAGATGAAGATCATAAATCAAACATAAAAATCATGTCACATCTTAAGTCTCCCCATGAGCAGAACAAGACATTCATTTGTTCATAACAATACTTCAATGGAAACTGATTTAAGCACGGTTATCAAAAATGTCATCAAAACTTTACCTTTAGTACAGGCACAAAGCCTGTCCGTCCCAGAGCAGTAAGTCACTGAGACAAAGGGATCTGGCTCTTCAGCGCCCTCCTTCTTTGGTGGCTCAACTTTGGCCAATACCTCCAGGCTGGACAGATCTAATATCATTATGTAACCTCCCTGAGTTGTAACCACCAAGTGCCCAAGACCTGAAACATCAGTTTTTTTTTCTTTAACATTCCCATTTTTGAACGCAGTAGGGACCTCCTCCAAAACTTCCTCACAGTCATCCTCTCGGTTTTCCAAAATATCAGACGGAAGCAAAATTAGTGAGGTAATGGCATCCTGAGGGTCTCTGATATGCTGGATTTTAACTGGCTCCTCCTCCAAAGTTACTATCCGGGAGGAATAGTTCATTTTATACAGTACTAAGTACCCTCCACTCAAACTCCTTTGCTCAGGAGGAATAATGAGAGGAGTTTGTGCTCCAGGGGAAGATCCTTGTTTCAGGACACCAATGCCTAAGCCATTAGCTATACTGGGGATAGGTTCAAATTCTCCTTTCCGTCTATTACACAATGCAGAATTCAATTTGTTTAGGTTATTCAAGGCTTCCACTTGATTTATTGCACTCAGGGATTCTACAGAGCAAGACTGTAGTCCTACCAACAGGTGTACTCCATCAGCACAAGGAGTAATGGAATCCACATACAAGTTCTCATCCTCTGCAAACTTAGGCAGTCGTAGGCACTGGACCAGTGTCCCCGGCTTTGGTACCATTGAGTTCCACTTGTCTGAATCCATAGAAACAAGATTAGATGTTGCATCTGCAAACTGCTGGATGTAAGTGACAGGTGGGTCCTGGAGCAACAACTGCTCATGAGAATCAAATTCCATTTCTATTATCTGAGGCACAGTGAAGCCTTCATCATGCAAGCTCTTGCTCATTAGATTGTTCATTTGTGCAAAAACCTTACCCGTTTTCTCATCCGATTCTTTTATGCTATAGAGCAAAAGCACAGGCATAGTTCTCCTAACAAATGGGGAACTAAGTTCAGAATTACTGCAAGTTTCAATGTCCATTGGACCCTGTTCCAAAAAATTCTCCCCTTGAGTCCTAGACAAACCATCCAGCGATCGGCGGGAGTTGCTACTGAGAGGAGATGCTGCTGGTGACCTGTAGCTCAACAACCCTGCTGCTAGAAGGCAAGGAAAGGGAATGTTGTGATGTTCAACATGTTTTTCCTTCACTTTTTCACTTTTTGTAGTGGCTAGTGAAGGATTAGCTCCAAGCTCCTCCAGATCCTTAACTGTGTCCTCCAAGACATTGGCTACGACCTCCCACTGTAACTTCTCAGGCTGCTGCAGAATACTAAGTGCTGTGATACCAAGGTTAACCTCCATGCCCTCCTTCTGAGATATATGCCCTGTCAACAAGATAGGATTGTCAGAAAAAGCACCATTTGCAAATTTATGCCACATCTTAACCATTAAATTCAACAATGAAGTTGAAACCAAGCTGTGTAAAAAGTATAGTCAATTCCAGAAACATAGGCACCCCTCAAAAAAGTGAATAAAACATTAATATAATAAAGATAATACAATGACTCTAATATTTCTCAAATGTTTAGAGAAACTGTTGACTATTTAATAAAAACAATTCTTGTAAAAGTGTTGTTAGATCTTCAGAATACTTTACTTGTCAAAAACATATACATGGCAAACTTATTGGCACCCTTGAAGAATACTATAAAGAATACCAACTAAATTTGCATCTTTGGGGGAAAAAATGTTTCTTGATGTTGGTTTTAGTGTCTAGGAACTGTTATCTATGGTCATTTCCTGCTTCACTGGGGTATAAATACAAGGTAATACACAGGTAAAATCCTTTTGTCATCCATCAACATGGGTAAAACCAGATTGGGAAATGGCAACAAAAATACGTATTCAATTAAAAATTACCAGTAAGTAAAACCAGGTCCATAATAAAGTTTAAAAAGCATTGTACTGTTGAAAATTTACCAGGAAGGGGATGCATCTGCATATTGTTGAACCTTGGAGATTCATAGTTTCAGAGTCAACTCTGGATATAACACCTCCATGACCAGAGGCTTTATGGACGACAAGTGGCAAAAAAGAAGCCTCTCCTGAGTCTAAGATACAAATCCTAGTGTCTCAACTTTGCCAAGCAGCACTGGAGATACAACCGGAATCACATTTTTTGGTCAGATGACACAAAAATTGAGCCACACACACCCCATCACTATGTTTGGTCGAAGAAAGGGTAACTGCATACAAAGCAGGTCACATCATATCCATGGTAAAGTATGATGGTGGCTCTTTGATGCTTTTGAGCTGTTTTGCTGCCAGTGGTCCAGGGGCTCTTAAGGTCAGTGGCAAAATGAATTCCATTAAATACCAGAACATTTTAGTCAAAAACCGGTTTGCCTCCACGATAAGGCTGAAACTAGGACGTGGTTGGGTCTTCAAACAAGACAATGATCCAATGCACACATAAAAATCAACAAACAATTGGTTGCAGAAACGCAGAATCGAGCTTTTGCAATGGGCCTCTCAGACTCCAGATTTCAAACTTATTGAACATCTGTGGTCTCTGTGGTTCAGAAAAGAAAACTCAATGAGCTGACAATGTTCTGCATGGAAGAGTATTCCAAGATCCCTCCACAAGTGTTCTCCAGCCTTGTTATTAAACACTGCAGAAAGAGGCCGAGTGCTGTCATCCTCACCAGGAGAGGCTCCACCAAATACTGACATTTGGGGTGCCAATATTATTAAAATCTGCCTTATTAGGAAAATTTCTATTACTAAATGAAAACTTTTATTTTGTTCCAAATGTCTGTTTGACAATAAAGCATAAGGCTTACCCAATCCTTTAAGCACAAATTATCACTCATTGCATGAGTGGTCCCTGTTGAAAATTCATTTTTGCAATTTTTCATGAATAGTGCCAATATTTCTGCAGCTGACTGTAACTCTAAACTGTAGCCAAGTATGTTAAATACTGTCAATTTTATAAAATTTATTCTGCGAAGGTAGCTAAGGAGTTTTCATTTTTTTTAATTTCTCATATACGAAGTATAGGGAAAATATTGCAATCGTCCACAGATTTGATGTCGAGATTTTGAAACCTCCCCAAGTCTGAAAATAATACCATTTTTGGATTTATATATGTGTGTGTGTATACACACTATAACTTGAGTACGCTTTCAGTTAGGTCAACCAAATTTTGCATACAAGTATTAGGTACAAAATGTAGATTTCTATCAACTTTTGAGATATTTCCACTAACCGGAAGTGACACTTTACCTTTTATTAATATACCTGCAGAGTCTGATTTATTCAACTTTACTTTTATAATAATCGATCAATATATCATTTATTTGATTGGATTTGTTGTTGATAGTACTTTAATGTACATAATAAAAAAAATATAATCATTGTCTTGCAGTTTACTCCTTAAACATCCATCCCCATATCGGAGTATACAAGAAAGTCTAGGGGAGACCACTCCTGATTTTTTTTTGTTTAATCCAAGACAGGTTACAATAAATTAAACAAAATTGTGACTAACGCATTTAACCTCTAATTTTACATACCACCCTCTGATCAATAATATTGACTCTTAATTTTAATTGTTTTTACAGTTACCTGTGATAGACTCTGATCGGGAATGATCTTCACTATCTGAATCTTCCAGTTGATCATCACTAAAATTAATAAGAAATACATATTGTGAATTTTCATTTTCAAACCCTATTTTATCTTATAAAAGGTTGTGCAAGGCTCACTCATGTTACTCAGTAACTCAAACCAACCAATTCCGGTGCAATCAATCAAAAATCTGAACTTGAGCACAACCAACCACAAACATAATATAAATCTGAAAAGTACTTAAATATTTTGAGATGCTATTTATAAGTAAAACAACTATTAAATATGAATAATGGCCTGAACAAGACTGAATTTGAACAGTAAATTTCAGGAACATTTTTACCTGTCTCCTTCAAGTTTTGGTATATCTGAACAGCTAGAAGAATCTTCTAACCAGGCTAATGTTGGTCTTCTGGACTCTGTTCCTACTCCCTGCTCACAACCTGACAGAATAAGCTGCCGTACAATTGCTGGATCATATGGATTGACCTCAAATTTCAAGTGCACCTGTTACAAACAAAAGGACATGTAGTTTCGATGTCTTGGTTGCTCAGACTAAAGTTACAAGCATTTTATTTCATTAGTTGATTTAGTTTAAAGGACAAAGTAATTCAAGTTACTGAAAGTTAAATAACCATCAGATATAGCAAAACAGCATCATACCTTCATCATCTTTGATACATCCCACACGCAAATTTTCCCACGTTTTGTAGCAGCAGCAAGGAAGTGTGGACAGCTCCCAAACCCGTAGCATGCTATCTTGTCTGTGCCTTCTGTGCTCGGAAACTGGGCTGGACTTGTTGCCAGTGTTACAGAAAGGGGTACATTCTGGGTATGTTCACCTTTAACAAAGGGACAATTTGGGGAATGTCTCTCATGTTCAGACCTGTAGCACAATAAGTGTTAAAATGGTAAAATACACAGAAACATGTTTTCTAACATAATGAAACAGGATATATCTATGCTAATTTTTAACCTACTTAATCCAATTCTAGATTTAAGGTGCTGGAGCCTATCCTAGGTTCACAGTACACAACACAGGAAACAACGTTAGTCAAAGTGCCAAATATATCAAAAGACACATTCATACATGCAAGTACATTTATTAATACTAGGTCAATGTCGAGTCAGCAATCAATGTAACACTTTCTAAACAAGTAGAAGGAAAACAACCCAAGTATCACACCACGTTCAATTAACAAAACAGTTACAAGTTATAATTGCTGGAAAAAAAAATAAAAAATCAGCCAACCTCAATCCAATTTAGTAACGCATAACTTTAAATCAACTTATTTTCAAATTTGCTTAAATAAGATTCCAGGAAATGCTCAAATGCTCTAAGGCAGCAGATCACCCAGGACAGTGAACCAATATATCACATTTACATATGATATGCACAGTCGTTCACAGTGTGCCAATTTAGAGACAGCAACTAGCCAGAGTAATGCAGACAAGTGGTGAATTTACAAACTACACACAGAGAGTAACTAGGCTAAGATTCAAACCCAGTATCCTGTGCTGCCATGGCACTTCCCTTTACATACTTTTAAATATTTAATATCACACAAATTAAATGTGTCCTAAAGTTTATAAGTATAAGAAACCATACTTAACATACCAAGGTTCATCTGTAGGCTCCCAACACACTAAGCACACACTACAAGTGAAACACATTGCCCGGTCATCACCTGTAGAGGCTGGCTAAAATAAATAAATAAATAAATAGAGTGCATTAAAATTAAGGCAGCTTACATTCACCCACAAAACACAAAGCCTCTGGTTTCGAATTTTCTTTTATTTCTACTTATTTATCCAAAAAGCTCCACAGTTACATTCTATTCATTTTCCATGTATTTACACAACTGCCAGAACTCAGAAGTAACGAGTAAAAACTGGACCGTGTAGTTTCTAAAAACAGAGGTATGAGCGAGAACAAAGAAAAATTCACAACAAAAAATTAACCAACTAACCTAAAATGTTGAGGCAATGAAAAGATTCTATGTTGCTTCAAAATTAAAAGGTGAAAACGTTTGTTACATTAACATAAAATTTCATTTAAGACATTTGCTCTTACTTGTTCTAAAAATAATGTTTGGATAAAATATTTCATTTGGAAGTCTAATTATACACATTTACATTTATAGTAATGTGTTCACAGTGCTATGATATTCAAAAATGTACATGCATCACCCAGAGACTAAAGATTAAAACAGTAGTTGATTACAGAAAAGGGACAGCATACAGTTTAAAAAAAAAAAAAAAACAGTGTAAGGATTAAGGTTTGTGTTCTTTATTTCCTGTCACCTGTCCAAGATCCAAGAGCAAACTGAAAAGGTTCAGTCCAATCTGGCAAGAAACAATAACTGAGATAGTGCCATATTTAGGAGAGCAAAATGAATTAACCAAGCATATCTCATTAATCCCACTTACTAATAAAGAAATCAGACAAAATGCATTAAATCTATGGCTGTCATACAGTGACATGATATTATGTCCTATTCTAATGAAAAAAAGTATGGAAAATACAGGGTCCTTACACTGCCTACCTGATGGTAAAATCCAGCTTGGGCCATTGGATCAGGCTGTGCCCACCTGTATCCTACATGGGGCCATGATGTAAAAGTCTCTCTTCTGTTCGCTTCACTGTACATTAAGGATCTGAAAAGATAATAAAAAAAAAGTTGTTTTTTTTTTATTTCTCTCTATTACAAAAAAAACAATTTTGCAAGGCTTGGAAGAAGAAGATACGCGATTTTCTCAGTGACACTAATATCCCACGAGACAAGGCAGTAAGACATAAGCACAGCTGCTGTACAGGCTTTTAAATGATCAACAGCGTGACAAGCAGCACACGCAGCTCGGCAGCACCAGCAGCAGATCTGACCACATCTCCTTAGCGTGTGTTTACGCTTAATCATTTGTGAGTCAATGAAGATGTGTAAGAGTTGGTGTGAAGAAGTAACTTAAGTTATTACCTATCTACAGATCGCCCTGGGCCAACCCCCAGCTCAGGCCGTGCGCTTGGTAAGAGGTAGGATAATCTGTCCATTATTGATGAGGCCACAGATAAGGCAGCGACATTCTGATTTATCTTCTTCAATTCATTCACAATGGCACTAGCATTGGATTTTAGCACATGATGTGGAAGATGGAAAGTTACTGTTGCCCACTAAAAAAAAAAAAAAAAAGTTATAAATATAAACAAATTACATAATAAAGTAAAAACTACAACACTATACAATGTTATAATGTGTACAAGGCAATGAACAGAACATTTTTTCACACAAGTTAGGCTACTTCCACAATCTAAACACGCCTACATCTTACAGACACCAGAGCTGACAGCACATTGCTGCACCCACCACAAGACAAACCACCTAGAGTGCAGCAGGCAACACCTCAGATGCAGGAAGAGGTATAAATCAGAGCCACTTCTCCACTCATACAGTCAAACCCTCAACCTAGGTATAGAAGCATCCTCTCACCTTCCAAATGCTTTTCTAATCATGCCAAAATCCTTATGACATCAATGAATTGAATGCTTAAAACGTATAAGGTAACAGTTATATCCAACAGGTAATAGATATCTATTAATTAGCAGCATGAAAACCATTTAATTGGCATACTTAAACTAGTTGTAATCTTCATTTTGAAAAAAGAAGAAATCTGAAAGTGCTTTTGAAAAAAATTACACTTAAACATATGGCTTCCTTAGTAGCTAAATTATTTAACAAAGAGGTTTCACTCTTCTCTGACTTAAAGACATTTGGGAAAGAAGGGAGGCAAAGGTAGCAAGCTGGACTTTAAACTAATAATACTTGCTGATCATGCTGCCTACAGAGTTACAGTGTGTTCCAAGTTTGTCAGACATGCAAGTAAGAATTCCACTGTATTCTGACATTTGACAATAAATTTGAACTTAGCACATGACTAACCTTCTGTCAAAAACTGAAACAAAAAAAATCACCTTTACTTAAGATAACTTTAAAATTGTGACACACTAAGTTTGGCATGAAGCCACAGAATAGACCAACAATTACTTTAAAAACTATAGTTTAATTAGAGATGCAGGAGAAGGTAATAGGAAAGCACACTCCTGAAGAGGCTTGGGCAGCATCCTTTGGTACTGTTAGAGACACAAAAAAGAATGGCAACCACAGCACTTAAGCAAAAAAAGATGAAGCAAGCAATTAAAGAAAGATAATAGAACACAGAATTTTTTTTAACATTTGAATATATCAAAATAAGACTTTTTTTTAAGATAAAGGTGATGTAATTGGGGAAAAAACAATCATATTTCATCTTATATAATAATGTATTCAATGAAAAATGAACAAATATGCCATTTCTGTCTGTGGAAAAAGTTATGTCCACCCTTGACTATAATAGCACGTATCGCTCCCTCAAGTCAGCGTTCCCTATAAACTGTATGTCAGTCTCTGAAATTGACTGGAAAGTTTTTTCCCCACTCCTCCATGTAGAATAATTTCAGCTCTCCAATAGTTGAGGGGTGTCTTGCATGCGCCGCTAGCTTGAAATCATCCCGCAGCATCTCACTGGGATTCAAATCCAAGCTTTGACTTAGTCTTTCCATTACCCAGCAATTCCTTGGTTTGATTTGCGGGTATGTTTAAGGTCAATTAAATGATGTAAGCTCCACTTTCAGTTCAGCTTTAATCTTCTGACAGGTGGTCTCACATTATCCTCAAGCACTCTCTAGTACAATGAAGAATTCAGAGAACATTCTATGATGGTGAGCTGCCTAGGCCCTTTAGCAGAAAAGCTTCCTCAAACCAAAACATTTCCACCACACAACATTTGTTACAGTTGGCATCAGGTTTTTCTTGTCAAATGCTGTTTTAAATTTTCAATCAATCATACCTTCTTGTACTGTGGCCAAATAACTGATTGTTCAGTCATCTGTCCAGAGCACATTGCTTCAGTGTCCTGGTCTTTGATTAAGCTTTCATGGTCAAACTTTAGCCTTGTCCTGAAGGTCTTTCAGCAAATGTTCCTCTTGGCATAACTCCCATGTACAACTAATTTCAGCAGTCTCTTCCTAATAGTAGACTCGTGCACTCTGACAACAGTGACAAGAGCTAGCTGTAGATCACATTATAAAAATCTAGGGTTCTCAGAGACTTCTTTCAACATTCTTTGTTCTGCTCTCAGGATGAATTTTCTGGGACAACCTGGCCTGGACAAGTTAGTAGTAATCTCAAATCTTCTCCACTAGTAGATGACCTTCTGGAGAGATGAATGTTTGACTACCAACTATTCAGAGATCTTTTTAAATCCTTCCCAGACTCATAGGCATCTGCAACCATCTTTCTGAACATCTCAGACAGCTCTTTCCCTCTAGGCATGGTGATAACACACACTTCAACAACGAATGTCTGAGGTTTACATAAGGCACCATTCACATTAATATGTTTTAAAAACACAGACATTAGTTTACATTTTACGGTTTTGCTTTTTGTCCACATTACACAATCAATTTCAACCCAGAGAAATGGAGATTTTTGTAAATACCGTCAAGAGCTGTATGCTCAGAGGTAATGAAGAATGTTTTTTTCTAGTAAAGAATGTCAACAATGACAGATGCAAACAATGACAACTTCTTCTGTAGTACTGGTAACATTAAAACAGCAGCAGATGTAGCTCTTGACAGCACTTCAGGCTTTATCAGAGTGGGTCTTAAAAGAACGACTAACAAGGGTGTTACATAAAGCAAATACCATATATTTGGATTAGGCATAAAAGGCTAAATACAATTTAAATAAAACAGTACATACAAAAAAAATGCCTATATACTAGCACATACATACAGCAGCAGTAAACAATTTTCTAAATTCAAATCAGATAAAAAAATTATTTGAGAGAGAGAGAGACATATTATTAACCACCACAATTTTCAAAATACAGTGCATATAATGCACTCCAGGATTACTAAATACTAAACATCTTATAAAATAAATGTGGAAAGCTATGGTATGATAAATCACCTCAACAGTAATGTATGACCTCTATTAACACTCAATATTTAATCTTCACATTTAACCATTTTAGCACTATATAATCAAAGACAATCAGCTTTAGTTCAATCATACCTTTGCTACTTTATGATTTGCTGCTGTTTCGTGTGAGGTATTTTTCAGACCATCTTTAAGCTGTGAAATGAACTGATCATAGCCCTCAGTGCTAGAAACATCTACCTTCTCCAAGCAAGCAGAAAGCATCTGTTGGGCCTAGGGAAGCAAAAACACATAAATGTCTTTATTTTTAATGTTGTCTTTGTCTAATAACTATGCACATAGAAATAAATGTACAAGGTGGGACTCAAGAATTCTATGGTTAAAAAACAAAAAAAAAAATATTCAAGCAATGTAATTTTTAGTCAACGTCAAAATACTGTCTTCGAGGTGCCATACATATGTCTCAGCGTGTTATCCTTAAGAGGGGTTACCCTTTAATTTTGGAGGCATGGTCTTAAGCGACCAGAGGACAGCTTTAAATATGACCCTTGCCAGAAAACATAAGGAAATATTAAAATCTGAGTGAAAACAGGAAAGGAAGTACTTTAATGCAATACCTAATGAGTAGTTGAATAGAGGAGTCTGAGGTAGTCCAGTAGATCAGCTAGGGTTTTCATATTACCTTTTGTCTATTTATTTGCAGCTAAATCTTTCACTTATTTGCTTTTAATAGATAACATTTTATATATGTACACATTATATGGCATCTCGTGCGCAGCACCATGTTTCAAGTGTTTTTCATTCATGCAATTTTTTTTTTTTTTGCATTAATAAATTGTATACTGTTTACAAGAACACAATTACATTTAAACTTTCCACCAACTATAAAACTTTGAACCCTCTTACACCACCTACCAAATCAACTGGCATTAAAGATCACTCGATACCTGCAGTAGCAATATGAGAGAATGGGATGCCAGGTGACTGCAGAAAGCACACTACCATCATGCGTGATTATGGTTCGCCAACTTGCTCTAAGTACACATTTTAGGAATGTGAGAGGAAACAACTGTGTTGGCACGCGGTAGCTAAACCATATCAACATGGCAAGAAGTAGCAAACTCAATGTAGACAAAAATTCATTTTCTTTAGATTTTGTACATGAATATACAGAAATTACATGTTACCAATAAAGGAGTATGATGTTACTAGTGTTAAAATGTATTAATTTATTATATCATTAATGTGTTAGACTTCATTTATACTGGTAAAAAAATTTTTGCAAATCATGTTTATAGCTGTCACTTTTAACATTTGTTGTAAATTAAGGTATCAATTTAAATTGGTACTTTTAGAAAAACAACCATTTATTTTTAATTTTCTTTTACCTATACACTAAAATAAAATAATCTGTTATCCATACCTCTGTGACTGGTATCTCCAGCTGCACCTCATCTTCCTGTTTTGTGACTGGTGCTTGCAGAGCAGTGTCCAACAAAAGGATCCCATTCAGATCTTTTCTACATCCTACAGCATAATCATCTACAAACAGAACCTTATCCACAGCAGAGAAGTACTGACACTTGACCCGTCCACCTGATTTAGCTGAGAAAAAAAAATATATAAATTAGAATTAATACAGCATAAAAACAAGTATGAAGGAAAATGGATTATACACACACACACACCTTGAATTTAAGTAATTATTTTAAATGACTGTTGATGCAACTTTATATTCTAGATCTGTAGCACACTATACAATACTATACTAATTTTAAGACCTTAATTTCACAGTTGGACGAGTGCCATACAGGCAGCTGAGAGGAGATACCTTGCCTCGTGTTTCAACAGTGAGAAGCAAGCAAAATTATTTTAAAAATTCTTGATAGAAAGCACACTTTCACAACATGGGTTATCCTACTGATGTAATATCACAATATTAACGTACAACATTGGTGAAATAGGAAGATTTGTTGTGGCATTATACACAGGAAAAGGAGAGAATGCCAGCCAAATGCAATTGGGGTAAGAGCAGTATAACTAAAGAACAAATAAGTAGTTTATCTTCAATTAGTGCTAGTTAGGTTGGTGTAGCATCCAGGATAAGCTTCATACATTATTTATTACAAAAAAACAGAGTCTTTTATAAAAATGCCCAACATTACAATGGAAATGGCTAATGCACTGATTATAAATTAACCATGCTGTGACACTTTAAACTAGTTTACTGGCATTACACATCCTTAAATCCTTCAAAATCCTTAAATCCACAAAAGAGCAGAAGCCAGCAAAAAAAATCCCCTGGCATAATAACTCGGTCTACACGCATTAAAATGTAAACATCACTTATATTTATGTAGGCCACTGATCTTTTTTGAATAACCAACATAAAATACTGACAGTCAAAATCACTTATGACTTTCGAACATTTTAAAGTGCAGTCTTCAATCAAATGTGCTGCAGGAGAAGATACAAGTCATTATATATATATTTCTCCAGGAAAACAGAGATCTTTAAATTTTCCCCACGGTAAAATGTAGCATTTTACAAAAGCACAAGAAATACTATGACAAACAATAACCACCATCCCTGTCTCAGATATTAAAAAAAATAATAATAAAAAAAAACTTGATTAATGATGAGAGCACCCATAGTGAGGCATTAGAAAGGCGTATTGCTGTTGATATAAAATTAGTCCCGGTAGCGTTCCTTGACACACATTTGCTGAAGATTAAATTTGCTGATTAAAACTGATCAGTGTTAATGTGTCATAGAGAGGATGTGTAGCTTTGTTCATAAGGGCCATCAGTTCTGTTAGTTCTCTCTTCCACTACTACAGTAGTACCTTGAGATACGAGTGCCCCAACGTACGAGTTTTTTGAGATACAAGCCGTCACTAGGTCGATTTTTTGCCTTGAGTTACAAGCCAAAATTTGAAATACGAGCCATCACAAAAGCATTCCGAGGAACTGACGACAGAGGAGTTGACGGAACTACAGACACGGAAACAAACGGAGGTTCTGCAGGAGATCGGTATGGCGGAGGAGGTTACCCCATAAAGTGAGATAAAGGAAGTGTTTGCAATTTGGGAAAAAGTTTCAAACTTTAAAGAAAAGAAACACCCTGAAAAAGTTGCAACTGATAGTGCAGCAGAGCTATTTAAGACACTTGCCTAACGCTTGAGTTTATTTAAAAGATAACCCTGAAAAAAACTGCAACTGATAGTGCAGCTGTGCTATTTAATGACACTTGCCTAACAATTCACTTTATTGAAAAGAAACATCCTGAAAAAGTTACAACAGATAGCGCAGCTGCGCTATTTAATGACACTTGCCTAACGCTTGACTTTATTGAAAAGAAACATCCTGAAAAAGTTACAACTGATCGCGCAACAGCTGTATTTAATGACACTTGCCTAACGCATTTTAGAAACATTCTGAAAGAGAGGATGAAACAGACTTCATTGGACAGGTTTTTATCGAAAACCCCTGCAGATAAAAGTGAGGAAGGTGTGGCGAAAAGGGCAAAAATCGGTGAATAACATTCAGTTAAGCCTTTCTCCACCACCTCCGTCAGCATCTTCAACTCGTCTGATCTCCAAGGTAAATGCTGTACGTTATACTGTACTTAATAAAACCAGTTTATTGCAGTACATTCTATTGTATTGTGTTTTTATACAATATTCGTTATTTATAAGTTCATTTTTCTTATTTAAAAACATGTAACAAAAAAATTGCAGTGTTTTTTGGGGGTCCGGAATGGATTAATGGCATTTCAATTCATTCAATGGGGAAAACTGATTTGAGATAAGAGCATTTTGACTTAAGAGCTCACTCACGGAACGAATTAAACTCGTATCTCAAGGTATCACTGTACTTCAAGGGGGTTGACAGTGCATCCCTTAACTGAGCCTGCCTACTTAATCAGCTTATTAATTAATTGGGCCACTCTTGAAGTGATTTTGTCAGCCCAGCATACTACAGCAAAGAAATTTTACTCTGCCTATCACAGAGTTGTAGAACATGTAAAAGACGTCATTATGCCCATTAAAGCAACGAAGTTTCCAAAAGGAAAAAAAAAAAAAACATATCTGCCCATTTTTGTATAGTTCTAGTTACTAGACCGTTCCAGCCTGCCATTGCTCTATACCCCTAAGTATCTGTAGCAGTGCACCACCTCCACATCCACCAAGAATAATGACCAAGTATAGAAGCTCTTTGGTGCAGTGCAAGATAGTAACTAGTTCCCTGGCTTTGCAGATAATGAAATTCAGACAATTCTCTATGCACCAACAAACAAGGTTCTCCACCTGACTCATATCTTCTGTCTTATTCCCCTTCTCAATGCACCCAACAAGTGCAGAATCATATAAGAATTGCTGCAAGTGACATGACTTAGTGTTATATTTATAGTCTGAGGTGTACAGGGAAAACTGAAAAGGTGAAAGAAACTGTTCTTCATTGTACTCCAGTGCTGCTCACATCCATACTATAGATACAGTCTTTGAACTTCATAAACTGTAGTCTGCTGGACAGATAGTCCATTCATTATTCAGGACTACAGGCTCATCCACCTGCACATCCCTGAGAGATTGCTCCTTAACAGGGATGGCTGAATGGTATTGAAGGCACTGAAGAAATAAAAAAAACACAATCCTGTTATACTGCCTGCTGGGAATAAGCCTCATGGATAAAGAATTGCATCCTGCACAACAATCTTTCTTTTATGGTCTTTCACAACAGTACTCGTATAGTTTAGGACCAGCTTCTCAGAGGTGTTCACGATGTGGGATGCAAGGGCTACTGGTCTGTGGTCCTAACGTGAAGAGGTATCTACCTGCTTTTGAACTTAAACAATACTGGATATGGTTGTCCACAGCCTTAATCACAAAGTGAACAGGTGGCAGAGTGCACTAAATAAAGACTGTGATAATCACCAAGTATTCCTGTTACTTATTCAAAGAAAAAAAATCAGTATGTATAAAATGTTAAAAAAAAAATTAAATGGGAAAGTACTAAGTTAATAAATAGTACAGAACAGCATTTTAAATCAAGGCACAAGAAGCATAGGCTGCATGCAGTTAGTTCCATAAGTAGATTAAAATAGTAATCTCTGATGGGACAAAAGCAAGCAGCTAAGGAACAAAAATACTTTTTTTCCCCCCTTTAAAACATGAATAACAAATGGAGTATAAATGTGTGTATAGATGACCAGAATACTTTTTAGATTCAACTGTTAATTTCAGGCAATGCATCATACAACAGTAGCCAACTAAGATGAAGTCTGTGTTGGCTAAAGAAGTTCAAATGAGCATTCTGATCATTGAAAAGGCTCTTTAAAGGGGCAATTATTGAGCCGATTAAAATTGCAGAAGGGAGAATTAGAAATACGGAAGTTATTTTTCCATTGTTTTAAATTAAAAAGGGAACCAACTGCTGTTTGCTTGTTGTACTGACTGTTTAAAAGCTAGCAATGAATAACCTTATGTTTCAACAGCAAACACAATCAGGATCAGAATGCGGTTTTAGGGTGTGCAAGGCGTATTTAAAAAAAAAAAAAAAATCACCTCTGCACGGCTTTCCTGCTACACAAGTAGGAAAAAGGTTGAACATGGAAGGGATGTGCAAAAATATATTATTTAAAATACCAAAATGTTTAACAGCATGGCTGACGCTGAAATTATCAAAAGGTAAAATAGCTCTCTCACATTCAAATGTCATTTTGCGTTTCAAGATTGTTTAAATAGATTCAGATCATATTTGAAAAGTGATGTTTGATCCGTCATTCCTAGTAATATCTTGACCAGTCATATTTTGAATTTCAAATATCTTTACTTTTTTGATGCACTTAATTAAAATACAGCAGAGAAATCAAACTTCAATTCTCACTTGCCAAAATGTAATTAGTAATATATTCTTCTTCTTTCAGCTGCTCCCATTAGGGGTTGCCACAGAGGATCATCTTTCTCCATATCTTTCTGTCCTCTGCATCTTGTTCTGTTACACCCATCACCTGCATGTCTTCTCTCACCTTATCCATAAACCTCCCCCTAGGCCTCGTCCTTGGCAGCTCTATCCTTAGTATCCTTCTCCCAATGTACTCAACATCTTTCCTCTGAACACATCCAAACCAAAAATGTAATTACTGATATCTCTGATTAGAATTTGCACTGGTGCAAATGTCATTTCAGAACTCTAAAATGAGAATTTTCAAAAAACACTTAATGTGAAGCTTGTGATAAATTTAACATTCTTAAACCGGCTTAAACCAACAGACCATCACGCTACCTGGAAATTTAACAAGAGTACATCTCAGCAGCACTTGGTGCAGGGCAAATTAACAGCTCTGGACAGGCAGCGGTTCATCACACAAAGCATTCACACAGATAGGGCTGCAACTAATGATTATTTTGGTAGTCAAATAGTTGTTCAATTTTTTTTCAATTAGTCACGATTATTTCATGCCTGACTGTTTTGATGCCTGCGACCTGTGGTTGCACATTCTGTTCTGGGCTCCAGTGCATGTCTTACCTCATTTGCTCACGTCTGTCCACCTGTGAATGTCACCCTAATGTCTCTGCATTAACACGATTAAAATTAATAATAATCAAATTAAAATAACCAGTGAAACATATGAATTTGAAAATAATCAGATGTTTTTATATTAGTGTGACCATCACAATAAAAAAGAAATACATTAAACAATACAAACTGAAGTGCACATAGTCTTTAAACACAAAAAGTGCATTTAACTTAACCAAAAATGGCCGCTGGTGTGTCTTAAAGTCCAAAACTTTAAACAAAGCTACAATTCAAATAAAATACAACAATAATGTACGGTTTATAAAAGATTCAGATCATATATTCCTGATTGCAGTGCAGGAACGTGAGCATTTCGACATGCTCTGGTGTGAGGCTGGCTCCCTTCTTTGAGACAATGTTCCCAGCTGCCGAGAAGAGACACTCAGAGGGAGTAGAGGTAGCAGGAATACATAAGAATGATTTTGCAGACAGAGAAAGATGTTTTAATCATCACACTCTGAAAGAAAAGTGTTGTAGTTTATCACATCATGTACTATATTATGCCAAAATAAAAAAATAACGGACTAAAATATGTAACAAGGTAATTACTGCCACCACACCGGAGCCAAGTATATTCAGAAAAGTACATTTGTTGAACGCCGCAACCAGCTAGAGTCAGTTTCCAGTGCAATTTGGAAGCACGCCATAACAGAGTCTATGCGGCTATATATATTCGGCGATGTACATTCAATGAACTCCACAACTGGCTAAAGTTGTTTCTCAGTGCAATTTGGAAGCACGCTGAAGCCGAGTATATGAGGTGACATATATTCGGCGATGTACATTCATTGATCTCCGCAAATGGCTAAGGTTGTTTCTCAGTGCAATTTGCCAGCACACCGGAGCTGATAAGTCAGTGCCGTATATTCATTGAGCAGTCAGCTCATGACCACTGCTGGCCCCGGCAGAACTGCAGCAACACTGTCTCTGGGATTCAGCCGCTGCACTAGACGAGCCTGCAATCATCAGCATTTACCCCTGTGTGTTTGCATGCAGCCAGTTCAAGCACAGTTGGCTCGGTGATATACTGAATTTCATCAATGACTTCAGTTGCATATTGAACATACAGGGAGTGCAGAATTATTAGGCAAGTTGTATTTTTGAGGAATAATTTTATTATTGAACAACCACCATGTTCTCAATGAACCCAAAAAACTCATTAATATCAAAGCTGAATATTTTTGGAAGTAGTTTTTAGTTTGTTTTTAGTTTTAGCTATTTTAGGGGGATATCTGTGTGTGCAGGTGACTATTACTGTGCATAATTATTAGGCAACTTAACAAAAAACAAATATATACCCATTTCAATTATTTATTTTTACCAGTGAAACCAATATAACATCTCCACATTCACAAATATACATTTCTGACATTCAAAAACAAAACAAAAACAAATCAGTGACCAATATAGCCACCTTTCTTTGCAAGGACACTCAAAAGCCTGCCATCCATGGATTCTGTCAGTGTTTTGATCTGTTCACCATCAACATTGCGTGCAGCAGCAACCACAGCCTCCCAGACACTGTTCAGAGAGGTGTACTGTTTTCCCTCCTTGTAAATCTCACATTTGATGATGGACCACAGGTTCTCAATGGGGTTCAGATCAGGTGAACAAGGAGGCCATGTCATTAGTTTTTCTTCTTTTATACCCTTTCTTGCCAGCCACGCTGTGGAGTACTTGGACGCGTGTGATTGAGCATTGTCCTGCATGAAAATCATGTTTTTCTTGAAGGATGCAGACTTCTTCCTGTACCACTGCTTGAAGAAGGTGTCTTCCAGAAACTGGCAGTAGGACTGGGAGTTGAGCTTGACTCCATCCTCAACCCGAAAAGGCCCCACAAGCTCATCTTTGATGATACCAGCCCAAACCAGTACTCCACCTCCACCTTGCTGGCGTCTGAGTCGGACTGGAGCTCTCTGCCCTTTACCAATCCGGCCACGGGCCCATCCATCTGGCCCATCAAGACTCACTCTCATTTCATCAGTCCATAAAACCTTAGAAAAATCAGTCTGGAGATATTTCTTGGCCCAGTCTTGACGTTTCAGCTTGTGTGTCTTGTTCAGTGGTGGTCGTCTTTCAGCCTTTCTTACCTTGGCCATGTCTCTGAGTATTGCACACGTTGTGCTTTTGGGCACTCCAGTGATGTTGCAGCTCTGAAATATGGCCAAACTGGTGGCAAGTGGCATCTTGGCAGCTGCACGCTTGACTTTTCTCAGTTCATGGGCAGTTATTTTGCGCCTTGGTTTTTCCACACGCTTCTTGCGACCCTGTTGACTATTTTGAATGAAACGCTTGATTGTTCGATGATCACGCTTCAGAAGCTTTGCAATTTTAAGAGTGCTGCATCCCTCTGCAAGATATCTTTCTATTTTTGACTTTTCTGAGCCTGTCAAGTCCTTCTTTTGACCCATTTTGCCAAAGGAAAGGAAGTTGCCTAATAATTATGCACACCTGATATAGGGTGTTGATGTCATTAGACCACACCCCTTCTCATTACAGAGATGCACATCACCTAATATGCTTAATTGGTAGTAGGCTTTCAAGCCTATACAGCTTGGAGTAAGACAACATGTATAAAGAGGATGATGTGGACAAAATACTCATTTGCCTAATAATTCTGCACTCCCTGTATATAGTAATAGATTGTCGCAGTAGTTTTTTTTTTTTTTTATAGTTTTTACAGTTCATTTGCAGTGTGTAAAATGATCAGTGCTGCAGCAATTGTGATGCTCTTGGCATGAAAAAAATGTGTTCCGTTAAAATTTCACATTTCCTTTGTGAATTGTGATGTTTACTTAAAAAGTAAATAGTATTTGGCGTCCAGGGGTGCATTAACCCCCAAGTATGTGTCAGTTTAAGGGTTAATTATCATTGTTGAAACCTTGATATACACATTATAGTAGAAACATCAACATTAACATGTGACACTAACTTTACTCGCTAAAACTTGCCTCTCGAGAGTCAGCGGCATCACAGCTCCAGGATGCTTGTGTTGTTAGGAATGTGTGCGTCTTGACAAACAGTAAACGACACTGCCCCCAGACGTTCACGTAGTGCATTGCAGTTACAAAAACCAACATGGTTCTTTGTGACTTGAGCCTCTATTGAGGGTTCTGTTTATGACGTGTCAACGATTTTTTGTAGTCGACGTCGTTGATTACGTCAACTAATCGTTACAGCCCTCCATACAGACACCCACAATCACACAAGGAGTACCCTACACAATTGTATTTATCATAAAAGACACTATAGACATCTCCGACATTCTGAAAATTCAATCAAAGATTAAATTGAATTGAAGAAGGTCACACATTTGACGATGTATACCAGAGCACAGACCAAACCATGAGGTCGAAGAATTGTCTGCAAAGCTTATAGACAGGTCTGTGCTGAGGCACAGATCATGAGAAGGCTACAAAAACATTTCTGCAACTGTGAAGGTTCCCAAGGGTGCATTAGCCTCCATAATTCTTAAATGAAAAAGTGTGGAACAACCATCACTATACCTAGAGATGGCTGTCATGTCAAAATAAGCAATCGAAAGGGAAAAGGGTCTTTATAAGAGAAGTGACAGAAACCCGATGGTCACCTTAGCTAAACTCAAGTGAACCTGTGTGGAGATGGGAGAAACTTCCAGAATGACAACCACCACTGCAACAATCCACTGATCTGGGCTTTATTGCTCCGTGGCCAGGAGACACCTGAAACTCTGCTCAGAGTTTGCAAAAAGGCAAATAAGAAACAAGATTCTCTGGTCTGATTAAACCAATTTTGAAATGTTTGGTCTCAATTCTAAATGTCACACCTGGAGGAAACCAGGCACTGCTCATCACCTGCAATACCATTCCAACAACAAAGTATTGTGAAAGAGGCATCAGTTTGTGAGGTTATCTTC
This sequence comes from Polypterus bichir lapradei, assembly GCA_026402145.1. Classification (NCBI taxonomy): domain Eukaryota; kingdom Metazoa; phylum Chordata; class Cladistia; order Polypteriformes; family Polypteridae; genus Polypterus; species Polypterus bichir. The sequence continues at coordinate 13,603,405 of JANRMT010062824.1, read as the reverse complement.
CAGCAGAAGGGACTGGGAGTCTAGACAGGGTTGTGGGAAGGTTGAATGGAACAAAGCAAAAGTGATTTGCTTAATGAAGAGATACTGCAGGGGATTCTGGGCCACAGCTTAACTTTCTAAAAGGACAATGAACCTAAATCACAAAGCAAAGACAACACTGGTGTAGCTTTGAGACAACTCTGAGAATATTCTTGAAGTTGCCCAGCCATAGCCCAGGCTTGATTGGATCCAATTGAGACCTGAAAACAGCTAACCACCAACTGTCTCCATCCAACCTGGCAGAGCTTAAGAGGATCTGCATAGCAGAATAGCAGAAAAATCCCCAAATCCAGGTGTGCAAAGCTTGTCTGGTCATACCCAAAAACACGCCAGGCTGTAATCGCTGCTAAAGGTGCTTCAATGATATACAGAGTAAGATGTCTGAATAATTGTGTGAATTGAGATTTTTTATTTTTCTTTATAAAATTTGCAAAATATTCTAAAATCCTTTTTCTTTTTGCGTTGTTATTCTGGGATATTGAGTATTGCCTGAGAGGAAAATAAGTGATTTTAGAATAAGAGCACAACATAACAAAACGTTTAAAAAGTAAAAGGTTTGAATACTTTGAGGGCACAGTAAATGGGGACACCACTGGAAAATTATGGGTTAGTGCGTCTAGGACTGAAGATAGGATGCAAAGAGCTTTGGGCACATGGAACAAACTACTGAACAATGTAATCATGTACCAAGTTAAGAATTTCTGACAACCCTTAAGAAGTATCTGGATCTCATATTGGGATAGCTCACCTATTAGCTAAACAAACAAGCTAGAAGGCCCGAATTGCCACTTCACATTTGCGAAATTTCATATATTTTTATGTTCTACTCTATTAACTTTAGCAATTGACAAAATTCTACATAAAGAGTTTGACTTCTCACTACTCCTCCTTCAGTTAAAATATATTCCAATAAGGTCTCAGGCCAAAATGATCAAGACTGTTCATCCTCTGAAGACTTGAAAAACAGAATTAATAAAAACTAATTAAGAAACTGTTTTTTTTTTTTTTTTTTTTAAATATTGGTTTACTGTTGCACTGTACTGTATTACTTATTATTTTTAGGATAAAAGGTGAAAATTGCTGGCGTTTGGCCTACACTTAACAATATTTCTCATTATTTTTTATGTGAGAAGTGTCGATAAAACCACATTTTTCATGTCAATATTTGTGTTATATTCCAAGGAATTACACATTTCATTTTTTTCCATGTCTCTGTAGAAATGTATGTATTATCTGTTGTCCAAATCTTTCATGACAGGTTCATTTGTTTTATGTCAGCTATTATCTTAAGTGTAATTTTGTGTGTCCTTTGTTCACACACAAGTTGACTCCTGTAAATACCTGGTAGTAATAATTTAGTTATTTTACAATTTTCAGAAATAACCACTTATGACGACATCATACTTTTCCATTTCATACTGTGCATGCACATCCATTTTCTGGTGAAAGTTTTAGAGGAAACCTGTAATCACTGTTGCCTAATTTGTACATAAATAAAAGAGTTTTGAATACTATTTTATTGGAAAAGAAAAAAACATAACTGGGTATTTTTTCATTAAAGGAAATGTTTAAGCAGGTAATTATATTACACCAAATATAATAGGACAACCATTTCAACTTTGAATTTTAAATTATACAATAACTGAGAGGGCCATCATTATGACAAAGCTCTGTAAACTTCATACTGCAGAAATGTCCCACTTCTCCTCCCACTTGGAAGGGAATTCATGTTAAATTTTCTCGTACAAGACTCAATTTTCCCATTTCACATGAATGAACTGTTATACTGGGTTCACCAAGGATAAAAAAAAAATACAAAATTTAAAAAAGCTTTCTTTAAAGCTCGCTCAGAATACTATTCTACAATAATAGATAGCAATAATAAAAATCATCAGGTACTGTTTAGAACAATTGCTAAATTAACAAATGGGAATTCAGATCTACAGTGCAAAATACCAACAGATATTAGCAATACAGACTTCATGAACTTCTTCAATGAGAAAATTAAAAATATAAGATCCCTGATCTCAGCATCACAATACAAACTGCATACTAGCTTAGCAGACCCTGCCTTACATTGCATTCAGCACTTTAGAAATTTTAATCCTGTAACTGAGCAGGAAGTCTTAACTTTAATATCTAAAATGAAACCAACTACTTGTTCCCTAGATCCAGTGCCAACAAAACTAGTAAAAAGTGCAATGGATGTTCTTGCAGCGCCTATTCTAAACATTTTCAATAGTTCATTATTGCATGGCACAGTACCTGATGCACTAAAAGTGTCAAGTCATTAAACCATTACTTAAAAAGTCAGAACTAAACCCACACATACTAAATAATTATAGGCTTATTTCAAATTTACCCTTTCTCTCTAAAATACTAGAAAAAGTAGTCGCCAATCAGCTTCAGTCACACCTTACACATTACAATTAATTTGAGAAATTCCAGTCTGGTTTCCGCACTGCTCATAGTACAGAAACGGCATTAATGCGGGTTGTAAACGACATTCTGATATCCTCTGATAAAGGAAACTCCACTGTAATTATGTTGTTAGAGTTAAGTGCAGCATTTGACACCACTGACCACTCTATTTTACTGCACAGGCTAGAAAATGATGTTTGGCTTACAGGCACTGTGCTCGCTTGGTTTAGTTCTTATTTATCAAATCGATTCCAATATGTACAGAAATGTGCTGACAGGACTCTATCATTATACACAGAAGTGAGATATGGTGTCCCACAGGGCTCAGTACTGGGACCTTTACTGTTTTCACTTTACATGCTTCCACTGGGATCTATCATTAGGAAACAATGTTAACTTTCACTCATATGCAGAGGACAACCAGTTATACGTTTCATTTAGATCAAATGAAGTTTCTCCGATATTGTTTTTAATTAGTTGTGTTAGTGAATTAAAGGGATGGCTGGATGAGAACTACATGTCTTTAAACACAGAGGTTAGTTGTTGAAGGGAATGACGCTGATCACCCAGTTGGAATCACCATTAATTTTACTGAATCAGCCTGCAATGTAGGAGTTATCTTTGACTCTAGCAAGTCATTTAAAGCACATATTACAAAGTTGTCCAAATCATGTTTCTTCCATCTTAAAAATGTTTGGAAATTAAGGCGCTTTCTAAATAAGCAGAATTCTGAGAAATTAATTCATGAATTTATTTCTAGTAGGATCGACTACTGCAATGCGGTGTTCATTGGATGTTCAAACTGTTGTTTATACAGCCTCCAGTTAAACCAAAATGCTGCTGCAAGAATTATTACAAGAACAAGAAAATAGGAACATATAACTCCAGTTCTTAAATCCTTACACTGGCTCCCGGTTAAGTTTGGTGCAGATTTCAAAATCCTCCTTTCAACAAAGAAAGCATTAAATGGCCAAGGTCCGGCTTACTTGTCTGAACTTATCATGACTTACAAACCAAAGCGCACATTTAGATCTCAAGATGCCGGTCTGCTTATGATTCCAAAGATTAATAAAATAACAGTGGGAGGTCGAGCTTTTAGTTACAGGGCCCCAAAATTGTGGACTGGTCTGCCGGCTACTATAAGAGACGCCCCTTTGGTCTCAGCTTTTAAATCTCACTACTTCAGTTTAGCACACCCTGACTAGAGCTGCTGATTAATTGTACAGACTGCATCTCTGTTAGTCATTAGCACTAAAACATAAGTATCATGATAGTTATAATTTGTTACTAACCCTCACCTATTCTGTTTCTCTTCTCGGTACTCAAATGTGGCACTTGGTGCCACGGCCCACCTGCCAGGTTGTTTTGCCTGCCTAAGGTAAAGTCATCCCTGATGGAGGATCGCAGGTATCATGGGGTAGAAGGGTCCTTTCATCGGATTGGCTGGCCAAGCAATGTTTCAGCTGTGGAATGGCCAATTGGGGGAGGCAGCTTGATGGCTGAGGTCTCCAGGACTCTAAACAAATCCAAATCATATTATGTGATATCATCTACTGTTAAATTCTGGTCCGTACTTGTAAAATTTTTGTTTTTAAACTGTATTGAGGATTTGTTCTGATCTGTGTATTGTATTGACCCCCTTCTTTTTGACACCCAATGCATGCCCAACCTATCTGGAAAAGGGTCTCTTTTTGAACTGCCTTTCTCAAGGTTTCTTCCATTCTTTCCCCTACAAGGGTCTTTTTTTTGGGAGTTTTTCCTGGTCTTCTTAGATAGTTAAGGCTGGGGGGCTTTCAAGAGGCAGGGCCTGTTAAAGTCCATTGTGGCACTTCTTGTGTGATTTTGGGCTATACAAAAATAAATTGTATATTTCCAGGCAGCATTTCATAAACTCTTAACATTGGCTTTCCTTACACAATTCCTCATCTTGTTAATTTACCTGTAATTACCTTTGACAGCTTGTATGTGAGCGAGGACATTTTAAGACGGTCTTTATTACTCAGGAATTAATCTGCTTTTATTTGGGTTTTATGCTTTGAACTGTTTGTTTAGAAATCTATTCATGCATCCAATTCCAACTCAGGGTCATAGAGAGATGCAAACTATACTGGCTAGAAGGCAGAAATCAGCCCTGGAAAGGGAATCTATCCACACAAGGGCACACTCACGGACAAATTCAAACTCTCTCATATGGGGCTGCCAATTATCCTAACACAAGCACACAACATTAAATTGTTGAGAGGAAAAATGTACTGTATATCCAAAAAAACACAGAGTAACTGAGCCACATACCACTGACATGCAAAATTACTGGGAACTCCAACTGGCATTAACTAGTAAAACTAACATTAAACCAAAATGTTAAAATAAACTAGTTATTGTTTGGTTTTACATTGAACATTACAAGTTATTTTTTAAAGACTAAAATATAGGTGTCGCTCTGGCATTTTCACCTAGTCTTGCATATGGTTATGGAGAAAAAATAGCTTCAAATGTGTGTTTAACTAGGAGTCTCCTCACTTCTACAAACAGTTTGTTTGACACAGGCTTGTTGAAGACAATAGGATAGATGCACCACGATATGAAACTGGTGTAATGAGATGTTTCCTGGGGTTCTACTTGTAAGCAGTCGAAAGACACATCAAGACAGAGTACAGAAAATGGGTTCTAAGTGCTCATTTCTTGCTTCTGCCTGTTACAGAGGTAGGGGGGCTGATTAGATAAATTTAAGTGGCTCTATATATGCACCAGTCTTCCTGTAAATCAACCCAGCTAAAGCGTGTGTACAGCTGTCTGCCCTGAAGCATTATTTTTCTTGGAAATAAATTTTATTCATTAGCATTAAAAGTCAAGGCAGAAGTAAAGAAATTAGGTATAATCATTGGCTCTGACCTAAGTCACAAATTAGCCATATTACTAGAATTCTATTTTTTTAATTTAAAGAACATTGCAAAGGTTAGACCTCCTTTAACACTGCCTGATGCTAAAGAACTAATTCACGCTTTTGTTGTTAGATGACTAGATTGCTGAAATGCACTCCCAACAGGACTACCCTAAGAAACTCTTCAAATAGCTGCAGTTAGTTCAGAATGCAGCAGCAAAAACTGCAACCAGCATTAATAGGACAAGTGTCTGTGTGTCTGTCCATCCTTCTCGCTGCTGTGTCTCCATTAAAAGCCATTTGGTATGTGATTCGTAAAAGCAGTGTTAATGTTTGTGAAGCAGGGCGGACATAAAAGACAAACTGTAAAAGAAGAAATGAAAAAGAGAAGACGACAAAGTAGAATGTCGCAAAGAGGTTCAAAAACGTTGGCGTGATACACATGCTGATTATGGAGATTATGAAAGTACTGAAATTCGAAAGTCTCAAAAAAACTGATAGTAAAGATTGCATTAGCGCTAACGAACAGAAATTATCACTCGGTGAAATAACAGAACAGCAAAAAGAGATTGAATATATGGACATAGGTGATATGACATAAGTATGTACATATTGTTCGGTCTTAAAAGTTGGAGACTTGTAGATCGTTTAATTTGTGCTGCCATCAGGAAAAAGTAGTGTTTCTTCCCAATGAAGAGGTGTATTCATGAAAAATAAAAGATTTGTTATTTGGTGAAAGTGAAATACACACACTACAGGAAAAATATCAGAATGTACAATAATCTGTTCGCGTTTGCATCATTCAATGCTCAAAATGTAGATTTACACGGTTCAGGACCATACGCTATGAGAATCTGTGGTCCCACAACAATTAAAGCTACTACAAGTTTAATTTCAAAGAAACCACAATTCGGTCAGATTTATATTTATCATCACGGAGAAGCAATGCAACATAGAATCAAAAGAGTTAAACGATCGGATGTATTAGAAATACTACAGCCAATAATGGATACAAATCCATAGATCCAAAAGTATTGTACTTTACACAAAATTTATCTGAAAAACACGGACAAAGAAGTTTTATTGGATTTCTATATTAATACTAATCCGAAAGATCACGCTCGCACATATAATAAATCAAGATGAACTGTCAGCAACAAAAGTTTCCAAAGACTGAGATATCAAAGACAGAGTTGATATTTGTGTTTATCCAAAAGCACAGCACGATTCGTTGCATGAGGCAGATCCGGGAAATGACTAGTGTGTAGGGTCCGCATGGGAGTTGGCGAGCGAAGTTAGCAGGGGGCAGAGCCCCCTAGTCTTATATATAAATGTCTACAAATGGAAGTGTGTGTGTCTGTCCGGCCCCAATGTTAGAGGTGGAGTCAGGGTAAGGGCTCCACCTCCAAGGATACAAAGGTATCCCTTTTACTTTCCTCCCACCGCTAATACACAATGAAGGTGAGCACGCCGGTAAAAGGAAACCTCAGAAGAAAGACAGCTGCTTAGCTACTAATGCACAAACGATGTGAGCACATCGACAACATGAAACCTCCTAGGAGAGAAATGCCCAAAGTAGTTCCTTCCAGTTACCTGACATCTCTACATTTCAATTTTTTTTCTGATGATTTCAATATTTTCTAGGACCCCTGGGATTTTTGCAGCACGGGCTAGTAGGGCTATACCAGGCTAATACCATTTTTTTTTTTTTAATTGTGGCTGTTTCATAGCTGCATTTTAGTTCCACTTCTAATAGATCATCTTTTCCCAACCTGTACTGGGCCGTGGCAGCATGGCAGGTGGGCCGCAGCCAACCCCAAATGAAACCCTGCCACCCAAGCTCTGACAATGACACTCGATTCACAGCAGTAGCATCACAGGTGGATCGCAGCCAATCCAGAACGACCACCCCAACTCCCACTCTGATGATCTTGCTTGATTCACACCAAGGAGGGACGGCATTGATGACTGCACTAGATTCATCTGATGCTCTGTCAATCACACAGGGAAACCCGCTACTTTGACAATCGC
>JANRMT010062824.1:13555864-13581033 GCA_026402145.1 Polypterus bichir lapradei | reverse complement strand
TGGTTTGGGCCTGTTTTGCTGCATCTGGGCCAGGACGGCTTGCCTTCATTGATGGAACAAGGAATTCTGAATTATATCAGAGAATTCTAAAGGAAAATGTCAGGACATCTGTCCATGAACTGAGTCTCATGAGAAGGTGGGTCACATGCAGAAAGACAATGACCCTAAGCACACAAGTCATTGTAACAAAAAATGGTTAAAGAAGAATAAAGTGAATGTTTTGGAATGGCCAAGTCAAAGTCCTGACCTTAATCCAATCGAAATGTTGTGGAAGGACCTGAAGCGAGCAGTTCATGTGAGGAAACCCACCAACATCCCAGAGTTGAAGCTGTTCCGTACGGAGGAATGGGCTCAAATCCCTCCAAGCCGGTGTGCAGGAATGAGCAAAAGTTACCGGAAAAGTTTAGTTGCAGTTATTGCTGCCAAGGGGGGGTAACACCAGATACTGAAAGCAAAGGTTCACATACTTTTGCCACTCACAAATATGTAATATTCGATCATTTTCCTTAATAAATAAATGACCAAGTATAATATTTTTATCTCATTTGTTTAACTGGTTTCTCTTCATCTACTTTTAGGACTTGAGTGAAAATCTGATGATGTTTTAGGTCATATGTATGCAGAAATATAGAAAACTCTAAAGGGTTCACAAACTTTCAAGCACAACTGTAATCTACTATGTGAAAATGCTACTGTCTATATGTGTGCATTATTCCAATTAAGAATTATGGAGGCCATTGAGAACCTTCAGTGTTACAGACATTTTCTGGAGTCTTCTTCAGATCTGTGCCTTGGCACAATCCTGTCTCTAAGCTCTACAGGCAGGTCGTTTGACCTCATGGCTTGGTTTTTGCTCAGCTTCTATAGACGGGTGTGTGCCTTTCCTCATTGGGTCCTATCAGGTGGACTTCAAGCAAGGTGTACAAACATCTCATGGGTGGTCAGTAGAGTGGGATCCCCCTGGGAGAAATTTCAAGTGTCATAGCAAAGTGTCTGAGTACTTGTGTCAATGTGATTTTTTTTATTTTAATTTTTAAGAAATTAGAAAATAATTCTAGAATCCAATTTTCATTTTGTAATTCTGGGGTATTGAGTGATTTTGATGAGGAGAAAAAATGAATTTAAATGATTTTAGCACAAGTCAAGTGTCAAGTCAAGTCACGCGGCTTTATTCTCATACCACCCATACATCATACATACAGTGGCACAAAATTACGCACCCCGGGACCACAGTGGAATATACACATAAACACAGGACAAGTACAAGACGGGTGAAGAACTATACTAAACTATAATGGAAAAATAAATAATAGATAAGGGAATAGATAGTAATAAATAATAACAACAAATAATAAAAAACAACAGTGTGACAAATTTACTGTAAATAAATAAGCTACTAGAAAATCTGATGGCAGGAGGGCAACACAGGGTTCAGGGTCTGGACAGCCACGGGGTAGAAGCTTTTGTAGTACCTGGAAGAACTTGATCGGATGCTACCGTATCTTCTGCCAGATGGAAGTGGGACAAAGAGACCGTGGGAGATGTGACAATGGTCCTTCCCAATCCTTCTGTGTGTTTTATAAAGATGTCTTTGATGGAGGGCAGAGACGTTTAAATGATCTTTTCTGCTGTGAATACTATTTGTTGTAAGATCTTACAGTCGGAGGCACCACATTTCTCAAACCAGACAGTGATGCACCTGGTCAGAACACTCTTGATGGTCCCCCTATAGAATGTGGAGAGAATGGGGGGAACTAGGCTTGACTTCTGCAGCCGCTGAAGAAATTGGGGATGCTGCTGCATCTTCTTGGCTATGCAGGTGGTGCTCATTGACCAGGTGAGGTGAGTTGCCAGGCACACACCAAGGAATTTGGTGCCCTTGACCAATCCACCCTCCATGGAATCTTATATGTGCAATGGGATGTGAAGAGCATGGGCCTTCCTGAAGTCAAAATTCATCTCTTTCCTCTTGTCCACACTTGCACCAGTCCACCAATCATCATATCTCCATTCTGTAAGATGATCCTCCATTGCTGATGAGACCCTCCACCATTGTGTGTCCCGCAAACTTAATGTTGGAGTTAGAGATGTATGCAGCCATACAGTCTTGAGTCAGCAGAATGAACAGAAGTGAGTTAAGTACCCAATCCTGGGGGGCCTTAGCACTCAGCGTGATGGTACTGGAAATGCTGTTTTCTGACACGGACTGTCTGGGGTCTCTCTATCAGGAATTCCAGGATCCAGTTTCATAGGGCACACCCAACTTCCCTATGAGCCTCTGAGGACTGATGGTGTTAAAAGATGAACTGAAGTCAATGAAAAGCAAATGCCTACAACATAACAAAATGTGAAAAAAGTGAAGGGGTTTGAATACTTCTGAAGGTGCTGTACAAAGCTACTAGATGTTTATCCTGAGGTTTTACGTCAGGGGTGGGCAGCTGCTAAAGTTTATAGCCGAGTTTCTCTTTGATTCATTAAATGACAGGAAGCTAATTTAGTTGTGCCTGCTGAAATTATGGACAGGTTCATTCTTGTCTTGAGACTATTGCTGCCAGAATAAGATTTTGTAAGCTCTGATCCTGTGGTAGAAAGGACAATTCAGAGAATAGAAGGATGAGCGCAGTTTCACTTCTTTACATTATAAAAAGTACTAGACATTGTAAGGTAGAAGTTAATGATCATCACAATGGATATACAGTATGTCATTGTAATGAGGATGAGTTAATAGGTTCTGGCAATACTGACACTTACAATATCACCACATCAGAACAAACCATGGAATGTTCTCAGGGCTGGTGATTCATTTATATAATTAACTAAGGAGCTCCACCCCCTGCTCGCTTCGTTCGCCCACCCCCCATCCCCCCAGTTTAGTTATCCAGATATACAATTTAAAGAGATAGTTATTTTCATGGGAATTGTTACATACTCTTTCAATTCTATGTTGCATCACTTCTCCATGATCTATACTATTAAAAGGCAAAGCCCTCACTGACTGACTGACTGACTCATCACTAATTCTCCAATTTCCCGTGTAGGTAGAAGGCTGAAATTTGGCAGGCTTATTCCTTACAGGTTACTTACAAAAGTTAAGCAGGTTTCATTTCGAAATTCTACGCATAATGGTCATAACTGAATCCTACTTACGTACATATATACGGCCATAGCCTGCAGCTCGGTCGCCGTGTGAGGCGGAGTTGCATCCCCCATCCCCACGCCTCCCACGTAATTGACTGCCTGCCCATATAAGGCAGTCCTTCAGCAGCAATCCAAGCTGTGAGAAAACAGTAAAAAGGAGGAGTGTCAGACGTCGTGGTACATTTTCTGATGCAGCTAGACGGAAACAACTTCGTGACGCTGCCGCCAAATACTCACAGAAAAATCCACAAGTTAATAGAGACTCTCTCGCTAAATACTCGCAGGCAATTCCACAAGTTAATACCGGGAATGCCTGTTAAACATCTTAGATTCATGAGTAGCGATTTGGGTAGTGAAGACTGCGATGAATGAAACCTGTTATCTTTACAACGGTTGACAAACACAGAATGTAACTTGTACACAACATGTCCTCCAAATACGAACCTGATTGAAAGAAATAATGATAATCAAATCCTTGATGACAGCAACACTCATAACAGTCACAAAACAATTACATTGACAATCATAGACACGCTGCCACTAAACAACCACCAATGCCTCTTAAACATCTTAGATTCACAGGTGATGATTTCAGTAGTGGACACTTTGATCTTTATGAATGTTTCAACTTTCAAAAGCCAGATGCGAAGTTATTGATGAAGCCGGTTGTATGCTTACAACGCCTGACAGATGCTGAATGTCACTTCAACACAAGTCCTGCAAATACTAACGTAATTGAAACAAACCATGAAACTCAAACCGATTATGACAGCAGCAATAGCTGTGAGAAAACAGTAAAAAGGAGGCGTGTCAGATGTCGTGGTACATTTTCTGATGCAGCTAGACGGAAGCAACTTCGTGACGCTGCCACCAAATACTCGCAGAAAAATCCACAAGTTAATAGACACGCTGTCGCTAAATACTCGCAGGCAATTCCACAAGTTAATACCGGGAATGCCTGTTAAACATCTTAGATTCACGAGTATCGATCTGGGTAATGAACACTTCGATGAATGAAACCTGTTATCTTTACAATGGTTGACAAATACGGAATGTAACTTGAACACAACACGTCCTCCAAATACGAACCTGATTGAAAGAAATAATGATAATCAAATCCTTGATGACAGCAACACTCATAACAGTCACAAAACAATTACATTGACAATCATGTTACGTTATTTTTAAAATGTTTCCTTTTCTTTTTCATAACTTCTTTAACACACCACTACTCCACTGCGAATCGTGGGTATTTTGCTAATCATAAATATACGCCTGACTGAATTGTGATTTCTTTAAAATTAAACTTGTAGCTTTAATAGTTGTGAGACCTCAGATTCTTATAGTTTATGGTCCATTATTATGTAAATCTACGTTTTGAGCATTGAATGATGCAAACGTGAAAAGATTATTGTAGACTTGGATTTTTTTTGCCTGTAGTGTTTGTGGATTTCACTTTCACCAAACAACAAATCTTTTATTTCCCACAGATAGGCCTCTTCATTGGAAAGAAACACTACTTTTCCCTGACGGCAACACAAATTAGACGATCTGCAAGTCTCCAACTTAAAGTTTAAAGCCGAACAATATCTACATACTTCTGACATATCACCTATGTCCATATATTTAAGCTCTTTTTGCTGCTGTTATTTCACCGAGTAATAATTTCAGTTCGTTTGTGCTAATGTGATCTTTACTTTCTTTTTTTGATACTTTCAAATTTTATTGCTTTCATAATCTCTAATCTGCTCTGCATGTGTATCGCGCCAACGTTTTTGAACGTCTTTAAGAAGTCTTTTATTTCTGACCCCGATTGGACCTGTGAGGTTTTCAATTCCACTTGATTCGGGCTGATTATTACTTTCCTTATTTTCAGAATTTGTACATAGCTGCTCTTTCTTCTTCACTTAGTCTTTGACGTGCCATCTGGAACGTATACGATATTTAAGAGCTGAGAGCACAGGAAGTGTGACTGACAAAGGCATTCCAACAACAGAGAGGTTAGATGTCCGTGATCTTGCTTTAAATTGTTTGTAAATAGGACGTGACGTGCAAAAGTGACCGCCTCACGGGTCTTGCTTCCAAAGGTTGTAAAGTCTAGTCTCACGGGACAGCAAAGTGTCTTTCCGAGAAGATCACGTCTCGACCCAAGACTTTTTTATTATCATAGAGAGACGTTAAGGTATGAAGATAGGAACAGGACAATGGAGAACTTTCCCACACATTTTTGTTTGAACTGAATGGCACCACATCATCAGAGCAAGTCTTTGCACCAACTGAGAAACATCATAGATTAGTTTCTCGTCTATTGCTGAGGTCTTGGTTCTTCGGCTCTGTCTAAATGGTTTAGAAAGGTCTAAAACCTCAAAGGCCTAATAAATTCCAACATGACAGCACTCAAATATTAAACCATTGTTGTCAGGAAGATGCCAACCAGGCCACCAATGAAGGCTGGCGCACACCACACGTGAGGATAATACATTGCCCTCTAAAGAACAGCTGGTAATGGGAATTCAGATTGGAGTGCACCATAGGTGAGCCAATGTTAAATCAGACATGACAAAAGGTAAAACAAAATGTTTTATGATACGAATCCATAATCCAAAAGTGGTTAAAATAGCAGAGGTCAAAACACAAGAAAGAAAGCACAGACCTGGTAAGACACGTGATAGTCCAGAAGAACTACTGTGTGAGAACAGACTAGGAGATGATGGGCAAAGGTCAGGAACAAGATGAAGTCAGATGGGCAAAAGGTCAAAACCAGAATAACATGAAAAAATCGGGAGTGGTCTCCCCTCGACTTTCTCGTATACTCAGATATGGGGATGGATATTTGAGGAGTAAACCACAAGGCAATGATTATATTTTTAAATTATGTACACTACAGAACCATCAACAACAAATCAAATTAATAATATATTGAACAATTATTATAAAAATAAAGTTGAATAAATTGTACTCTGCAGCTGCCTGAATAAAAAAGTACCACTGCCTGTTAGCGGAAAAAGCCCAAAAGTTGATAGAAATCTACTTTTTGTATCTAATACTTGTATGCAAAATTTGGTTGACCGAAGTGAAAGTGCACACTCAAGTTATTGTATTTAAATACATACACAGACATAATTCCAAAAATGGTATTTTCGGACTCAAGGAAGTCTACAACGTCGAGATTCATCAAAATCTCGACATTGAATCTTTGGATGATTATAATACTTTCTCTATACTTTGTATACGAGATAGTAAAAATGGAAAATTGTTGAATTGCCAAGCCAGTCACCCAATTTCAATCCAATTGAGCAGGCCTTCCATATGCTGAAGAGAAAACTTAAGGGGACAATAAGCAGGAGCTGAACATGGCGTCATGAGAGGCTTCACCAGCGAAGACCCTCAACACCTGCTGATGTCTGTGAATCACAGATTTCAAGCAGTCATTGTATGTGTGGGACATGTGATAAAGGCCTTAATAGACCTGCCATTGCTGTGTCCAGACATTATGGTGTCCTGAAACGGGAGGACCATGTCGAAGAAATGTGTGCCAATATCTTTAAATGAAAGTCTGCAATGTGCACTTTAATCACATTGGAATTGTTTGTTTTATAATTTTAAACTGTGGAGCAAAGGGGTAAATTAAGGATGTATGGAATGTTATTTGATTTTAATAAAATCGATTAAATAAAAAAAATTGTATTTTTGGACTCAGGGATGTCTAAAACATCGAGACTCATCAAAAATTCGAGGTCGAATTTTTGGATGATTACAATACTTTCCCTATTCTTCGTATAGGAGAAAGCAAAAAGCAAGTGTCCAATTTAAGGGGAGAAACCAAAAGGAGAAGTCATTTAACAAAGCCAAAGTCAGAACTCGAAACAAATCTCATTACTTGTTATGAAAGCTAAGCTAAAAGACATGGCCGTAACTCTACACAACATGTTGTATAACCTACAGTGGGATGCAAAAGTTTGGGCAACCTTGTTAATAGTCATTATTTTTCTGTATAAATCGTTGGTTGTTACGATAAAAAATGTCAGTTAAATATATCATATAGGCGACACACACAGTGATATTTGAGAAGTGAAATGAAGTTTATTGGATTTACAGAAAGTGTGCAATAATTGTTCAAACAAAATCAGGCAGGTGCAGAAATTTGGGCACCACAAAAAAGAAATGAAATCAATATTTAGTAGATCTGCCTTTTGCAGAAATTACAGCCCCTAAACGCTTCCTGTAGGTTCCAATGAGAGTCTGGATTGTGGTTGAAGGTATTTTAGACCATTCCTCTTTACAAAACATCTCTAGTTCATTCAGGTTTGATGGCTTCCGAGCATGGACAGCTCTCTTTAACTCACACCACAGATTTTCAATTATATTCAGGTCTGGGGACTGAGATGGCCATTCCAGAACGTTGTACTTGTTCCTCTGCATGAATGCCTTAGTGGATTTTGAGCAGTGTTTCGGGTCGTTGTCTTGTTGAAAGATCCAGCACAGATTCAGCTTTGTCACTGATTCCTGGACATTGGTCTCCAGAATCTGCTGATACTGAGTGGAATCCATGCGTCCCTCAACTTTGACAAGATTCCCAGTCCCTGCACTGGCCACACAGCCCCACAGCATGATGGAACCACCACCATATTTTACTGTAGGTAGCAGGTGTTTTTCTTGGAATGCTGTGTTCTTTTTCCTCCATGCCTAACGCCCCTTGTTATGCCCAAATAACTCCATTTTAGTTTCATCAGTCCACAGCACCTTATTCCAAAATGAAGCTGGCTTGTCCAAATGTGCTTAAGCATACCTCAAGCGGCTCTGTTTGTGCTGCGGGTGGATAAAAGGCTTCCTCTGCATCCCTCTCGCATACAGCATCTCCTGGTGTAAAGTGCGCCGAATGGTTGAACGATGCATAGTGACTCCATCTGCTGCAAGATGATGTTGTAGGTCTTTGGTGCTGGTCTGTGGGTCGACTCTGACTGTTCTCACCATTCGTCGCTTCTGTCTATCCGAAATCTTTCTTGGTCTGCCACTTCGAGCCTTAACTTGAACTGAGCCTGTGGTCTTCCATTTCCTCAATATGTTCCTAACTGTGGAAACAGACAGCTTAAATCTCTGGGACAGCTTTCTGTATCCTTCCCCTAAACCATGATGGTGAACAATCTTTGTCTTCAGGTCATTTGAGAGTTGTTTTGTGACCCCCATGTTGCTACTCTTCAGAGAAAATTAAAGGAGGAGGGAAACTTACAATTGACCCCCTTAAATACTCTTTCTTATTATAGGATTCACCTGTGTATGTAGGTCAGGGGTCACTGAGCTTACCAAGCCAATTTGAGTTCCAATAATTAGTTCGAAAAGTTTTGGAATCAATAAAATGACAACGGTGCCCAAATTTATGCACCTGCCTGATTTTGTTTGAACAATTATTGCACACTTTCTGTAAATCCAATAAACTTCATTTCACTTCTCAAATATCACTGTGTGTGTCTCCTATATGATATAGTTAACTGACATTTTTTATCGTAACAACCAACGATTTATACAGGAAAATAATGACTATTAACAAGGTTGCCCAAACTTTTGCATCCTACTGTATCACCCTATTAGCCTTCTTGATCACCTCTGAACATTGTCTAGATGCTGATAGAGATGAGTCCACTGTCTGACTCCCAGGTCCTTCTCATAAAGTGTACTTTCACGTTTCAGACCTCCAGCACTGCTCATGAAGGGCAACAGTGATTTTAAAAGAAAATGGAATCAGGAGAAGGTACAGAGAAGTAAGAATTCACACAGGGTTTTGTAACCCAGGAAAACAATCCACCTTAATGAAAGGACAAGTGTCTGTGTGTCTGTCTGTCTGTCTTGTTGCTATGTCTCTGTTATATGCCATTTGGTATGGGATTCATAAAAGCAGTGCTAATGCTTGTGATGCACCATCAGTTGGAAGGAAAAATACAATGCTTTTTTTTTTTTGACTACATCCATCCATCCCTCCATTATCCATCCCGCTATATCCTAACTACAGAGTCACTGGGGTCTGCTGGAGCCAATCCCAGCCAACACAGGGTGCAAGGCAGGAAACAAACCCCGGGCAGGGAACCAGCCCACCGCAGCTTTTTGACTACATGCATTACAAAATCCATTCCAATAGATCAGGGGTGGCCAGCTTCGATCCTGGAGAGCCACAGTGACTACAAAATGTTCTTAATTAGTGACTAGGGGGCCTTGCTGCCTGGCTCAGTTTGCTTGCCAAACCCTCCCCCCCAGGGCGCGCCACACGCCAGCCACTTCGCGTCTCTGTCGCTCGCGTTGTGAACGAGGGGGTGCTGGACGCACGCTAAGCAGATGCGGTCGGATCAGCTGCTGTCTTGCTGCTGCTGCTGGTGAGCTGCGTGTTCTTCTTGTCACGCTGCGCGTCGATCATTTAAAAGCCTGTACAGCAGCTGTCCTTTTGTCTCACTGTCTTGTCTCTGAGAAAATCACATATCGTCTCCTTCCAAGCCTTCCAAGATTTTTTTTATAATAGAGAGATTCGTTTTTGCTTCATTTAATGTATTTGCGATTTAAGACTCAGACCCTTTAAATCAGGCCTGAGCAATGTCGGTGATCCTGGAGGGCAACGGCGGCTTCAGATTTTTGTTCCAACGCAATTGCTTCATGGGAAATCATTCATTGCTGATGAAGCACTTATTCCTCAAGTGACATTTTTCTGCTTCATTTTAGTTGTCTCGCTTGTTGAGATTTTCAACAACAACAACATGTATTTATATAGCACATATTCATACAAACAGTAGCTCAAAGTGCTTTACATAATAAAGAATAGAAAAATAAAAGACACAATAAGAAAACAAAATAAATCAGCATTAATTAACATCGAATAAGAGTAAGGTCCAATGGCCAGGGGGGACAGAAAAAACAAAAAAAAACTCCAGTCGGCTGGAGAAAAAAAAAATAAAATCTGTAGGGATTCCAGACCATGAGACCACCCAGTCCCCTCTGGGCATTCTACCTAACATAAATGAAACAGTCCTCTTTGGATTTAGGGTTCTCACGGAAAGGCTTGATGATGATGGTCACGTAGAATTCTGCCTTTTAATCCATCCATCATTGTTGGAGCATCATGAAGCTTTGAGTAGGTGGAGGTGGCGCAGGCCACCACCACAAAGAAACCGGAAAAAGAAACAGAAAAGAGAGTAGGGGTCAGTACGGATTGTAGAGCTACCCTGAATAGTTATTATGAGGAAATTGAGCATACAGAGTATCAGGATTAAGTTAAATTGAAGTTATAGGAAGGCCATGTTAAAGTAATGTGTTTTCAGCAGTGTTTTAAAGTGCTCTACTGTATCAGCCTGGCGAATTCCTATTGGCAGGCTATTCCAGATTTTAGGTGCATAGCAGCAGAAGGCCGCCCGCCTCACCACTTCTTTTAAGTTTTGTTCTTGGAATTCTAAGGAGACACTCATTTGAGGATCTGAGGTTACGATTTGGAATATAAGGTGTCAGACATTCCATATATAAGATGGAGCGAGATTATTTAAGGCTTTATAAACCATAAGCAGAATTTTAAAGTCAATCCTGAATGACACAGGTAACCAGTGTAGTGACATCAGAACTGGAGAAATGTGTTCGGATTTTCTTTTCCTAGTTAGGATTCTAGCAGCTGCATTCTGCACTAGTTGCAAACGATTTATGTCTTTCTTGGGTAGTCCTGAGAGGAGTGCGTTACAGTAATCTAGTCGACTGAAAACAAACGCGTGAACTAATTTCTCAGCATCTTTCAGTGATATAAGAGGTCTAACTTTACTTATGTTTCTTAAGTGAAAAAATGCTGTCCTAGTGATCTGATTAATATGCGAACATTTTGAACATTTAACTGCTTATTTTAGTCTTAGACAGCGGTATTCATTGTTTTAACTGCTCCTTATTAGCAATAAGATGCAAATGACAAAGGAACCAGCAGTTCTCCATCAAGCTTGTCTCCATTTCCACCCGTGTGTATTCATCATTCACTATTTAGTTTAATTAAGGACTCAGAAGGAAACTGAAGAGAAAATGAAGAACTGCAAATTCGTCATCTGTTTTAGGCTTCAGATCACTTGGATGACACATGTATCATTAGATCAGTGATTTAATTAAGAATGAACTGACATGGCAGAGTTAAATCTCTAACAAGCCATGAAATTCAATAAGATCTGTTAATGGTGATTATTGGCTTCTAATTAAGCAACTGGTTTGGAACAAAAACCTGCAGCCACTGCGGCCCTCCAGGATCGGAGCTGACCACTGCGAATATTAACACTTAATACGCTGACGTCTGTCTTGATTACACAGATTTCAACCCGCCTTACACGGTATATAAAGTGATAAAATGTCCAATATCCGTGCCTAGCTGTAATGGCTGCGGTACTGGACTACAATTCCTGGCATTCCCTGCTGGTGTCTAAATGAGCACCAGTATCCAAGACGACTGTATCTAGCATGCTGGGGGATACAACAGCACCCAGAGATAGCCCTCTTCAGTCCTTCCCTTCTATTTCTAGGAAAGGTACCATAGGTATAACTGGTTGGGATGCCAGTCCATCCTCCTGGAGCTTCCCGTCCAGGCAAGGGAACTTCTTCTCTCCTGGTCGGGACGCCTGTCCATCTGCTTGGGGCCTCCCATCCAGATAAGGATACTTCCCCTCTCCTAACTGGGATGCCCATCCGTCCCGTGCGGTAGTTACACTTTCCAGTTAGAGTGACCCACTGGACAGAGCTCCATGGAATAACTCTTGCCTTTTACAAATGAAGAGCTTATTCTTTAATTCATTATTGTGTCCAAGCGGCCTTTTCTTTATCGTACTTTTGGTTTGGATTCTAGCATTAAAGAGGACGACCCGGTTGGTGTCCCAACTTTTCATTGTTCCCCTATCTGTCATTCCTGCACCCAGCCACCAACAGATAGCTCGTTACATACCTAGAAGTCGAAACAAAGCCAATCTGTGAATAAAACAGAGAAGAAAATGGGGGCTGAAAATGACTTTTAATGGCCTATAAAGTGAGAGAGCGGTTAGGAGCACATGCTGATACAGGGCATTGCCACACACACCACATGATAAACCAACTCGGGATCCCAGATTGGGACCCAAGTGTAGCCATGCAACGGGTGACACCTCAGCACCACACGAGTTCAGATAGAATGGAACCAGTGGGAGATTTTTGACGGTGGCTGGAGTGCCAATCCTGCCACCAACTCCCAGGTTGGAGGGCATACATGCAGGGCTGGATGCAGATTAACATCATACCCAGGACGGAGCGATTGCAGTTTAAGGGCCTCGCTCAAGGGCCCAACGAAGTAGAGTCACTTTTGCCGTTTACGGGATTCAAACCAGCAACCTTTTAATTACCAGTGCAAATCCCTAACCTCAGAGCCACCACCTCCTATAAAGAGAATAATACAAAATATCAAAGTAAACACATTTATTATTGTTATTAAACAGTAATGCACTGTAATTTGTCCATCCATTTAATTCCAGTTCAATTTACGAGAGGCCTAGAAGGGACCAGCCCTGCATGGGGCACCAAATCCATCCATCCATTATCCAACCCGCTATATCCTAACTACAGGGTCACGGGGACCTGATGGAGCCAATCCCAGTCAACAGAGGGCGCAAGGCAGGAAGCAAACCCCGGGCAGGGCGCCAGCCCACCGCAGGGGCACCAAATCATTTTATAAAATGGTGGTTCATTCATCTAGACACTGTTCCTATCTAGAGTTCCTAAGTAGAACCATGCTGTCTGACGCTGATCCCTTTTGCTCTTTTGAGTTATTCAAATGCTTCTGTGGTAAATCTGAGAAGGCTGAAGCAGAGGTGTGGCAGGCAATGCCCAGGCTGCGGTCCAAACTGCTCCATTGTTCACTCCTTCATGACTGCAAACTGTGCTCGACATGCTAATGGCTGCTCTAGTAGTAGGTGAGCGGTGCAAACTTCATTCCAAACCCCTCCCTAGGCCGCAGGTGACTACATATTTTACATGTTACTGTACATTGACGTTGCAAAGTATTACATGGCTGCATTCCAGTCTAAAAAAAAATGTCCCTTCTTGACATTTACTCTCACTCCAGCTGCACAACGAACGTCCGTAGAGCAGGGGTCTGTTTTCTTACCTTTATTCTAATCGCTTATTTCAACCCAAACCAACTGAATAAGCTCGTTTTGCCTGAACATTAATAAAATGTTGGTGTCCACACATTTGCACATTTTTGCGTTAAAACATCACAAAAAAATACTGAGTTCACCTGCAAGTGCATTTTGTACGTCTGTGTGCAGCTCACACTATTGAGTTAAAACACGAATGCTGTCAACACAAAACAATGCAATTCCAAATCCACAGATGTGACTTATTCCTTTGTCATTTTGTCACATGTCACTGTGTCACTTTATTCACAGGTCCAGTCGCATGTGTGATGTGTTCTTTAGTTAGTCAGATGACTGGCACTGAGGTGTCTGGTGGAGCGGAGCCACTGAGGTTCACTCTTATGGAGTCATTTCAATGCTCGTCTGCCAGTCTTGTTCTGAACTTTGACTTCATGACATTCACGTCAGACTCACAGAGGTCTGGAGACCCAAACA
The DNA here is from genome assembly GCA_026402145.1 of Polypterus bichir lapradei. Taxonomy (NCBI): domain Eukaryota; kingdom Metazoa; phylum Chordata; class Cladistia; order Polypteriformes; family Polypteridae; genus Polypterus; species Polypterus bichir. The sequence continues at coordinate 13,567,300 of JANRMT010062824.1, read as the reverse complement.
AAGCAGACATTTTCAGAGCTGCTTGGTGACAATTCTTCTAGTTATCTGGCTCTACTAAGCTCCAGAAGTGCTGAGAATGGTGTTGAGACTTTAACTGCACATTATTTTGAAGGTTTACCAATATATAATATAGAAAATCCAATGTCTCTCTATCTGTCTGCTTTTCATGACAGAACTACTCAAAGGAGTTAGATTGGGTTTTTTTCTATAATTTGCTTGACCATTCCGGTTGATTTTGCGACTTCTCTCATTTCTCTATGTATCATAGTTCGCTTGCGGTAATCGATTTATTTGCGCGAATCTCAGAGACACACAGCTGACCGAGGAGAGGGGTCTTCCTTACTCACTTGCCAGCTTTGTGGCGTGTTCCTTAACTCCGCTTGGCTAGCGAATGAGAGAACAATTGAATTCAACTTTGTTTGATATTTAAAATAAAATGTTACTTTATTTACTTGATGAGTTGGGGTCCGGATATTCTCTTATGTGTACGCCACAGATTGCAATTGAGATTGTCTATCGTGATTTTGTGTTAAAAGGATCGTGATGTGATTTTTTGGAAAGATCGCCCACCCCTAATCTGACTAATCATGTTTTCAAATTTATGTAGGATTCATTAACCCTTTGACAAGCTACTTGGTAGCTAGCAGAAACTCCCAAGCGACGTGTTGGAGACCCCTGCCATAGAGATCCAAAGATAAGACAGATGCTCGGACTAATGCAACTGAATAAAACAGTGGCCACTCTTATGCTTTAATTTCCTAACCTCCCATGAAACCTTTTAAAAGAAATGAAGAAATGCCCTTCACAGTCACACAGAGCAGTTTGTGTGTCAGAAATGGTGGTGTGTTATACTGGAGTACCTCAAGTTGAACTGTCCTGTCTTCCTTTCCTGTGGACCCTCCACACAACAGACTTCCAGAACAATACCATCTACAGAAATATTCAGATGACTCATCCACCATGGGCTGCATTAATAATAGAGATGAGTCAGAGTACAGGAAGGTTGTGGAGCACTTTAACTTGTGGTGCAGGGACAACAACCTGTAACTCAAGAAAAAAAAAGACATAAAAAGCCGGTGGTGGACTTCTAGTGTGCCAAGGAGCCTCTTAGACCGGGAACCATCCAGCGTGAGGACATGGTGCAGAGCTACATGTCTCTGGGGGTCTACATGAGCAACAAACTGGACTGGTCTGACAACACAAGAAGGACCAGAGCAGATGGGACTTGCTTAGGAGCCTTAGATCTTTGGATGTGTTCAGCAAGCTGCTGGAAATGTTCTACCAGTCCATAGTAGCCAGTGTGATGTTCTACACTGTGGTCACCTGGGGAAGGAACCTGAGCACAATAGAAGCAAAATGCCTGAACAAACTTATCAGGAAAGCCTGCGTCATCACTAGGCGGACCCCAGATGCACAGGAAGCTGTTTTGGACAAGAGGATGATGGCAAAATAGGACACCATCATGAGAAATCCCCTCCATCCCCTCCAGGAGGCGCTCTGTCTTGGAGCACTTGTAGTCACAGGTTCATTCCACAACGGTGGGCTAAGAAGCGTCTCTGGGGGTCTTTTCTGCCCACTTCTATAAGACCATTCAATGCTTTCTCCTGATGTACTCTTTAAGTTCATTTTGAAATGTCAGCACGATATATATTTATTTATTTACCAGTAGTGGCGTACTGAACGATTACATGCAGTGAATACACTTGACTGGACCATACTCCACACCCGTATGCATCCGCCTCACAGCTGCCCTGCTGCCCGCTGCCGAGAGTTGATTCTACAATAAAATAAAATAAAAATAAAAAGAGTTAATAGTTCCAAAACTCTTCAATTTTAATGTAAAGCTGTAGTGCAGAGTTTCAGCGTAGTATATGTGTCCCAGATTTCAGGCTACAGGTTATTTGATTTTTGACCTTGACCTTCCTGGGTTGATCTTTGACCTTGGAGGTCAATCATCACCCTGAAAGCAGACAGTAGACGTCACGTAGTATATGTGTAGCGAATTTCAGGTCACTCGGTCAAACGGTTTGTGAGCTACAGGTGATTTAAAATCCTGGACAGACAAATGAACAGCCACAGTAGCATATTATATAAGACTAGGGGGTTCACCCCCTGCTCGCTTCGCTTGCCAAACCCCCCGGCATGCGCTACTCGCCAGCCACTTTGTGTCTCTGCTGCTCGTGTTGTGAAGAAGGGGGCTGAACGTACCCCAAGGAGACGCGATCGCTCCTCCAAAACCCCCTCTTAAATGGTGATACAATGGGAAACAAAAACAGTTTTTTATTTACCTCCTCTTTGCTCGATCAGCTGCTGGCTTGCTGCTGCTGCTGTGCCGTGTGATCTGCATCTCGCGCAGCGCACTTCTGTCATATCATCTACTGTATGTCCATATATTCGATCTCTTTTCACTTTTACCTTTTCTTCAATATCGCATTGAATTTTGATTCCGTGTTTGGAATTACAACATGACAACTCAACGTATAACTATCCGTGAGTGAATATCATTTCTTTCTCTCTGCAAGAATTGTGTTTGACATAACCATGCACGACTTTTCCAAATCTCTTTGCATAAGCTCTTGTCTTGGCTTCCGGCCCCAGGCGTGTTTACATCGCTTGGCACAGAGACTCATCTCATGGGACGTGAAAGTGTCTCTGAGACAATCACATCTCGTCTCCTTCCAAGATTTTTTTAGAACTAGGGGGCTCCGCCCCCTGCTCGCTTCGCTCGCCCACCCCTGGGTTTGGTTTACCAGATATACAATTTAAAGAGATTGTTATTTTCATGGGAATTGTTACATATGCATTATTTTCAATTTTACTTTAAAACATTTCTAAAAACAATACTTGTCCTTTATTTCCAGTCCTTGGTGTGGTTAAATCTCTTTCTCGCAGGACATATAACACTGATCGCGTTGTGACGGGTGGGGGCGTGGGCGGCTGAATGCACGCTAAGGAGATGTAGTCGGACCATCTGCTGGTTTGCTGCAGCTGGCGAGCTAAGTGTTCTGCTTGTCGTTGTTTTCAGAGCTGGGAGCACATGAAGTGTGTCTGCCAAAAGCATTCCAACAAGTGCTTGGTTAGATGTCCGTGAACTTGTTTTAAATGTTGTCTCACCTCCTTGTCTCGCGGGATGTCAAATTGTCTTCCAAGATGATCACGTCTCGTCTCCCAAGAGTCCCTCCCAAAAATTTTTTTTGTAATAGAGAGTTTTGTTTATTGATTGATTGGCTTGTATTAATTGTCCTGGGAGTCTGTATCCCTTTTTTTTTAACTGTATGTTTATGCTGCTGTATGCAATGAAATTTTCCAATGGGATTAATACATTTTATCACATCTAATCTAAACCTTAAAATATATTACATGTTCCCTTTCACTCAAGCAAATTCTATTTGCCTACTGTCTGGACAACCTTTTGAACAAATCTGACAATTACTGTCTTCTTTTTCCCTTTCCTTAGATTAAAGGACCCGTGTCTGCGTGGGTTTCCTCCGGGTACTCCAGTTTCCTCCCACAGTCCAAAGACATGCAGGTTAGGTGCATTGGCGATCCTAAATTGTCCCTAGTGTGTGCTTGGTGTGTGGGTGTGGGTGTGTGCCCTGCAGTGGGCTGGCGCCCTGCCCGGGGTTTGTTTCCTGCCTTGTGTCCTGTGTTAGCTGGGATTGGCTCCAGCAGATCCCCGTGACCCTGTAGTTAGGATATAGCGGGTTGGATAATGGATGGATGGATGGATAGATTAAAACAGAGCTCAGGTTAGTCCTGCTACTACTTGACAGTCAACATTGTAGTCAGGCTAATGTTGACGGTTGGCACTGTAACCTTCCCAGAGCTCGGTACGAGTCTCTCAACAGTCACATGTTGCATGCAGTTTTCATATTCTTGCATGAGCTCACACTACTACTACTATTACTGCATGCATGTTGGATTATCTAGCAACACTTAATTGGCCTGGCATGTGTAAGCGTGGATGTGAGTCAGAGTGTATGTACCCTGCAATGGATGGTGCCCATGCCCAATGCATTTGAGATTGGCATCAACTACCAAGGCTCCTGAATTGAATAAGCGGGACTGCTAACATCTACTGCGAATGAGACTTCCTTCTTCATCTTATTTTAATTGGCTCACTTTCCGAGATTCGGAATCATTAATTGCTTCTCTTTTTTTGCATCCGGCTGCCAATTAACAATTACATGCAAAGGAACTAACCAACTATCTATCATTTTTGGGTGGAGTGTTCCTTTAAGTACTAAGTAAACCAGAGACGCCCTAGTAAATACTTTTTTGTTTTTTGTTACTTTTTGTTTTTATCTGCATAAAAGCCTTGGGGCAGAATGGGGACGTGTCTGACCATAAACTGGTTATTTATATACCAGAAACCTTTGGAGCAACGTTTATAAAGGCTGGTAAAGTCTGTAAAGTCCGACTCCTCCCTGTACAAGTGTAGATGCAGCGTCACGATGAAGAAGTCTGAAGGAGCGTAAAACGCCCTAATCTGGGCATTCCTAAGAAATATAGCGATTTACTTCACGAGTTATATGTACATAACAAACAAGAAAGGTTGTGTCAGACATTTGAAAAAATAAAATGTATGCTTCGGATTAAATGTTTAAAATCTTAAATATATTTTAATTATCATTTTTTGCCCTCTGATAGGGGTCCATGGTAGGCTAGATCCCTAGTAAAGTTCTACAAATTCAAAAATAACATCATATTTATAATCAGTGACCTTCCTTGAAAGAGTCTAAAATGATACCCCACATGCTTATGATTTAAATTTGTCATTTTTAGCCTTCTGTGAAGGGCGCTTGGATACACCAGTAAAGACTGAAATATCACAAATCTTCTTATATAATACGCTACCGTGGCTGTCCCTTTGTCTGTCCAGGATTTTAAATCACCTGTAGCTCGCAAACCGTTTAACCACTGACTTGAAATTTGGTACACATATACTACGTGACCTCTACTATCCGCTTTCGGGGTGATGATTGATATCCAAGGTTTTTATTCTTTTTATTTTTATTTTATTTTATTGTAGAATGAACTCTCGGCAGCGGGCGGCCGCGTGGCGCATGCGTACGGGCGTCATTCTCATCTCTACCACCTTAGCAGTCTCTTCTCTTACCTCTCTTCATATCTTACATCTGTGGCAGATTGAAGATTTAATTGCCCTCTTAAGTGATAAATTAAAGAAAATGTACTAAGTAATTGAAACACAAACACTGACCTAATCAGTTTTAACGCGGAAAAATGCCGACGAAAGAAGATAACAAGCGGGCCGCTAGGGTGGAGAAGAGAAGAGCTGCTCAGGAAGCAGCAAGCGCATCAACCTCTGAATAAACGAATGCTAAACGTACAGAGAAAGAAAGAGAATGAAAACTTCGAATGCTCAAGTTAAGTGTATTTATGCAGTGCGCCGTTACTGGTTCATATACAATACGCCACCGTGGCTATCCGTTTATCTGTCCAGGATTTTAAATCACCTGTAGCTCGCAAACCGTTTCACCGATTGAGCTGAAATTTGGTACACATATACTACGTGACCTCTACTATCCGCTTTCGGGGTGATGATTTTTATTACTCTTTTTATTTTTATTTTATTGTGGAATCAACTCTCGGCAGCGGACAGCAGGATGTCCGTGCAGCGCATGCGTACGGTTGCCTTTTTCATCATACCACCTTTGCTGTCACTTCCTAAACCTCATTGTATCTTAAATCTTTCTTGAAGCAAATTGAAGACTTAAGTGCCAGCTTAAGTGAAAACTTAAGGAAAACGTACTAAGTAATTGCAACACAAAAATTGACTTGATCAGTTTTAACGCGAAAAGATGCCGACAGAAGAAGAGAAGCAGCGGGCCGCTAGGGTGGAGAAAAGAAGAGCTGCTCAGGAAGCAGCAAGATCATCAACCTCTGAGCAAACGAATGCAAAACGTACAGAGAAAGAGTATGAAAACTATAAGTCAGGTGCATATTACTGTTATAATATTCGCGATCAGCAGCCTCAAAATATCATAAAATGACAGGACACCGGCCTGTTTTACCGATCGCCATTTTGTAAAAAGGAATAATTGTGACCCCTCGTATCCCAACAGGTGGTGAACCCCTGGGGTCAGTTGATGTGGCTAGCACAACTTTATGTCCTTCATATCATATTTTGCTGAAGACACATATTGGTTTACTCTTTATTACAATTTTGTCATTTCCTGCACAAAATATGGTCCAAAGTTGACCTAAATAGGACTGAGAAATATTCATTTGCTCCCGTCCGCAAAAGACTTGGACGATGTTCACAAAAAAGGAAATCAAAACTGTGAAAGAAAATCGGATGTGGCAGAAAGAGAGCACTTCTACGCCAAAGGATTATTAATTGAAAGAACTGGTTTCTGATTAACAAACTTGTTGAAATGAGAACATTCAGCAAATGCAGCAAGGTTTAGACTTACAGTCGGGTGAAAACGTTAAGTATACCCCACGAGAACAAAAGGACATTGCGTATTGTCTTTCAATAAAGCCTCCTGTATTATAGCACCACGCCCCCATGTACGGGTTGTCTCTTATTTCTCCACCTTAAAGGTGTCAACCCCACCTGTGAGGGCAAGTCAACGTACGAGCTTTGTGGCACAGGTGCCCATTTCGAGTAACCCGCGACGTGAGTGCCACCGAGCCGGGCTATGCACGAATAATCACCAGCCTCGCCAACCTCATAAACGCTTCATAAACTGTGTCAAGTACAGCTGTCCTACTTGCGCGACATTACGTTTTAAAAATCATTACACTTTAACGAAAAATGTATGCTGTGTTTTTAGGTAAGAATTTGTCTTGTTAATTTCTGTACAGAATATTTAACCAAAACTACGACCGAGTTATATAATTGCTCCAGGGAAAAATAAGTCAGTAGTTAGAAAGGACTTCCCTGACGAGCGCGGGCACAGAGGTAAGCGGCTTCTGTAATCAAATTGACAACAAATATTAAGGACAAACCTCTACAACTGGTTCAATGACAAACAAACAATACGGAAAGCGACTGCTGATTATAAAATGAGTGACGGTTTACCCGCCCACATCTACTTAAACTGACAGTCTCGCGAGTGTTAAGGTGACGCAGACCAATCAAATGCTTATAAATATGTACGTCACTAGCCGCGCTGCTCCGAGTTGCTCAGAGCTCGTGTGGTGTGTGCTAGCCGGGTGTACGTGAGTGGAAGACAAGACCAGTTTTTGTGTTTATCTCAATTGGTGGCTGTACGTTCACGCAGGGTGGCAGACCTATTTTTTTATATTTTGGTAGCACGGGGATTGTCGTTCCCTGTGCGTGAGCGTTTTCTCCATTTTATTATTTTTTTTGGAAATAACCGGGGAAAGGTACTCGGAATAAGACGTTGACCGGTAAACATGGCTTTGAAGAGAATACAAAAGGAATTGAATGATTTACAGCGCGACCCTCCAGCGCAGTGTTCCGCAGGTCCAGTGGGAGACGACATGTTCCACTGGCAAGCTACAATTATGGGACCTACTGACAGTGCCTATCAAGGAGGGGTTTTCTTTCTAAATATTCACTTTCCGTCCGATTACCCATTTAAACCCCCAAAAGTAGCTTTTCGAACTAAAATATACCACCCAAACATAAACAGTAACGGAAGAATTTGTTTGGATATTCTAAAATCGCAGTGGTCCCCTGCATTAACGGTTTCGAAAGTTCTGTTGTCTATATGCTCGTTATTGTGTGATCCTAACCCGGATGACCCTTTAGTTCCAGACATAGCGCATATTTACAAGTCAGATGAGGCGAAATATAACAAATTAGCGAGGGAATGGACTCAGAAATATGCGATGTGAAAACGAAAGTGCAAACATTTGAATAAGATACCTGCATTTTGAAATTTGATGAGAGTTTCTTAAAGGTAACCTTATTATGTAGGGTGAATTGCACGATTTTTTATTCTTTAAAACGGCATATTTCTATTGACTAAAGTGGTAAAAATTGAGATTTCCATTCTAAATTGAGATTAGCCATTCAGGAACCTCCAGAAGACGCCTTTACTTTTGTAGACTTGCCTCTCAGTTGTGCTTTTATATGGTAGAAGTGGGTACCTTTGAATCGCTTTTATGTTCCAAAATAATACATACATTTGATTGATGTATTAATTCTTAGGCATTTAACATGCCACGTTTACTAAACTGAGCATGCTAGTTACCTAATCAGTTCAGAAATTAAAAGCCGATTTAGGTTGAAAGTAAAATTAGTGGACATTCACGTTTCAAGATTAAGGGTGACTGATAAGACCTTTATTTGCTTAAGTGTCATATGAAATACTTTGTTGGTTAATTTGTATGTTTTCAGTGATTGCTTTAGAGAAACTAAATCTTATTTTGAATAATATAATAGAAATTTTGGGCTCATTAGGGAACATAATTCTTCTAGACAGTTCATCACTCCCAGAAGATTTAAATATTCATGTTTAGTCATGCTGGGCTTTGCTGTCTGCTGCTTTTCATTTTAGTCAACTTGCTTTTAATTTCTGTCTCAATTTTAATTTAAACACATATATCAATTCTGCTAAGTTTTATATATACAGCAGAGTGCAGTAACTGTAGTTCTCAGGTAAAATGCAAGTATAAATTTTAGAAATTACCAAACACAGAATGAGCACACATAAAGACGCCGATTTGTTTAAACACAAAAGAAAATAGAAACTGAATAACATAAATGGACCTCAACCATATGTTTCCATCACTTAATTGTTGAACTACTCTGCTGGGCCCTTGAGCAAGGCCTTTAACCTTCAATTGCTCCAGGGGCGCTGTACAATGGCTGACCCTGCACTCTGACTCCAAGGGGTATGCGAAAACTAACAAATTCCTAATATGAGAAATTGTATAAGGCGAAATAAAGAACAAAAAAAAAAAAAAACACTATGGGCAGTTGATAATGGGGGGGGAATGCAAAAACTCCAGCCAGCAGCATAAATGAAGGAAATAAACCGGGGGGGGGGGTGGTGTTTTACAGTCAATTGTAACAGACAAATTCAGACACAGTCACAGTCCTAGAGACGTCGGCCAAACAGCCATTCTAGTCATTTTGCAGTGGAGTCTACTGGGTGTCTCACCTGACGATGGTATTTTTCCATCTGTTGATTCCAAGGCTCTCAGTATTTTAGGTGACTTTTCTATGGGCAGGAAAAAGGTTTGGCAGTAGCGCAGTGGTATCAAGCAAAGACTCCCAAGAAGTGAAACAGGATAGACCAGGGTTAGTAACAGTTTAGATTTTTTCAAATACTTCTTTTTTAGAAATGACTAACAAACGGAGATGCAATACCCACGGCTAATCAGCAGCTCTAGTCAGTGTATTCCAGATTAAAGTTGTGAGGGGGCCAAAGAGGCATCTCTTATATAAGCAGGCAAATCAACCCACAGTTTTGGGGTCCTGTAACTCTACACTAGACTTCCAACCAAGTGCACTGATGTAAGGCGAGTAATGCAGTTAAGGCAGAAACCTGATTTCTAGAAAAAAACTCTGTTTACATGCGCAAGTCCACGTATGGCGTTCTCCTTTGGCAAAACTCTCAGATATCATAAAAATAAGCTTAAAAAAAAAATAAACATCATTAACGGCTGCTACTTTAATCGTTTCCTACCCATGGCTGCTGAAAGTGTGTCCGAAACAAACAAATGGACAGGGTAACGGAGCTTAAAATACAAACACAGACTATGAAATCATTAACTGCAGTCCGGTTAAGGGTTTACATGACCAAATGAGCGTTTTACTTGCAGACAAATCTATGTGTGTTAACTCGATTTCTCGCCATCCAAAGTCCAGGATCCTATAATCTTGTGATTTTGTGCTCTCTGGTTTGGAAGTAATGGTAAGTAGGGCCTCAGCCATTTAAGGCTTTATATGTTAAAAGGAGGATTTTGAAATCTGCCCTAAACTTAACTGGGAGCCAGTGTAAGGACTTGAGGACAGGGGTTATGTGTTTGTACTTTCTGGTTCATGTAATGACTCTTTTAAACAAACTAAAAGCTGCATAAATAACAGTTTGAACAGGCAGTGCATAATGCATCACTCTTACTAGAAATAAATGCAATGGATTAATTTCTCAGTATCCTGCCAATTCACAAAATGTATTAATTTTCCAAAATATTTAAGACAGAAGAATAGTTTTAGACAGGTTTGAAAGGAATATAAAACTTTGCTTTTCTGACTTGGGCCACATGCTGTTAGATAAATTAGAGTTATTCAATTTGGGAAAGGATTTCTTAACTGCTATGAAGGTGAAATTTAGTTTCACACAACATACTTCAGTATAAAAAGTGCTTACTGCCGTGAGTGAGTTAATTACAAGTTGAGGTTCAAAAAGTTCCTGCACTTTTATATTTTCTTTGGAAATGGTGAAGGCAGGAGGAGTAGTAATTGTAATGTTGAAACGACGATGGGAAAACTGCATCGCAAACGAAGGTGACTATGTAGAAAAGTGATGTCATTTGTTTTTGAAATTCTTAATAGAGTTAAAAAAAAAAAAGTGCAGAAACTTTTTGAACATTCCTTTTATTATTATTTTTATAATCCATGTCCGTCAATTTGATTGGACTGCTGATCAAATAGAAGACAACTTAAATTTACTGCAGCAAGACCATCAAGGCAAAATTACATATTAGAGGAAAAGGAAAAATCAAAATTTGCGATACATAATGTCTGTGTTATAGATAACATTTTCCTTCAGTTATGTTGTCAGGCAACAGCTTCTCTCCTAATTTTGTTAGACAAGGACTGATTTAATGAGATCTTTAATGATCTCTTTTAATATTGCAATTTTGCATTATTTGGGTTATAACTTGTATTTAGGGTACATTAAAAAGCCAGTCCTAGACTGTAATTTCCAATTTTATATTTAAAATAAATGCAGATGTTAAAGGGCCCAAGAGCTGTTCTGTTTGCTCATCAGTGCTACTGTTTGGGGACATTTTTAATAAGCCTTGTAGGAAAGCTTAAGTGCACAAGCAGATAAACAAGAAACATTAAGTGATGTAAGAAACAGTACATGAGCGACTTTACTGTTTATTAGTACACTTTTAGGAAAGTTGTATTTTTGAATATTAATAGTACATTATTGATCTTTAATGGGATATTAAAATACCTAATTTAAAAAATGCATTTCTGTCTTTAGCAGTATGCTGAATAATCCTTAATAATTAAACATTTAGGATATTAAAAGAATTGCAAACAATAATGACTTGTGCATGGCCCTTAACCTGTAAAGTTGCTCTGGGGTGCTGTGCAGTGGCTGACCTCCAAAGGTCATGCAAAAAGACTATTTCCCCTCGGGGATTAATGCGGTGTACCAAATACATTTGAGAAAAGAGCATAGTTGTGTATACACAAGCATTTCTGTATATGCTATCTATCATATAGTGCCTTTCATATCTATCTATCTATCTATCATA
>JANRMT010062824.1:13537985-13555854 GCA_026402145.1 Polypterus bichir lapradei | reverse complement strand
CTATCTATCTATCATATAGTGCCTTTCATATCTATCTATCTATCTATGTAATATGTAGATATATATATTTATATGTAGATATATATATACACATGCACATACATTATATAAAGAAATGTGTATATGTATATACTGTATATACAAATATATGTCTGTATACAATATGTGTGTACACACACACACACACACACACACACACAGAGTAGATCCCCTATTATTCACGTCCTGATTTACTGATTTACCACATTATCCAAGGCGAACTCGTAAATGTAATTCACTACTTTTCTTAATATTCGTGAAAGCTTTGCTGTGAATACTGTACCAAGTGTGTAAAACACTACACTTTTAACCTCGACTGTATAAAGTAAGTGAGTGACCGAGGACCTAGTGACTGTGGGAATGTGGGAAGGACTTGCCCCTCCCAAACTACAACTTTTGGTTATGGGCAGTGTTTTGCCAGCATTGACCGTGTACACGTGCTCTATTGTTTCATTCACTTAGAATTTTGTGACGACAAGGACTGCACAGAAAATCCACAAGATTTCTCATATGGATGGTCTAAATGCCATCAAAACAGCACTTTTTTATATTGAACAGCAGGAAGTCACTACATCTGCTGACATTTTGATGCTGAGATGACTGCAGAACATTATAGCAAAGAAACGAGAAATATTAAGTTCACTCAGGTATGAAAACAGGCTTAAAAGTGATACTGCACCATATAAATTGGCAAAATCTTTTGTATCTGTAAATTCTGGTTGTGGCCATCTATTACATTCCGAGTTTTCTGCGGTAGCATCCGTCCGAATTATCTTGGATACCAGGTAATTGGAGTTCTACTATATTTATATACTAGGGGGTTTTGCTCGCCAGCCCCCCAGCCTGTGCTATACGCCAGCCATTTTGTGTCTGTGCCGCTCGTGTGTGGATTTCACTTTCACCAAACAACAAATCTTTTAATTCTCACAGATACGCCTCTTCATTGGGAAGAAACACTACTTTTCCCTGATGACAACACAAATAAGACGATCTAGACGTCTCAAGACGTGTAAATCCGAACAATATATTCAATCTCTTCTTGCTGTTCCGTTATTTCACCGAGTAATAATTTCAGTTTGTTCGCGCTAATGCGATCTTTACTATCATTTTTTTGAGAATTTTCGTACTTCCATTATCTCTAACCTGCTCTGCATGTGTATTGCGCCAATGTTTTTGAACCTCTTAACGATGTTTTACTTTGTCATCTACTCTTTGTCTTTTATTTCCAGCCCCAGATGTGGTTAAATCTCTTTGCACAAAGTCTTGTCTTGTGGGACTTGAAAGTATCTCTTTGAAAAAGTCTTGTCTCGTCCCAGGATTATTTTATGTAATAGAGAGATGTGCAGTGACAGGAAAAAATTTGTGAACCTTTGCAATTGCATGGTTTTATAAATTTGTCATAAAATGTGATCTGATCTGCGTCACATGTATAGACAAACACAATATGCTTATGCTAATAGCACACAACTATAATATTTTGTTTTTATTGAACATATCTATCAAACATTTACAGTGTTGTTTTGAAAAGTAAGTGACCCCTTGGATTTAAGAACTGGTTGAATCTCCTTTGGCAGCAGTAACCTCTAACAAGTGCTTCTGGTAGCTGTGGATCAGACCTGCACAATTCTGGACCGTTCCTCATTTCAGAACTGCTTTAGCTCAGCCATATTTTCAGGATGTCTGGTGTGAACGGCTCTCTTGAGGTCATTCCGTAGCATCTCCATTGGGTTAAGGTCTGGGCTCTGACTGGTCCACTCCTAAAGGCACATGATTTATTTTTCTTTTTTTAAGCCATTCTGTGGTAGATTTACTTTGATAATTCAGGAACTTCTACTGTGCTTCAGCTGGTGGGCAGCAACCCTGACAGTAGGATACTTTGATATCAAACTTGGGAATTCATTTTCCCCACATTGATGTCAAGCTCTCCAGGGCCTGAGGAAGAAAAGTAGCTTCTAATCAGGATGCCCCCCAAACACCCCCCCCTTACTTCAGTACCGGGATGATGTTTTCATGTTGGGGTTTGGTGCCCTTTTGTGCCACACATACCGCAGCATGTTCTTACTGAACAATTTAACCTTAATTTCGTCAGACCACAAAACAATTTCACAGTGTGGTTTTGTGGAGTGTGAAGGTGATCTTTGGCAAACTTCAGGCATAGAGCATTTTGTTTTTTTAAGCATTGTCTTTCTCCTGCTATGGACTCCATGCCTGTTCATGCACTTCATCAGGGGTTGCCAAGTTCGGTCCTGGAGAACCACCATGGCAGCAGGTTTTCATTCTAACCCTTTTAAATTGAGTGCCCTGTTTGTGCTGTTAATTAACTTCTTGCGAATTCATTTAATTGAATTGCTTTTTTAAGATTTGTTCTCCTGAATTTCTTCATCGTACCTCTGAATTACTTCATTTCTTTCCTTAAAGGGCACCCAAACAGAAATGTGAAGTGAGGGAGCCAACAGAAGATCAACTAAGTCAGGGCCTCAAACTTCAATCAATTTCACTCCAAACAGTTGCTAAATTAGAAATTAGAATATTAGAACACTAGACGAGAACAGGCCATTCAGCCCAACAAAACTTGCCAGTCCTCTCCACTTATTTCTTCCAAAAAAACATCAAGTCGAGTTTTGAAAGTCCCTAAAATCTTACTGTCTACCACACTACTTGGTCGCTTATTCCAAGTGTCTGTCATTCTTTGTGTAAAGAAAAACTTCCTAATGTTTGTGTGTAATTTACCCTTAACAAGTTTCCAACTGTGTCCCCTTGTTCTTGATGAACTCATTTTAATGTCACCGTCTCGATCCACTGGACTAACTCCCTTCATAATTTTAAACACTTCAGTTATGTCACCTCTTCATCTCCTTAAGGCTCAGCTCTTTGAATCTTTCCTCCTAACTCATCCCCTGTAGTCCTGGAATCAGCCTAGTCGCTCTTCTCTGGACCTTTTCTTGTGCTGTTATGTCCTTTTTGTAGCCTGGAGACCCAAACTGCACACAGGACTCCAGATGAGGCCTCACCAGTGTGTTATAAATCTTGAGCAGAACCACCTGTGACTTGTACTCCACACATCAAGGCGCTATATAACCTGACAGTCTGTTAGCCTTCTTAATGGCTTCTGAACACTGTCGGGAAGTCGATAGCTTAGAGTCCACTATGACTCCTAAATCCTTCTCATAAGGTGGACTCTCGATTTTCCGACCACCCATTGTGTATTCAAACCTCACATTTTCACTTCCTATGTGTAATACTTTACATTTACTGACATTAAATTTTATCTGCCACAAATCAGCCCAATTCTGTCTGCTATCCAAGTCCTTCTGTGATGATATAACAGATTCCAGATTATCTGCTAATCCACCTATCTTGGTATCATCTGCAAATTTAACCAGCTTGTTACTTATATTCCTATCTAAATCATTTATATATATTAAAAATAGCAGCGGCCCTAACACTGACTCCTGTGGAAAACCACTCTTAACATCTAAATGAGGTGCCAATTCCTGTCGTTAATTACACCAGTTCTTTAATTTCGTGGCTTGTTGCTCCTCTCGTGGTGCATTAGCAGACATTTCTGAAATTGTTGATTTTTCTCTTTTCTAAGAGCCCTAATAAAATGTTTTGTGGTTTTGAGCAGATCAACATTCCTGAGACCTTCATCTTTCTTTATTTTCAGATATTGTATGACGAACACCAGTTGTTTTGGCTCATTTTGTATCTCATTATTGTTTGGCTGCTAATTAAGGAAAAAGAAACAATTAAGGGGTCTGAGTCTTCAAGAGCAAATCAATTAAAATGAGTTCAAAAGACATTAATTAGCAGCAAAAACAGGTAAAAGGGTTAGAATGAAAACCTGCAACCACAGTGGCCCTCCAGGACTGGCGTTGGGGACCCCTGCTCTACATAGGGTAGACTCGGGAACAAAGATGTTGACCTGTTCTGATGATCCCTTCAAGCCTTTAGCTGTTACTCGTGACTTCCTTTTTATTATCTCACTGAGCATTCTGCGTTGTGCCTCTCGAGTTGTCTTGACCAGGCACCACCTTCTTGGGACAGGAGTCGCATTACTAAATCTTTTCCATTTATACACAGTGTTGTCTAACTGTGGGCTGACAGAAATCTAAACTCTTTGAAATTTCTTCATAACCCTTTCCAGCTTTATGCAAATCAACAATACTTGATCGTTTTGTGAGGCACGCCGCAGATTAGCAGATGCTTCTTGTGAACGGCAAACTCAAAATGTTTGAATCATTTTTATTGGTCACAGTGTCTTTACGCCACACCTCCTATTTTGTTCCATTGGTTGGACTCCAGGTTTGTTAACTCCTGGTAGCTTTTGTTGAAGTCATCAGCCGAGGGGTTCCAGCCTAGACTGTAAAGGTTTGAATGGTGCATTTAATTTGTACAAGAACACTACAATAATTTGTGCATTTTTAGTTAAAATAGATCGTATTTGTTCATTATTGGAGCTTAGATGTTGCTCAGAGCGTATTTTAAGACAGATTTATACGTAAATACGGTTATTTTCAAATAGTTCACATACTTTTTCATGCCACTGTATATATATGTGTGAACCAAGATCTGTGAGGGGCTAGAGCGTACCCCAGCATCCTTAGACACAAAACAGGAACCAAACTCTCTCACACACACACACACACACGCATACACACTCATGCCCATCCACACTAAGGAAAAGTAAACTGATGAAAGTTCAAGATTAAGTAAGGAGAAGGCCACCTTTTGGCTGTTGAGCCTTCATCTGCTGTGCCATATTATCAAAAATGTCATTAAGGCCCTCAGCCACCATGTTATGAACTGCCACTCTTTCTCTAAATTCTGTAAATTATCTATGTGGTGTATGAAAATCAGTCTCATCTTTCTCACAAAGCCTCATCATTAACTCTTTTAGGGGGATGTCGACTTTAATTGACATCCATGGGTAGAGGGTGATAATCAGCTGTAAATGTCAACAAAACTCGGCTACTTTATAGGTAGACCCTCTTTGCTAGGAAGAATCTTAGACCCGTTGTCTTGACTTTGAATCCCTGCATGTGCGTGAGTAGCATAGAGTAAGTAACATCTAGAATGGCACCGACATCTGTCGAGAGAGCGAAGCGAATGCACCAAGCAAAATACTGAGTGGACGACATTTTGTGTATATTTTGTTATTTTGAATTGGACTCTTGACTTGTCGGACTCTGATTTTGGTGCAAATGATCTGTAGATTGAGAGCTAAAATGAATGTTGGGTTCCAGTATCAGCTGATTGGCCCAGCACAGCTGCTAACAGCTAAAACGCTGCGATACAACACTGCATACAGCAACTAAAATCGACATTCTATGTTGATCTATGTGAGAAACTATTGCTTTGTGTACTTTTTGGAAAAATATTCGGCCCTGGGAGAAAAAGAAACAAAAAAAACAGCCGTAAAACCGTTAATAAGAAATGCAGGTCACCTTAAGAAAATAATCTGATATCTGAAAACCTGAATTATCCTCATTTGGGCTGTTAGGAAAACTATTTCTGCCATCCTAAAATTATATGATGCTCAGAGTGTAATTAAAATAGAAACCGGCAGCAGTTTTATACATCTGATAGGAACTCTGCAAATTGTGAGAACCTTGGTAGTGCATGAGATTGAACAACGCGTCTCTCTGGATGTTATTAGAATTCCTTTACTTCACAAATTCATTGACAATGGTAGAAACACAGCCACTTTGTGGGCCATCAGGTGAGAAAACGTCAAATGTCACATACTATTTATTACCTCCATATCCTTGCTTCACCATTTTCATCACACAGAAAGGCCAATACTGAAATACGGTACAAGATGTAAAATGCATGACTTAGTCAGAACATGTGAGGTGTGCAGAATCCATCTTCAGAAATAAGAAATAGTTATGAAAAATTTGAACTGGCAGCTCTTTTTCAGCCTTCCTTCTTGCCTCGGTGCCCAGCACTGCCAGGATGGGCTTTGAACCCTTGACCCTGGTTTGGGTTCAGCAGGTTTGAGAACGTTCTGTCAGTTTCATAAGAATTACTTCTATGAACGTTTTAAAAATCTCTTCAGTTTTGATTGTCTGGTGCCTCCAGTCTCACCTGTACAAAGAATTTCCCAACATATGATATACCATTTGATTTGTCCTGATGTGTAGTTATGCAAGACATCGAGATTTTTGGTGGTCCCCCCCCCCCACTATTTTTGGGCCTCTAGACCCCAAAAAAACCCAAATTTTGGGCCATTTTTTGGACCGTATGTTGTGCAGGAAATGACACTTTAATGATAAAAAGTAATCCAATAGGTGCAAAAATGATCAGAAGGACATCAAGTTGTGCAGGCCACATCAACAGGCCCCAGGGGTTGACCCGTAATGGAATACAAGGGGTCAATGTTATTCCTTTTCAGAAAACTTCAAAAATATGGCAATCAATATAGGCAGGTATAGTGTCAATTTATGATTATTTTGAGGTTGCTGATCACAAATATGATATTTCTGATATTTGGTCCTAACCCTATAACAAAAACACCCAATTAAAACGACATGAATTTCAAACATAAGCATGCAGGGTATCGTTTTAGACTATTTTAAGGTCAGTGATTATATGAATGTGCTGTTATTTTTCATTTTTGATCTTTTACTAGTCCTCTGTGGACCTTCATCAGAGGGTGAAAAATGACAAATTTATACTACAATTAAGAAAATTTAGAATTGAAGCACACATTTTAATATTTCAAACTCGCTTTGCTCACCAACCCCCAGGTTTGGTTAACTGGATATACAATTTAAAGAGATTGTTATTTTCATTTCATTCATTTTTTTATTTCTTGATATTTGCCAGTATTAAAGCTGTGGTGATTCTCCCTCTCAATGCGCGTCTCAACTGCTAGCGTTGTGAAGACGGGGGGGCTGAACGCATGGTTAAGGAGATGCGGTCACTCCTCGGAAACCCCCTCTTAAACGGTGACACAATGAGAAACAAATACAGTTTTTACCTCCTCTACACTCGATCAGCTGACTTGCTGCTATTACCGTGATCTGCATGTCGTACTGCGCGATTATCATTTAAAAGCCCGTACAGCAACTGTCCTTTTGTCTCACTTCCTTGTCTCGGGGGACGTTAAAGTGTCTCCGAGAATTTGTTTGTAAGTAGGGCGTGACGTGCAAGAAGTCTCGCAGTGTCTTCTGAGAAGATCGCATCTCGACCCAAGATTTCTCTCTATTATAAAAAAAAAAAATCTTGGGAGGGAGACGAGACGTGAACAGAAACCTGAGAACCTTTAAGAAGAATCCGAATGGCACATGTGGACAGTTTAGCGCTTAGCTGAACAAACGGGCTTGATGGACTGAATGGTCTCCTCTTGTTTGTCAAATTATATTCTTTACCTTCCTGTTCATGATGTGCGCTGATTATTCCGGTGGTATCCATTTAGCAATATCTTTTGTAAAAAAGCATGCGTTTTGCATGTTTTGAGTGTATGATTGGATAACTGATGTGGATTATGCAACGTGAGTACTGTGAGATTTTTTTTTTTTGTCCATCCACAAACGTTTTTCATATCGTTTACCGTTATGCACCATTGGTTTCTATTATATCAGATTTTTTTCCCCATTCTGCATTCAAACATGAAATTAACAGTTTTCCTCGGCTATCACTACAAACTATATTGGGTAAGTAACCCAAAAAAATATTGTATTATTTTTGGGTGAAGAATTCCAATAAAATGGCCAGATTTAAATGTTTAAATACAGTATTAAAGAATAATAAACATAATAATGAGATTATTAACCAGCAGGCAGTGCAGCCATATCTTGGTTTAATGCAAGATTTTGTGTTATGATTTGAATGTATTTGTCATTTTTCTATGACCTCCTCCTGTGTCTTTTTGGTTTAAATTCCATCTTTTGGTGGGTTTGGATGTATGCAGAATTCAACTTTGTTGTGTAAGAAAATGATTGGTGTCACATTAAAAGGTTTTTATTTGTGCATTCTAAATTATTTTGTGGTTTTGTTAAAGGAGATTACTCCGTGTTGATCTGTTTTGACGTTTGTTTTTCGTTCAGTTCTTTGTGCGGCGCTAGCATCACATCACGTGACTACGGTTGTCACATTTGTGAAGTCACTGGAAGTGGGGTGTAAATACGGCGGCATTTCTGTTGGGAGTTGTCCCTCGTTTGGATAAAGAAGACACCTTTTAGCGTCGGTCCCTTTCCTTTCAAAGCAGGCCTAGCGTTCAGTTTTCGTTTCCAGTTTTTGGACTCTTTTTCATCTTTGACTTTGCTTCTTGTTTCACCCGTTGGTTTCGGTTGCCTTCCTGATGGTCTTTTGGGCTTTGGTCTGGCTTCAGCCCACGGTCCCCTTTGACACTCCTGTGTCGTAACAATTGGAAGTGTATATAAGAATGTTTAAAATCTCACTGTGACTCCGATGTTATTGTTTATGGCTACCACCATTTTGTGGATTGTTTTGTTTTCTGTAGCTGTGGTTTTGTTACCCAAAAATCACCAGAAGTGTACGCCACGTGATGTCATCAATGTGACAGTTTAAAGGTTGGCACCAGGAGAAGATTAAAGGCAACACTGATGCTCTAAGCGCAACCCAGCAATGGTGCTGCCTTGGCCCTTTCATTGCTAAACTGACCAGACGTTAAGACTTGGCAAGTGCTGAAGGTGACATAAGAGACTAACATTTACCTCATTGAGATGAAAAATCAATTAAATAAATAATCAAATAAAGAGCTGAAGGGTCCGCTACACAGACCAGCTAATGAGTTAAGTGGTAGCGCGACTCAGCCAGCTATGTTTCCACTCAACGGTGGAGAAGCTCTGATGCCACGATGGGGACACAAATGTGACGACACCTCCAGTCAGGCTGCTGCTCAGCTCTGGAAGCCCCCCTTGTTATATCGAGACTCTTCCTCCTGTTTATTTAAAAACCTCATAGATCTCACCTTTTCAGAATTGCCTTCTCAATGCCTTTGATTTCATCCTCCTAAATCATTCTGATTATGTGTTGCTTTATTGTATTCTTTAATAGATGTCTGGTTAATTTAACTTATTTCTTTCTTTCTTTATTATTGTAATTGTACTGTTTTACGGTTTTACCTTGTAATGCGTCCTTTAAATTAAATAAAATGTGTTCTGATGATTACTAGCTACATTACCTGTCAAAGGTTTCCTGTGTTTCCTGAAGAGGCATTAGCTCTCTTGGAAATGTGTTCTTTTGAAATTGCGGCATATTAAGTAACTAAACAATATAGTAATATACCAGAAAAGGCGATATCCCTCCCATCGTGATTACGGCGGTACAAGAATCACATGAGAAAAAATATACTTTAGTTTACATGTACTGACGGTTAACGCGGTTACAGACGGGAGGCATATGGACAGACTTTATCCAGGTGGGAATCTGGATCAACACAGGCTGCCATTTTCTCGTCCCCACGCTGGGAGGTTTTTCGAAACTGTGCCGACTCAGCCTCAAAGGGTCTGGCTGCTGTCCAAGCCTTTAAATAATGTCTTGCTTCACTTGCTGGTCTTCTCTGTCTCCAAACAAGGGCTGAACTCCTCCTCCACAAAATACAGAAATATCATAGTGCTTACATGCCGGTTCTCAATCTCCCAATAAGGAAAGAAGATTTTGTGCTGACAGAGGACAGAAATACCCTATCCTGTGTTTAAGATGACTATACAAGCCTCCAGTTGTCTTTGGCTATCTAATCCAATGCTTGGCTAGCAATTCTAACTGCTGAGCCCCTGTGTGCCAAATTTAACATGCACATGTGAATAAATCCATACCAGTGAGCATAGAGACAGTGACATTAATATTAAAGAAAAATGTAGTATAACAGGTAGGTAATAGAATAGATTTTAACATATACACGAGGGGGGACCCAAAAATAACATGAATTTTGTTGTTGTTAGGTTGGTACTTGTAGTACATGGTTGGGCCGCCAGGGCGATCTAGTTACACTCCTCACAAGTCAGTCTGCCAAGTGCCATCAGTCTGGAAGGTCGTGCTTGTGTTCAGTGAATTTTGTAAAAGTAGTTTTGTGCAAGCGTCGTTTTTTGACGATGGCCGATTATCATGAGCAACGCGCGGCAGTGAAATTTTGTTTTCTTCTTGAAAAAAGTGTTGCATAAACTATTGTTATTGAAACGGTATGACAACCCTGAACCACCCACCCTACTCACCGGATTTAGCTCCGTGTGATTTCTTTTTGTTCCCTCGGATAAAAAAAGACTTGAAAGGAAGGCGTTTTGCTGACGTCGAAGAGGTAAAACAAGAAACGACCAGAGCATTAATGGGCATTACTTCAGACGAATTTAAAAAATGTTTCGAACAATGGAACAAACGGTTAGATAAGTGTATTTCCGCCAATGGAGAGTACTTTGAAGGAGACTAATTGTAGTTTGTACAGAAAATTAAATTAAACACGTTTTAAAAATATTTCCGGTTATTTTTGGGTCCCCCCTCGTATATATATTGTGGAACACAGCCCGGACACAGATAGACAGACATCTTTTAAGCACCACAACACATTTATTTACAAGGTGAAGCACACAACCCCAAAACTCCCCCAAAGTCCAGGCCTCACAATGACTCTCTTTACTTCAGGCCGCCTCCTTTCCTCTCCTCCTGAGCTCCGTCTTTCTCCGCTCCCGACTCAAACCATTGAATGGAGGGAGGCAGCCCCTTTTATAATCCCCACCCGGATGTGCTCCAGGTGCCTCCCGATTAGCTTCCGCCGGCACTCCCAAGTGTGGCAGAAGTACCAGCTGCGCACCAGGAAGCACTCCGGGCGTCCCTGGTCTTCTTCCCCCCAGCACTTCCAGGTGTGGCGGAAGTGCTGAGGGCCAGGACTGCTCAGGTATTGGGGCGCCCCCTGCCGGTGACCACGGGCCCCTATAGGGTTGAGCTTCTAAGCTCTGTTCCCGTGGTCCCCAAAGTCACCAGGGCGGTCACCCCCTCGTGGTTTGGAGGAGGTGTAAGCCCTCTTCCGGTCCTCCTAGGCGTCCCGGCTGGGTACCACCCCCAGCCACTCGCCACAATATATATCTATATTTATCTATAGCTATAGATAGACAGATAGATATCGATAGCTATCTAGATATATATATAGAGGTTGTGTTATAGGCATAACACGACCTCCACCATGTCTCACAGGTCATGTGTTCTCCTACACATCATGAGTCGTTCCTTCTCTTCTCAATCCGTCATGCTCGTACATGTTGTTCCTTGCCTCGACTGCGTTTGACTGGGTAATCAGATTAATTCATAATTAATACAGATTAATTCTGTAGTCAAGAGTTGCTTTTTCCACCTTCGTCTATTAGGTAAGATCAAGCCTTTTTTATCTTCTAGGGATCTTGAGAAAGCCACTCGTGCTTTTATTGCCTTGATTACTGCAACTTGCTGTATTCTGGGATTAGCAAATCCCTCATACGCAGGTTACAGTTGGTCCAGAATGCTGCTGCTCGATTTCTGGTTGGGGCAAGAAAGTCTGATTCTGTTTATCAAGTATTAGCTTCTTTACACTGGCTGCCTGTCAGTTTTCAAATTGATTTTAAAATCTTGTTGCTAGTTTTTAAATCTTTACATGGGCTCGCTCCTGCCTATTTATCTGAATTGTGTGCTTTACACCAGCCGTCTACAGTGCTTAGATCTTCTGGTCAGTTGTCTCTGGTTGTCCCTCGTACCGAGAGTCAAACTAAAGTGGACAGACAGGACTTGTGCAGCTGCTCTTTACCTCGTCACATAAAGGAGTCGTCAACAATTCAAAACGAGATTAAAGACTCATTTCTATTCACTTGCTTTCTGTGACCTTCAGTAATACTGATGGTTTCCTCATTGTGATTATGTAATCTGACTTCTATTTATTATTTATTTTATTTCTATTTATGTTTTTTATGTTAATTGTATGTTTTTTTCTTCTTTTATTGTAAAGCACTTTGGCCACAGCATTCCTATGTTGCTTTAAATGTGCTATATAAATAAACTCACATTGACATTAACCAAAGTGAAACTGACCAATCAGATTCCTCAGAGGGAATGGACACACACACACACACACACACACAGACAGACAGGCAGACATTAGTGTTCTATTAGATGGTAGATTATCCCTGGATGGATGTCACTACAAGTGTGTGTGTGTGTGTGTGTGTGTGCGTCCTGCCCGGGGTTTGTTTCCTGCCTTGTGCCCTGTGTTGGCAGGGATTGGCTCCAGCAGACCCCTGTGACCCTGTAGTTAGGATATAGCGGGTTGGATAATGGATGGATGGACAAAACAAAATAATAAATATATTTTTTGCTGACCTCCTGATCTTTTTATATCTGTTGATTTCTATATTTTCTGACTGTGATCACCTCTCTTATAAAGTAAAGGTGATTCCATGGGGCCTCCTCCAGTAAAACTGCTTTATTTTTGTTCTGCCAGTCTCATTTGGTGACATGTTCTCATAACCTCGTTCTGTTGTTTGTCGAAACGTCGACGTGTGGCAAGCAAACCGGATTTTCTGCATTGCCAGCCAGCGTCTTTGAGAATGAATCCAGGTGAAAGGTACGGGCCTTCATTTTCCTTACTTGTAGATTTTTAAAGTAGTGCTCCCATGTTGACAGGTGTCGTGGCTTCACGTGCTCTCTCGTACCTCTTCATCTCACATCCGCAGTACAGGAGGAGGAGGAGGTGAGGAGCACACACTGATACAGCGCATTGCCGCACCCACCACATGGCAAATCAACTCAGGATCCCAGATTCGGACCCGAGTGCAGCCATGCGACGGGCGACACCTCGGCACCGCATGAGTTCAGATGGAGTGGAACCAGTGGGAGGTTTTTTTTATGGTGGCTGGAGTGCCAATTCTGCCACCAACCCTCAGGTTTTTCCTTGTAGGTTGGAGGGCCCTACCCTCCTGTGAAAAAGAAAGTACCCCCATTTACGGTTCTATGGTTTTACATATCAGGACTTCATAATAAGAATAACAAACTTCTGGTCCTCAGTAGGTTCTAAAATTATTTAAATCTAACTGGAGGAGTAGAACAACACACAGCAGATTTCACTGCGTCACTTCTTTAATAAAAATGAAGCCATAGTAGAGAAGCCACATGTGGAAAAACTAAGTACACCCCATGACTCGATAGCCTGAGGAAGCCGTAAGGTGAAGTCATTGTTTTCTGTAGGACTTTGGTCACATTGTTGGGGATGATTTTTCACCCACCCCGTGGTTTTGCGGCCACTCAATTCTGCACAGCTCTCTTAACGTCCCACCACAGCATTTCAGTCGGGTGGAGGTCTGGACTTGGACTGGGCCGTTCGCAACACCTTGATTGATTTTTTTCTTCGTAGGTTTGCTGGTGTGCCTGGGATTGTTGTCCTGTTGCATGGCAAATTTCAGCCACGCTTTAGCGGTCGGGCAGATGGCCTGACATTTGAGTCTAGAAGACTTTGGTTTACAGAGGAGTTGATGGTCGACTCAATGCCTCCCCTCCGCCACTGTGCCTGACAGTTGGTATGAGGTGTTTGTGCTGATGGGCTGGTTGGTTGATTCATTACGGCCAGACCTCTCCAGTTTGGTCTCCTCTGTCTGAAGCTCAATGTGCCTGAGATCTTGTGGTTTGCTCAGATGCAACTTTGCAAACCTAAGCTGTGCTGCCATGTTCTTTTTAGACAGTAGAGCAGGGGTCCCCAACTCCAATCTTGGATTCTAATCCTTTTCTTAACTGGTGATCAGTTTTTTAATGAGATTAAGCTCTTGGTTTTTTGTTTTTTCTTCTCAGTTTCTCTGTGCATTGGGCAGTCTGACCTTGGGGTGAATTTGCTGGGAAAATTGAATGTTTCCCACTTGTGAATAATCTTTCTCACTGTAGAATAATGGACTTGAAATGGCCTTGTGACCCTTCCCAGATTAATGGGCAGCAATACCTGCTCCTCTGAGATCACTGCTGACGTCTTTCCTCCTTGTCATTGTGTTATCAAACACCTGAGTGCTCCAGAAAACGACGACAACAGCTGTTTGCACAGACATATCAGTTAATCAGGTGCAGCACTCGGCTGCTACTTCCCCTCTTAATTCCTATGGAAGCAGTAAGGGTGCACTTAATTTTTCCACATACTGCCTCTGCATTTTGGCTACGTTTCTGTTAAATAAATAATGACACAGTGTAATATGTCACGTGCTGTTGTTCAGCTGGGACCAGGTGATTTTTTTTTTTATGTCCCGATACCTAAAACCTTCGATTTGAATGAGGGTGCACTTTCTTTTTCACACGACTATATGTACATTACGACTTAATTTGACTCCGTCTGATACTGACTGTGAATGTGCCCTGCCGGCCATGTGTCGCACCTGACGCTGCTACACTCCTTACAACGAACGCTTGTAGAACGGCAGGCACTTTGCTGGACTGTGCGGCTCCTCATAGAACTTGTGCTCGACAAAGAGTCATTTCACTCTGGGAAGGGGGTCTTTGAAAAGGTTCCTTATCCTTCTCTATAAAAGCGGTCGGGATTGTCCTTCCGTCCTGTGAGTGCTACGCAGGCGCGGAGTTTCACACACGCCCCGTCCATTTTGCAATGCACAATGGGATTTGTAGTTTCGTTTTTCCAGGTAAAAGATGATTTTCTACTCCAGACTGTGCGATATCTTCTTCTTCTTCTTTCTTACTATATAAAAGCGGTTGGGATTGTCCTTCCGTCCCGTGAGTGCAAAGCGTAGCGGTATTCCGCTTATCACAGACTTACTACTTGCAGCTTGCGGTACGAAGCGACATGATGTGAGCAGAGTTCTGGTGCTCCCATCGTTCCCTTGCTTTTGTGCGCGATGCGCTGGAAAAATAGACAAAATGATGTCTCTGGAAATAATTAATGTTGATGGAGTACAAATGCCTCACCGCGTAGTAAATATCAGGGGGGTTCAAAAGGGTGACCTCAATATAGAAAAAAAGTTTAAATTTCATCACAAAAATAACAGAAACTACGAGTATTAAAGTAATACCGCTCAAATGCAATATAACCAAATTAATGAGTTTGTATAAAATATCAAATTGATCTACATATTGAATTGCCTTAAGAAGAGGTCAACTTAAAAGTCAGTCGCCTTAAAAGGCGAGTCAGCCTAGTATGCGGACAAAACTGACATGTTTAATGTTAGGCTGGCAGGGGACAACAGATCAAGTCAAACCTGAACTGGGCCTGTGTGACCAAGTGCAGCAAGAGGTCCTTTCAAACTCGGGGACCTTTGATGTTTCATAAATCTCTTACGATCTATTCGTGGAGGTTTCCTGAACTGGGTTTGAATTTAAATAAAGGTTCTTTCTACAACATTCATGCAGATTGCTTTTTTAGGAACCAGAAATGGTTCCTCTATGGCAGGGGTGTCAAACGGTGGGCCTGGAGGGCTGCAGGTTCTCATTCTAACCCTTTTCCTAATCAGTTTTCACTGCTAATTAAATTCTGTTCCCTTCAATTTCATAGCACTGTTTTTAAAGATTCAGTCCTCTGAATTGATTCTTTTTATTAAATGGCAGCCAAACAGAAATGAGACATGAAATAAGATGGGTGACCAGCTAAATTAGGGTTTCAAACTCCCACCACTTTCTTAATGAGAAGCTGATTCCGTCTGTTAATGAACCCCGTTATTTATTTTCCATGGCCTGTTGCTGCTCTCATTCTGCCACAGCAGACATTTCCAAAACTGTTCATTTTCTGTTTTCTCCAAGAACATTGTCAAAATATTTTGGTGACCCGAGAGATCAACCTTACTGAGACCTTCACTTTTCTTTATCCTCAGATATTGTGTGATGGGCACAGGTGAGCTGGTCATGTGGTGGCTTCTTTTGCGTCTCAGCAAAAAGAAACAACAAAGGGGCCCCAGTCAAGCGAATTAAAATTAAGGCAAAAGACGTTAATTAGCAGCAAAAACTGGTCACTAATGAAGATGATGGTTAGAATGAAAAACTTCAATCCTCGAGGGCTGCAGGTTAACACCCGTGCTCTATGGGATGGGTGTCCAACTCCGGTTCTGGTGGGCCGCAGTGGCTGCAGGTTTTTGCTCCAAACCAGTTGCTTAATAAGAAGCTCTTATTGTTCAAGTTACGTTTCTGCTTCACTTTAGTTGACTCACTCATTAAGATTTTGAACCCTTATTGCTAATTTTAGTCTTAAACGCTGTATTCTTGTTTTTTTAACTGCCCCTAATTAGCAATAACAATGCAAATGACAAACGCGACCAGCAGTTCTCCATTTAGCTTATTACCATTTACACCCCTGTGTATTGATCGTGCACTACTGGGTTTAATTAAATACTTGGAAGGAAAGTGAAGGACTGAGAATGACTCCTCCATTTTAGCCTTCACATCATTTGGATGATATCCTTAGAAAGGGGAAGAATATCTAGGATATGAGAATGAGCCGACATAGCAGAGTTAAAGCACCAACAAGCCATGAAATTAAATTACTGGCAAGAATTGCTTTCAAATTAAGTAACTGGGTTTGAACAAAAACCTGCAGCCACTGTGGCCCTCTAGGACTGTGACCGAGGACCCCGATCTAACCCTTTTCCTAAAGTTTTCACTGCTAATTAACTCCTTTTCCTTTCGCTTTATTAGCCCTGTTTTTAAGCATTCAGTCCTCTGAATTGATTTGTTTCATTAAATGGCAGCCAAACAAACGAGATGTGAAATGGATGATCAGCTAAACTGGAACGTCAAACTCCAGTCAATTTCACTCCAACCGGTTCCTTAATGTGAAGCCAGTTCTTGCTGTTATTGACTATCAGGACTTGTCGTTGCTCTCGTTCCACGACAGCAGACTGCGGAGCTTCTGTTTTTTTTCTAAGACCACCATCAAGAGGTTTTGGTGACCTGAGCAGACCAACATGACCGAGACCTTCACCTTTCGTTATTTTCAGGTTAATTGGTCATGTAGCAGCTTGTTTTGTCTCATTGCTTGGCTGCTTATTAAGGAAAAAGAAACAACCAAGGGGCCCGAATCACGTCAATTAAAAACTAAAGGCAAAACAAGTGAATCAGCAGCAGAAACGGCTCACTGACCAAGAAGATGGTTAGACGGCCCGTGGCATCACTTCAAAGAGCAGCTTTGGCATCTTGAGTGTAGGAGAGACTTTCACCTGCACTGTGACCCCGGTGGGATTATCTTGTTTTGTTTTACACATTACAACAGTAAAAAAAAAAACAAAAAACAACAAAAAATACAACAAAGGGTTGAGGCTGCAGCTGAACTCGTCGTCTTGTAATCCCTCTGCTTCAGCTCCATCACGCAGCACATCAATTTGTCAAGAAAAGTGGGCAAGTTTGTGACATGTGGGGAATGTCAAAGTATGACGGAAAGTTGTTGTGCACTCACCATAGCCGACATACCCTGCAGTTTCTAGTCTTGTAAATCGGACCTCGTCAGGTGATGAGATCAGCAATAGCAGTCCTTAAGCTAGAACTTCATGCAACATTAAATTACAAAGGGCCTGTCATTTTTCTGAAGAACGCACATTTTTCCAGAATTAATGGGATTCTTCAATGGTGGCAAGTCACCCAGTCCCCAACAATGGCATGTCCACCAACTAGTGGTTTGGCGCCAAAGGTTTATTTTTCATTCCTTCGACTGCGGAGCGCCGTTCCCAAAACTGTCCAGCAGGTATCTCCCGACACTCCACTAATGAACTTTTACTAAGCACTGGCTTATTCATTAATAATGTGCATAATTTGACTCGTCTGACACTTTATCACACAGCCTATCCAGAAATCATTGTTACCAATACAAATCTGCTTTAAAAATGAACCGACAAAGCTCAACATGACAACACTTCTTAAATTAACTTTATTA
>JANRMT010062824.1:13445850-13537585 GCA_026402145.1 Polypterus bichir lapradei | reverse complement strand
AACCGACAAAGCTCAACATGACAACACTTCTTAAATTAACTTTATTAATTCACTCGGAAATTTAGGAAATACAGTACAGGCTGGAGCAGCGATGGTCCCAGTACTGAAAGTGAGCTCAGCTCGGCTCAGTGATGTTCATGGTCTTCGTAGCCAGTGGGGAGAGCATTCACATGGCTATTATGGAACAAGCTGTGGTTTCCATCTCCCCAAGGAAAGGCCTGCAAATGTGTAGAAACAAGAAACAAAGTTTTGGTATGGATTGAGTTTGAAAGATGTAGCTTATCTGCAAACAGATTCCCAGAAGACTCTCTTTTAGACTGTCTATATATCTTTGTCACATTACACAGATTTTCCAGCAATTTCCAGAAGCACACATCTTGGCAGGTCAGAGGCAGTTACACCAGAGACCAGTCGTGTAGTTTGCACACCCAGAAAGTCATTCCAACCAATCTGCAGTTCGCCACGACAGAGTCAGCGGTTTGATTTCTGTCTCACATTGCAGGGTCAGGCTCGTGTATGTTGGTAATGTGTGCGTACAACACCTGATGACCAAGGAGCTCGTACTTACCTGGAATTACAAACACATACAAAGCTCTTTTAGCCTTTACCTTGACGATGTTTGGCCATTACCTTCGTTCTTTCTTTCCTCTTCAGACAAGTCTGCTTTTCCCTTCTTTGGTCCACAGTTCAGTAAAGACTTTACTCCATTCAGGTTAGTTATAAGATAAGACACCCGTGACACTGATTAGGGTAATCTGCCCGCCCGAGGGGTCACCACAACCCAATGATGTCTGAACTTTCTAAGGGCTCCGACTAATTTCGTCCATGTCATTTTCATTTTTTCTTTTATTTTAATATGTTCAGTCCTAAATCAACAGCAAAGTGTCTATTCTCTGGAATAAGGAATAAAGAGTACTAGGTGACAGTTACTTTGTCAATTCAACTTATTTTTGAAACAGTGGATTGCAGAGAAGAAAAGAAAAACCTCCGAACTCCAATTCAGCTTGACTCTTGAAAATGCCTCATAAGGGGTCTGCAGAACACCCAGTTCTCCCAAAATGGGGTAAAGTGAAGTCACATAGTGGCTCCTCAGGGCACTTTAAGAGAACATTGTGGCTTTGGAAGATGAGCCTAACAAACATGTCTTGTCTTGCCAAGGGAACCCCCACAGCAGTCACAATACAGCATATACATCTACACTTGAGAACAAAAGCAAAGACAACGTAATGTAAAACAATGAACTTCAGTGAAGTAGCTGTAAACATTTAAAAATCTTTGACAAACAAGAAAAAAATAAATTAAAGGGAGTGAAAAGAGTGGAGTATAGGCCAGCATTCTCAATCACATCGGTCAAGCTTGGGGATATTCTGGCTTGGGCAACCACAGGTTATGCAGAGTTTTTATCAAATACCTAATCTGAGTCTCCTAGTTTTTCCGAGGTGGTCTGAAAGCAAACATGGCCATTAATAAATGAAGTTAATTAGCTAATAAAATGCAGGAAAAAAAACAACACTGTCTCATATTAAACAGTATTTACACAATATTAGGGCGGCGCAGTGGTAGCGCTGCGGCCTCGCAGTTAGGAGACCCAGGTTTGTGTGTGTTTCCTCCCACAGTCCAAAGACATGCAGGTTAGGTGCATTGGCAATCTTAAATGGTCCCTAGTGTGTGCTTGGTGTGTGCCCTGCAGTGGGCTGGCACCCTGCCCGGGGTTTGCACCCTGTGTTGTCTGGGATTGGCTCCAGCAGACCCCCCGTGACCCTGTAGTTAGGATATAGCGGGTTGGACAATGGAAGGATGGATACACAATATTAATGTCTAAGGCACTTTTAGGAACGCCCACCAGTACAAACGTCTCATCGTTGCCTTTGTCCAAGATGGCTTACAATGAGATACTAACCACACAATCGTGTGCCTCCCTTTTTTCTCCAACACGAGGAAAAGACAAGTGGAGTGGCTTGCTCAGAGTCGCACTGTTAGGCAGAGGTGGCGGACTGAAGCAGCAACCCTCCGATGACGCTGAAGTCCTTAATTATTTCATCTTTGGCCAAGTCACAACTGTTTTTTTATATCTCTTTTTCTTCCAGTACTTCAGATGTGTGTGTGAGCAGTGATGTCATTTGTTATATTTATTGAACTTTTGTAAAAAGCTAAAATTTCTCCCTACAGTGGATTCAGAAAATATTCAGATACCTTTATTTTCGGCATATTTTATTGTTTTGCACATTTTAAATGAATAACTTCCCATATATTTGTCCATCAATCCACAGTCCAAAACCCATCATGACAAAGTGAACCCATTTTCAGAAAGGTTTGCAAACTTTTTAAAAATCAAAAGCTGAAATCTCTCCTTCATGTACGTTTTCAGACCCTTAATTCAGTAATTTGTTGAAGCCCTTTTGGCAGTAATTACAGCTTCAAGTCTTCTTCTACTTTGCGCACCTGGATTTGGGCAGTTGATCCCATTCTTCTGGTCTGAACCTCTCAAGCCCCTCTAGATTGAATGGGAAGTGTCTGTAAATCGCCATCTTCAGGTCTCTCCATGCATGCGCCATGTGGACTTTGACTGTTCCCAGAGCCACTCCAGTGTTGTCTTTGCTGTATTCTTTAGGTCATTGTGATGGTGAAAGGTGAACTGTTGCCCCATTCGGAGGTCTTATGCATTCTGGAGCAGGTGCCATTCCTCCCCACCTCCCAAATTCTGAACAGTGTGTCACTGAGAAGATCTCCCAGCATGATACTGCCATGCTTCACTCTAGGGATGGCATTAGGGAGGTGATGATCAGCGCCTGCTCTTCGTCAGACATACTGCTTGGACTTCTTATCAAAGAATTCAGTTTTTTGTCTCTTTAAACTGGGGTTGTCAAGATTATTTTAATATCAACAAATATTGATTTTAACACTTAATTACTTTGGTACTCATTTTTCATGGTGTCACTTCTGGTTCACAATGGCTAGACTTGCAGCCCCGATTTCCACCCACTCACAGGTGTTAATATGGCAATTTCAGTGGCTTTAGCGTCTTCACCATCACACTTAACCGACAAACGGCAGCTGGAGTGGCACCTCCAATTACTTTGGCTTTGTGGCAAATGGGGACAGAAAAAAAAAAACAAAAAAACAAACACAGGATAACATGCATGCCCGTATGCAAGATTTGCTACCGTACAGTACCAACTAAAGGGGGCTAACAGTCAATTTAGTCATTGAAAGGCAGTGACAGTCAAAGCCCATACCCATGGAGCATTTGGGGATTCCCCCTTGGTGCCCAGGCCATGTGCCCCTTAACTTGCCTAAACAGACCCCTAAGAGGTCACCTACGTTGCCCAATGGGTTGACTGGCTCTGCTTAAAGGACCATGATGCGGATCAATACAAAGAATTCCAATAAATTTATTTCTAAATTATGGAAACATTAAGTATAAACCACTAAACTGCTATGTTTGAAGTAGGGAATGTGAAGTATTTTTTTTTTTCTACAGATTAAAACATTAACGCATTAGGACAAGGATCAGTAATTATTTTTACCTATGCGCCAGTTTTTATTCTCTGCTGCCCATTTAGGGGCAACACTCTTTAGCACTGGGGCTCCTACACTCCAATTTTAAAACTGTCACTGCATAATGGGCAGCCCTAGCCACTTTCTTCATTATGTACCATTTTAAAATTATATTTCATCACACTTACTATTTAATGTAAGGCGCTCTAACTTCTCAGTGCTCAACTGCAAAAACAGTAGCGTGTCTGGAACTCATATGCGCGTGTATTTAGTATGCCAGGTCTCACTTGCTGCCCAACAAAAGCACTTGGTGGCTTCACGGAAGACCACGTGGACATGCTAGTCTTTGTCAAAAAGAAAAGCACTATATAAAATGCAAAGAGTTATTATTATTATTATTAAAAATGTAGACGTTACAAAGATGCTGTAGTTCATTTACACAAAAATACAATGTGCACTGTTAGCATTTAGGCAAAGCCTTCAAGTGTGTTGGCGGCCTGTGTGCGTTTTACCTTTCTGAACAAATGTTTACAAAAGACCACATTAATGTTCTTTATTACTTAAAATAGGAGGCTTTGCCCCCCTGCTCACTTCACTCACCAACCCCCGGGCCTGTGCTACATGGTAGCCTTTTTACGGTTCTGTCGCTCGCGTATGGGGATGCGGATGTACAACTTAAACATTATTTTATTTTTATGGGAATTGTTACATATGCTTAATAGAACTGTTTTACAATACAGCGAGTAACTAACCATATTAAAAAGAGTAATAATTTGAAAGTAAATTATGTTTTATGTTGCGTTAGAGGTATTCATTGCGTAATACGGTTTTGTTCTGTTTGGCTTTGAAATTAACACAAATACTTTTTTGATTTGCACTTTTACTGTAAAACTTCAGTAAAAACAATATTTGGAATTAAATGTTTGTCAATATCACATTGAATTTTGATTCTGTGTTTGGATGTTCATCATGACAATGCAACGTATACCTGCCTGTGAGTGAATTTCGTTTTTCTCGCTATTAAATAAAATTTTCGAATGTTTGGCTCTGAGATTTGTTAATTGTCTTTGCAAAAGCTATTCTAACGGGAAACTGTTAACGTTTTAATATGAATGGTATATCAAGATTTCCTTTATTGTGTAATTTTATCCCATGAAGATGTACTACATTACCTTTCTTTCAACAATAATTCGGCCGGAAGACTGGACGCTGTTAACGGTAGTATATATTCTACAGCATATTGTAAGTTGTTGTTTTCATCTTCTACACCATCACCACCAACTGTTTCAGCAGAGTCTATTGATACGCATTTAACCAATATGCTGTGTAACTGATCGAGATTTTTTGGCATTAATTTGTTTGACTTCATCGTTTCTCGGTGCTAGAATTGCCCGTGTACACATTTTGGAGAAGATTTGGACATAATACGTCTTCTTTAATTGGGAACTTAAAGTGAGGAAAACATTTAAATTTATAAGAGCTGAGAGAGTAGGAATTGTCTGTCAAAAGCATTCACACCAATGAGAGGTGAGAGGAGGGCAGAACTTGAAAAAAATCTCATGGCCAAAGTCTTGTCTCGCGGGACTTGGAAAAAATCTTCCAAAAAGTCATCTCGTCTCAGGATTTTTTTTTTTTTTTATATAATAGAGGTTTAAAAAAAATCTATATATATATATATTTTTATTTTTTTTTTACAAAAAATTGCCATATTTATTCCATTAACATTTAATGACATTTCTAACACTTTTTACAGAACTTTACTCTTAACTTAAAAAAATATATTGTACCACTTTAAGTATTTGCATATAATAATTAAATTATCTATTTTTTCAATGTTAAGATTTTAGTGCAGGCGAAATTGAACTTTATATAATTATTTTTATATTATTGACCACTGAATCCTTGGTTACGTCTCTGACCAACAGCCATGTTGCCCGATTACTCTATGATGAGTCCTGGTGTTTCGAAACATCTTCCATTTTACAATTACTGAGGCCACTGCGCTCTTGGGGACACTTGAAAGAAAAGCCTTTACAACCTTGCCCTGATCTATTCCTCGTCACAATTTGATCTGTTTTTAGTCAGGACATGCAGTGTGAATTGTGGGACCTTACAAACACAGATGTGTGTCTTTCAAAATGATGTCAAGTCAATTTGCCACACAAACTCCAATCAAGGATAATTCGAACAAAGAGGAATACTACAGTCCACAGTCTGAATACTTTTAGAAATGAGGAATTTCAGTTTGAGTTTTGATAAAATTTGCAGACCCTTCTGAAAACGTGCATTCACTTTATCATTATGGGTTATTGAGTGTAGACTGACGGGGAAATTTATCCATTGGAAATTAAGTCTGCAAAACAAAATGCGCAGAAAGTGAAGGGTCTGTATACTTTCTGAATCCACGGCATCAATCTATTACAGTTCATGGTATATACAATGGGTGTACTTAAATCAGGTGACTTACCTTGGTACGGATGCGCAGATGTGGGTAGGGCACAAACTCTGGTCTCTCAGGGTGGTGTTGTGACTTAAGGTAAGCATTCAGCATGCAGACAGCTACACCAGGAATAGCCACCACAAATGAAAGAATCTTCCATGTGCGGGCTGTTTAAAAAAAAAAAAAAAAAAAAAAAGTAACAATTATTAAAGCATAATATTAATTCTGGTCACATTTTAAGCGGAACTAAACTGTACTAACCGCAAAACAACTCTCTCTAAGGTCTTTTGATCCAGATAATCCAATCTGTAAATTTAAACCACAGACTTTCCATCCTGTAAACCTAATTTCTTAATATTCCACAACCTGGACCAGTGTCTTCAAATCACAATGTGACTGCCCATAGCTATATGTACACCATTTATTCCATTTGACTATGTTTTGTGCACCTAAAGTTACTAAAAAACACCAAGTCAGTAGTGCGGACTGAAGTGGCAACTTGATGATTTGCAATCCTGCCCACCACTCCTTGGCACAGCAGAGGAACAGAGCCCAAACCTCATCTCATGTCTGTCAAAATAGTCACCCGAATGACCCTTAAAACTTCAGGATCAACATTCTGTTAACAGATGAATTAGAACTGCAACATCAGCATCATCATCATTAGGTGCTACAAAGCCAGTAAGAAACAGTGTAGCAGATACACTGGGGTCCTGTCTTAACGTGCTTGACCAGTTAAGAGATCAGATACAGGCGATACGCAACTTTAACAACCACTAACGGCACATGCAGTGAATACACTGGACTTATAGTTTTCATCCTCTTTCTTTGTACGTTTTGCATTCGTTTGCTCAGAGGTTGATGCACTTGCTGCTTCCTGAGCAGCTCGTT
The DNA here is from genome assembly GCA_026402145.1 of Polypterus bichir lapradei. Taxonomy (NCBI): domain Eukaryota; kingdom Metazoa; phylum Chordata; class Cladistia; order Polypteriformes; family Polypteridae; genus Polypterus; species Polypterus bichir. Next base: position 13,530,756 of record JANRMT010062824.1, on the reverse strand, counting down.
TTCCCCACTCTATAGAGGACAACTTCTTTTCTTTCGTCAGCATCTTTTCTCGTTAAAACAGATTGAGTCGGCGTTTGTGTTGCAATTACTTAGTACATTTTTCTTAATTTTTCCACTTAAGCTGGCACTCAAGTCTTCAATCTGCCTCAAGAATGATTTACGATATGAAGAGGTAGGGGAAGTGACGGTGAAGGTGGTAGGTAATGAGAATGGTGCCACACAGCTACCCTGCTGGTCACTGCCGAGAGTTGATTCTACAATTAAAATAAAAACAGGAATAAGAATAATCACCCTGAAAGCAGACAGTAGATGTCACAAAGTATATGTGTACCAAATTTCAGGTCAGTGGTCAAACAGTTTGCGAGCTACAGATGATTTAAAATCCTGGACATCCACCGTAGTGTATTTTATAGAGAGAGAGATACAGAGAGAGAGAGAGATAGATACAGAGAGAGAGAGATACAGAGATAGATAAAGCTGCGTTAGCCCGTGCTGTAAAAAGCCTTGGGTCCTAGAAACTATTAAAATTGTCACAAAAACTGATATCCAGAGATGTCAGGTAGTTGAAAGGAACTACTCTTGGCATCTCTCTCTCCTTGGAGGATTCGTTTTTGCTGAAATGCTCACATCATTTGTGCATTAGCGGTGGGAGGAAAAGTAAAAGGGATACTGTTTTGCCGGTGTTAGTGGCTAAGCGACTGTCTTTCTTCTGAGGTTTCATTTTGCCGACATGCTCGCCACGCTTGTGTTATTAGCGGCTAAGCGAGTTGTCCGTTTCCTCGGAGGCAGAGCCCTTACTCCGGCTCCACCTCTCACTTCCGGGCCACACAGACGCACGCACTTCCACGCGCAGACGTTTATATATAAGATTATGTGAAGAGTCTGGAGAAAGCTGAGCTACTGGGATGCAATAAGCCACCAGTAATGGACTGGACAATTATCTAACTTCGCCCCAGGGTATCTTGAAATGAGGCCTGTAGTGGCCCTTCAAAAAGCATCAAAGTGAGATTTTCTCCACAGATGTTACCGACTGGAATTTTTGGCTTTCCTCTCCATTATCAACTGGCTGAACTTCAACATTTACTTAATGGACTGATATTCTTCTTGTCAGTTGCCGCCTCCTCCTCTCATTCACTGTGCTGCTATTCACAATTCACTGAAAAGGGCAGCCTGTAAAAGAATCCCATGGAATTTGAGTGCCTCTTTTAATTTAGCGCAACAATTGTTAAGGCACCATTACTTATCTCTTTGTGTTTGTGAGCCTCTGCTCATCACTTCTGCCTTTTCCGTTTGCTTCTAGACTCTGCCTTCTTAGTTTACAAATAGGTTAAGTGTTTTTTTAAAAGGGTCTTGAATCCTGTATGCCAAAAGTGACTCTACTCCGTTGCGACCTTGAGCAAGGCCCTTAACCTGCAATTGCTGCGTCCTGGGTATGACATTAATCTGCATCCAGCCCTGCATGTAGGCCCTCCAATCTGCAGGGAAAAACCTGGGGGTTGGTGGCAGAATTGGCACTCCAGCCATCATAAAAAAAAAAAAAAAAAACTTCACACTTGTTCTATTCCATCTGAATTCGTGTGGTGCTGAGGTGTCACCCATTGCATGGCTGCACTCGGGTCCTAAGCTGGGATCCTGAGCAGGTTTGTCATGTGGTGGGTACGGCAATGCGCTGTATCAGCGTGTGCCCCTAACCTCCTCCTCCTCCTCGATAAATCCTGGATTAGTCTGCATCCAGACTGGCGAACATACTGTGTTCCATTAGCAATACATAACAAGAGCTTATCAGCAAAATGTGTAAACCTGATACAAATGTGAAACACCAATAGCAATGACTTCAGAGAAAGGCATTTTAAATGGCACGCCATGCCGGGTCTCTTCCTCCTAAACATTAACTCAAGAAGATAGGTTGAGGCATCAAGATGACTTTTAAACTCCTCTGGGGGTAGCCTTGGAAAAAGTATGGAAAGCACTTCTTTAGGCTTCAGTAACGTTTACAGACCACTGCACTGCTTGCTTTTAGTGTCTTGTGAATGTGTGACAATGTCAGTGGCTCTGTAACAAGTGTGCCACCTCAAGGACAAGACTGTGTTCATTAATGTATAATTTGTGTTACTATTGATAATGTTCATAGAGACCATTTTGGTGTTTTATTGACTTTTGAACATGTCCACTCCCTCAACAGGAATCTCATTTATTTATTTTGAAATAAAATGATTTTTAATTTCGAGTGTCTTGTTCTAATCCCTCAACATCCGTCACCATTGGATTAAAAATAGTACTGAAATATCAATACTTTTCACACTATTGTATCTAAGTTAATAATTCTGGTGGTGTGGCATCCTTACCGGGACTGCCATGCACACACAAACATGGAAAGCACACGCAAACTCGGCAACGAAACGTCACAGAGACGACTCGAAATTCATTTTTGAAACTGGGAGGGAAATCTTCCCCCCCTTAAACTTACCACATTTATTTTAGACACTGTGGTGAGGGGGTGGAATTGTGCTGGAAAGGTCAAAACGCCACAGTTACAAAGGCACGCGGTTGTGACCAGGGCTGTGCAGTCAGTAGATAAATCCCTCGACTCGGACTCCTCAGTTTCCGGTACTTCTGACTACGACTCTGACTCCCCTCTATTTAATATGCTAATGTATTTGCCATGTTGATTGAAGGAAGGCAACATAAACGTCATTTCACCAGTGGCTAGGAAGCTAACTCTCTACCGTACTGGCCAGTTTAAACAAAAGACAAGAACCCCTGAACACACATCAGGCCACAGCACACACCTCCACCTCCATCATCACACTTTTTTACACTCATATTAACTTGTTAAATACATTACATCTGAAGTAAAAAGAACACTTTTTTTGTAAATTACCATAATCCAGATTACAATATGTGAATATCAGGTTATATAATCGCTCAGCTGAACTTCACACTAGTAGTAACACAACTCTGCACTCAGCTTTATTCTTACATCAGAGAAGTACTTCATTATGACTACTGTTTGTGAAATGGGACATTTGAACTTGCTGTGGTTTTCTTTCATTACAATTTAAATTTATTAGGAGTCGGAACATTTTTGCCGACTCCGAGTACCCAAAATTGTCTCCGACTCCTTGACTCCGAGTCCACAGCCCTGGTTGTGACATTTAAAAAAAAATAAATAAATAAAAAAATTAAAAATAAAAATTTCAAGCATTAAGTTCAGACAGCAGAGAAGCCTGCAATTCAGATCACTCAAAACCAGACATAGCGACATTCCACGCTAGACATCTCACAAAAGTTCAGCCTACAAGTCCCTACACAACTGCTAGATGTCAGTTTTGAGTTCCAAAAAAGTTTGTGTGTTGATTATTTGGATAAACCACTTAACAATTCTCATGTCTGCCCATTAATCTTCAATGTTAAATTCTTAACGTAGATTTTCCTCCTGGGAGAAATTCAGCAAAGGGGTGTGCGCAGCGAACAGGACTGGAGTCTGTCAGTCTACTCCAGCTTTCTAGCATTTCAAACCACAAGACTGGATTTCATTTTTGCTGGCCCTATTGATTGTAGCCACGCAGCAGACCTGATTATTAATTTCCAATGGTTGGCGGCACAATGGTCAGTGCTCCTGCTTCACAACTTGTGATCTACATATCGGGTGTAAGAATACGTGTGTGAATGAGAGGGAGGTCAGTGGAATGGGGAGGGTGCAGGGAGTAGAGTTGGTGAAGGTGGAGGAGTTTAAATACTTGGGATCAACAGTACAGAGTAATGGGGAGTATGAAAAAGAGAGTGCAGGCAGGGTGGAGTGGTTGGAGAAGAGTGTCAGGAGTGATTGGTGACATACAGGTACCAGCAATAGTGAAGGGAATGTCTACAGGGCGGTAGTGAGACCAGCTATGTTATATGGGTTGGAGACGGTGGCACTGACCAGAAAGCAGGAGACAAAGCTGGAGGTGGCAGAGTTAAAGATGCTAAGATTTGCACTGGGTGTGATGAGGATGGACAGGATTAGGACATTAGAGGGTCAGCTCAGGTTAGACAGTTGGGAGACAAAGTCAGAGAGGTGAGATTGTGTTGGTTTAGACATGTGCAGAGGAGAGATACTGGGTATATTGGGAGAACGGTACCAAGGATAGAGCTGCCAGGGAAGAGGAAAAGAGGAAGGCCTAATGGCGCTTTTCCACTGCATAGTACGGCACAACACGGTTCAGTTCAGCTCACTTTTGGGGGGTTTTCCCACTGGGAACAGTACCTGGTCCTTTTTTTAGTACCATCTCAGCCGAGGTTCCAAGCGCGCCGAACCGTTACCAAAACGTGACGTGTAAACTCTGCTGGTCACTGATTGGCCGGAGAAAATCGTCATTACTGCGTCACTGAACTTGCGACACGAGACACAACAGACCCGCTAGATTTTTAGCACAGCCAGCGAAGCATTTTAATGTTACACTGGCAGGTAAGTTCATTTTATGCTTTGCAACAGTGAAAAAAGTTAGCTAGTGATGTGCTTTTTTTAGATGCTTACCCTTGCGCGTCGTCGAGCTAAAGTGTTGTCGTTGTCTGCATGTTGTTGTAAAAGTTCCAAAACTCTCTTGTTTTTTTTTAGCTGTGTTTTCTTTGGCTGCCATCAGCCTCTTCTGAAACAAACTCCTTCGTCTTGCTGTTAAAAACATCCACATGCCGAGAATGAAGAACACCATTCCGTCGATATGCTCCATTGTTGTGTGTTTGTTTGTGGCGCGTTTACGATGATGTCACGGCAGTAGAGGCGGCGCAACTATAACGACACGTGAATAATCCCGCCCACTCTAAAGCGGTACTAAACTGCAGTCGAAACGCAAACCGAGCCGAACTGAGCCGAACCAAGGTGAGCTGTACTGAACCGTGCTGTGCCGTACTATGCAGTGGAAAAGCGCCATAAGAGATGTGGTGAGAGAGGACATGCAGGTGATGGGGGTGACAGAGCAAAATGACAAGGATAGGAAAATGTGGAAAGAGATGATCCACTGTGGCGCCTCCTAACGGGAGTAGCCAAAAGAAGATGATATCAGGTCTAAGTTGTTCTCCCCTCAAACTGATTTTTTTCCACGTCCCAAAAGAGGTGAAATGTTGATTCTGAATTTGTGTCTAATGACAGTTGGTGTGACTGATCAGCTGTCTACAGCAGTAGGGTGTTGTACACCATGTTACCATGATGGATGCAGTAAGAAGTCAAGCAAAATGACACCTTTTACTGGCTAACTGCACAGATTACAGTATGCATGTTTTCGAGGCAACTCCGGTCCCTTCTTCAGGCAGGGTGACCTTGCATATTGTAACCTGTTCAGTTAGCCAATAAAAGCTGTCATTTTGCTTGACTTCTCATTACAGCTGCCTCATAACCTGAACCGTACCTGACTGGCTCTGATAATACAAGGACTTGTCTTCATTTAATCAAACTTATGCCATCCCAACACATTTTCAATCAATGCCTCCCATGAACAAACAAACATATCTGTGCTTTTGAAACGTCTGTGTAGTTAATTATTTACAGCTAAATAAACAAGCAGCCAATTCACTTACAACATCTGATCATGGGTACCATTCTGCCACCCAGGACTGGTATGAGGGCCGTTTTCTTACCATTAGAAATGGCACTGCTGTGGATATGGAGGCGAGTAGTTTACACATTTTAAACTTTGGACCCTGGGGTAGCCCTTATTCCAAAAGGGCAGAAACAGAGAGACGCCCCAAGGAGAGTTAAGCCCCTCAAATGCCGGTTACACACTGTGGTCTGCTGCCATTAAATATGCTGCATAAGTGAAAGTGTGTGTGTGCCCCTGTGCAGTCCTCTCCCAAAAGTAACTTTAGAATATTGTGTTCATAAGAATTACTGATGAATGCTTGGAAATTAACATCCTTTTTTTTTTTTTTTTTATCCGACACCTCCTGACTCGCAGGTACGAGAAAACCCTCACATATGACATACCATTCAACTCGTCTTGCTGTTAAGTTATGCAAGGTGGCTGGCCCAAACGACACTCTTTTTTATGCAATTTTTGTTAAATTATTTTGTGCAGGAAATGACACTCTTATAATAAAAAGAAGACCATAAAGGGTCTTCAGCTGTGAATGAGACATTAACACACCCCAGGGGTTAGCACTTTAATGGGATGTGGGGGGTCAAAGTTGCTGATCTCAAACATAACATTTTTGGTATTGGATTCTTTACCGCTGGTCCAAATCCTCTAAGGACCACTCCCAGATGGTTAAAAAAAATGACAATTTTCTCACATTAGCATTTTAGATTATTTCAAGGTCAATGATTACTTTTGATCATTTATTAGGGACCCTGGACCTCTATGGACCCCTCTGTGAGGGTGAAAAATGACAATCTAGAATCTTTACACTTTTCAACTGAAGCACTCACAGCCTTAAAGTTGAGGAGACACGTACCGTAATTTCCTTTACCACACTACTACTTGCTCAAATGGAAGAATCCCACCACTCTAAAGTCGGTGGGTAACTGATGTTCTATATTACTTGAAACTGGGAAGAAATTAAATTTTCACTTAGATCTGATCAAAACGTTTTTAAAATATAGCAGGAACTAATCAATAACATTTTTGAATATAAGCTTCCGTTTCGGGGTACTGGATACCCACCCTTCTTTTCTTGCTCCTTTTATGGAGTAGCTTCGTTTGCTGGTACTTTTCTCTTGGGTGCGGGATGCATTTTGCTTTGATTTGTTCAAATTGATGTGACTGTATGGAATGCTATCGGTTTCTAATTAAAATCAATAAATAAAAAATCGAAACACTCACTTTAATATTTTAAATACTTTAACGCCACTGTTTTTGTTTATTATGTACTTCTACCTAATGAAGTAAGTCCTCACATTTCTTATAACACACCGAATTTGGAAGGCTTACTGTAATTCAGAGCTTTCTCCTTTTTGGATTACTTAGGTTGTTAACTGCGCAAAATACTACAAGCACTTAAAAATTCAATGGACTTCGGGATTCCAAGCGAATGCTCCATGTCAGCCCATCACGTCGATTGCGTTGTGCGGAGATCGACATATTATATTAGAAAAGCTTTAAAAGGATACGGTAAGGAATACTGGCGTTGATCACGGAACAGACCAAACCCGTGTCCCAATTAAATTATATACTTAAGCTTTCAGTGTGAATTTACTTACGAGAAAACATATACATATTATATACTACAGAAGCTATGGCGGGCAAGGTCACCTCGGCCTGGAGTCTCACTCGCCATTCCTGAAGGACAACACTAATAAACTCATAACAGCACCCACTCGTTCCTGCTGCCCGTCACTCTTACCTGCCTGGTGTTCCTCAGCATGAGCAGCTGCGGTCAGCTGACGAGCTGGTGCAGTAACAAAACGACGAACCACTTGAGAAAAACGTCCTGCAGCCGCCATTTTCGCTCGGTATGACAGAGTAGAGAGGCGCACGCCGGAAACGGAAGTACATCGGTGCTTCCTTGTAAATGGCTCAACGTGACCCCGTTGCCCTAACGTGACGTCACAGAAGGCGGGGCCAGTCGCCGTCAGTACGAGAAGGGTCCGGTCAATACGGTCGCATTTCAATCGCTTTTCCTTACATGCCTTGAGACGTTGTGGGTGTTTCGTTTCTTGTGTCGTTTGACCTTAATACGCATAAACTATTGTTCTCCTTTTACGAATATCAGATTATATTTTAATTGGAAACAAATCGCTGTACAACAATTCTTGGATGGAACAAGGAACTTGGTTTATCTCGTACGGAGCCTCGGAAAGGACGTGGGTAGAAAAAAAAATAAACGCGGGGAACGATTTATAGTTCTTCCGCACGTTTTAATTAGAACGTTACCTGGATTTTGTTAATTCATACGTTTACTTAACCGTTCCCACAATTTGGTTAACGCGTGTGCCCGTACTCTGCATAAACCCTGATGCGCTTGTTGTATACTAAAATATAGCTAAAACAAAAAAATAGTTGACCTGTGGGAGATTACTGGTCTGATAGGTACTGGCACATCTCCAGGATGTGCATAATTTAGGAAAATAACTGCTTATGGGCTGCACTGTATACAGCAGCAGTGGGCAAGTTGTCTAAATCGTCTGCAAAATGAATGCTACTGGTTATCACAGGTACAACGCTAATGGGAAACACGATAAAAATGAAACGTGCAGTGCCAGATCGACCCTTTAGAGAAAAAAGAAGGTCCTTATGTGGTCGGGATTGCCAGAGGGTCTTCATTTTTCTCGCCAAACTTAGGCCAAAAAGTACCCCAGAAGTACCAGAACTAACCCAATAACACTTGACAAATTGAACAATATAACAAAAATATAAGCAAAACTAATTTTTCCACATAGTATTTCGTATTTGAAAATCATTGTGAAAACATTCTATATTCCACATGCAAACTGCATAAATTCATTTTCTTTAACTATAGTGTCAGTGACACAACATGACATTCAGTGCAGCATGGTGACATGCATCAACAGTGTCAGGGATAATGCAAATGCCAGAAAATATGAATCATGTTAAAAGGAAAGCATAAACAAATGTAGTGTATGCAGAACAAACAGTCAAAAGAAATTGTTCATGGTATGCAAGGTGCAGGACACCATTTTGTGTCTGGCTGTACGACAATGTTAGCTGCTAACAGGAATACTTTAACGGTATAGTAGAAAAGAATGTACGTTTTAGAATATTGTCAACTAGCAGAAATGTAAAGCATCGAGGTTATCACTGCCCTTGTCTTCCGTTGATGAAGCACAGATGTCTGATGTGTACAGCTAACTGCAATTCAGCAACCTTGACTATGCTGTCAACAACGACCAGCTTCGCGGGCTGACATCCGACGTCAAAAAGACTCCGAGCATTAGAATGAGCAGCTAGCTGTGTCGCGACAGTGCTTTTCAGTTGCCCCGATTAGCGCCAATATCACATCGGCAATACTTACAGAAGGCTTTTGTGGTGTCTGCTGGAATTCTCTGGATCCAGTCCTTAAATTACTCTTCTTTTTCCCACTCTGCACAGCACCGTCGCTTGAATTTCGACCACTTACCCATGATGACGACATGATTAAACGAGATGCTCCGAAAGTTTTATCGGCGTTCGATGAGCACATATTTAATCAAACATATCTTTGAAAGAATACAAGTCTGTACGTTTATTTTCACACACCATACAATAACCGGTTGATATGACGTCATTGATGAGGTTGAACTATTGGCCAAAAACTCGCACATGGCTGTTAAAACTAGCTCAAAAACCGCAACCTGCCACCATCTAAATTTTCCCACAACAGTATTTGAATAGAAGATCAATTTGGCATGAAAACCTCCCAAATGCAACACTTTGTGTCCATCCAGTGATAGCCCTGCAGTCTACCTGCATCTTGCAAATAAATGATTAGCAGTAAAGTCTGGTAAAGTTGGTATGGCGTCGTTGGCCATACCTCTACCTCATCGGAAAACCTCTACAGCTGCCACGTGCTCAAAGCAACGCTCCATAAGGCAGGAGTCACTACAATGAGACCATAACTCATTCCCAAATCAAGAGAAATTGCTTTATCACAGTGTCTTTAGCCCAAAGGGTCCCCGCTCCAATCTGGGAGTGCTACCGTGGCTGCAGGTTTTCATTCTAACCTTTTTCTTAAACGGTGACCAGTTTTCGACACTAATTAACTGCTTTTCCCTTCATTTTAATTGACTTGTTTGTTTACTACTGATTTCTCCCAATTGCTTTATTTTTACCAAATAGAAATGAGATATGAAGTTAGTGAGCCAATGTATGACCATCTAAAATCGAGCCCTCAGACTCCAACCAATTTCTAGTTAGAAACCAATTCTTGTTTTTTTGCTATATTTTGTTAAATTTATTTAATTCAGTGGCAAGTCATTTTGCCACAGCACACATTTGCAAAACTGTTGCGTTTCTTTTTTCTTAGAGCCTTGTGCTTGTTGTGGACCCGAGCAGATCGGTATCACCGAGACTTTCACCTTTCTTTGTTTTCAGATGTACGATGGACACAGGTTAACTGGTCATGTGTCAGCTCATTTTGTATCTCGTTATTGTCAGTCAGTCATTTCCCAACCTGCTATATCCTAACACAGGGTTACGGGTGTCTGCTGGAGCCAATCCCAGCCAACACAGGGCGCTAGGCAGGAAACAAACCCTGGGCAGGGTGCCAGCCCACCGCAGGGCACACACACACCAGGGACAATGCACCTAACCTGTATGTCTTTGGACTGTGGGAGGAAACCCACGCAGACACTGGGAGAACATGCAAACTCCACTCAGGGAGGACCCGGAAAGTGAACCCAGGTCTCCTTACTGCAAGGCTGCAGCGCTACCACCGCACAACGTGCCGCCCCATCTCGTTATTGTTTCTCTACTAATTAAGGAAAAAAAAAATTATTAAGGGGTCTGAGTCGTAAAAAAAAAAAAAAATAAGACCAAGGATATTAATTAACAGGAAAAACTGGTCTCTAATTAAGAAAAGGGTTAGAATGAAAACCTGCAGCCACAGTAGCCCTCCAGGACCAAATTTATGAGACCCCTGCTTGAGGCATCAGCCTGTCCATATACTACAAGGGCACCACAAAGTGCACACATTAGCTAAATCGAGCAAATGTTTAAATGAAAATGTGTACACAAAATGTAATTCACTCCTGATTTTTTAAATTTCTACCCACATCCTCCCTGGGACTCTGTAATAGAACACCTACTGCATAATAAACGTTTGTTGGAGACTTCTGTTCAAAGTAGAATATACATTTTAGCCAAAAAGAATACAATTTGATCATTAATGCAATAAAAATCAACATTTCTAAGAATGGTATAGAGTACTTTTTCAAATTGTGTTGCCCGTTTTTCCCCCATCTTCCATTGTTTAAATAAACGTGCACTTAATTCTTTTAACATTTGCTTGTATCTAATTTATTTAAATTCTCTATTACATGGTTAAACACTATATGCTGTTTATGAAGTAAATATTTATGTTTCTCTTTCTCATAAAAGCTGAAGAAATTCATTTTAAAATGTTAAAATGGGCAGAGTTTGACATTTTGGTTTGAGTGGGCAGACGAACCAGCAAACAAAAAAATGTGAAAAATGTCCATGGAAAAAATAAAAATCTATCATATCTCATGTTGCATAATCCCAGGTCTGTGATCCAGTCGCTTGCTCAAAACATGTAAAATGAATACTTTTTTTGCTAAAATATTGTTAAACACCAGAAACCCAAACAACTCACGGGAGTGGCTGTATGAGTTGAAGACCCACCTTTCACCGCCACTGGTTGGTCAAGAGTCTGCTCTGCCCTTTCTTCTGTGTTACTAGAGCAGTCCTGCCTGCCATAGATGTGGACCCCCCCCCCAAATGCTCATAAATGTCCATATATTTAGAAGTGAATATAGTGACTTTTTAATTTATTTTCTTACCTTTTACAAATTTACACCCTGAAAATATTTTCTTCATATAACAAGCCATGACAGAAAACAAAAGGCACCCATTTTATGAGTATTCTTTTTTCTCCTTATCAAAGTTTACAGTTATATTGAAGCCCTACATAATATAAATTAGCTTAAATGAATTTTATTAAGTATACATTTATGATTAAGATGACCAAATGCAAATTGTTAATCAGTGACAGAACTGTCGCCTTAAAAAAATGAGAACCCGAGCTCATTAATTGCTATAATTCTTTTTAAGACATGGAGGACCATAAGCCTTTGCTTTTGGCACAGGCATTTTATAGAACAAACCCATTCATTTAAAAAAGGGATTACTCAATAGTTCTGAGGATGAGAAACTCAAGTTCGGTAGTGCATGACAGTGTACAATGCATAGTGCAAAGACACTTTTAGTCCAGAATCCATAAATGTCCGTCAGAGTTGTAAGAGTTTTTAAACAAATCCTAGAACTTTCATTTACGTACAGGTCATGGCTACATTTTGTAATTAAATAAACTGTACAAATTTGTTTTACGACCTTTTTTGGACCAACACCATTCCAAATAGAAAAAGTGGATAATTCATCCAGGCTGTAACGCTACATTTATAGCATACGGTCCTTGAGGATGCTACTTCACAAGATGATCGTTGTTCAAAGCGCAATTCCAAACCACATATCAAAAGTTCAAACCCCAGTGTACAGAGAAAGAAAGTAAATGTACAAGAGAAAAATGGGGTATATCAGAAGTGGTTTCTTGGTCTTGAACTCATCACCAACAAGCAGGGAAGCGGCACTATAAGCAGCCCAAAACACTCCAAAGAGCTGAAACAAAAAAGCAAATGTTAAAAAAAAAAACAACGACAACACTGCCACTTTCATATATTGCTGAAACGGTCTGTTTTTTATTAAAGATGTTTTTTGAATAAGTTATGCTTTCCTAAAAAAAATCGAAAAGATACAACTTACTTTTGATATTGAAAGTACTGAGAACTAAATAATTCAAGTGCATACAATCTAGAGTTTAATAATATAATAATTTCTTCTGCATGTTTATAACACAATCAAAATTTAAAGAAAAAGCTCATAGCATACCTTTACCACTGTTGATAGCACGTCAAATCCTCCAACTATCAAGAGTAAAGGTGATATTACTATTAGTGGAAGCAAGGAATAGCCAATAACCCCAAGAACCTGTCCATAAGAAACCTAGCAAATGGACAACATGAAAACAATGTTATTAGAGTATTTTATTATGATATTAACCAACTTGGAATTTTCAGTTGTGTGGTTTACTGTATTTATCTTCAAAATATTCTTAAATCAGATGCCAACAGGTCCAGACCATGAATAGCACCCAAAGGAGAAAACGCTCCATATAAAACAACAACCTCAATTTTTTGAAAAACCTAGACACAACATATAAAATAAAAATTAAACAGACAAATATTATTTAAGCAACTGGTTGGTTTGTACTATAAAGGGACTCAAACACTAAGCATTACCCAAAACTTGCACTGAACCATGGAAATGCTCAATATTATAAATTGCAGACTACAATATGAGCTAGGAAGTTCTTTGCCAACACTGTTAGGCACTGTAAACTACAATCTACAGGTACATGAAACATACAAATTAGTTAAATGTCATTCATCAATGAATACTGTTTGTCTATTATTCACTGGTTTCTCTGTTAAGGCTCAAAAAATGACATATGTCCAAAACTTCTTCAAAACACTGCAATAATTCATTAGTGCAATTTCAGAATAAGCATGCCGGGCTGGTGACTTATTCTACTAATTGTTCTGTTATATTTAAACAATTAGAAGGGGTTTTTCTGCTTGAGTTTCCTCTTTGGGATATAGCGGGGTGTTGTTTTGATCTTAATTTTGTTTTGCTCCCTTGCATTTGCTTTTCTTTTGTTTTAAAGTAAACTGTAGTATCTGCTATACTGTTATTATTTGATTTGATTGAGTAGTTTATCGCCGTAATGTTCTGCCTTTTAAAAATAAAAAAAAAGTTTACTTTTTGCATTCCTTTTCTTTTGTTCACATAAATCTCTTTCTTGGGTTTCTACTTATGCTGTCCAGTTGTACAAGAATACTCTATTTTTCTTCTTCTGCACAAGAATGGAGTAGAAAGTAAAACTGCCCCACTAAAAGACAGAAATATTGTCAACTCACAATGGAAAATATCAATTGTTAAATATAAAACTCATGACTTTACTGGCCCTGAGTGCTTACCCATTAACTAAAACTACATATAGAAGTAAGATATTAGAGATACAACATTACTGACTTATGGTGCTCGAGGCTATCACATATGCAGGTGTATCTGATATGGTTGAGGATTTCTGCACAGTTCAGTGCTAGGTATCTCTTAATTTGCTTTATAGTCTGTTTCAAGTCTCATGTGATGAAACAAAAAGACTTATTTTAACTTCACACTTTATATACTTACTTCACCACCTAGAACTCTGGCAAGCAGAAAGATTGTCAATGATCCAAATATCCAGATTGTTATGATCCAGGATACAACCTAAAGTATAAAGTAGAACAACTAGTTAATTACATTATGATTTTTAATTTACTATGATTTCTTTCTATGTAAAAGTTAAAATAACTGATGGATTTCCCAAAAGTAAAAGTTATTTTTTCTTTTATTTTTGATTACCATTTAGCTGTAGTAGGCATCAAACTCTTACTTTATTAATAGGGTGGGTTATTGTTTTCATCCTTGACACTCAATTCATTCTCAACTGATGGTGGTACAGTACTCTTTATCGCTATATGGCTGAGTATTTCTACACATCTTAGTTTCAGATATCCTTGAAATTAGGGGTGTTGAAATGAATCACTCGATGCATCGCAATGCAGACGTGGACGTTTCTGCATCGATGCAGTGGCAGAACATAATCGATTTTATCATAATGACATTGCTTCTAGTTAAAAAGTCGTCCTGGTAGTGACTGTGGCTGCCTGATCCGAGTACAGCGCTGCTCCATGTAGAAGTAACTCATCTCACTGACGTCACTCACTGCATACTCACCGGTAGAGCATGGCGGAGGGAGGCCGAGAGATTAAAAACGCTCCAGACATTTTAAAAGCTGATATCTGGACTCATTTTGGATTTTACAAACTGATTGGGAAGCATGAACTGGACAAGTCGTATGCGGTGTGTAAAGCCTTACACACAAAAATTTAAATATGTTGGGAACACTACCAACTTAAGAAATCACGTTAACCGGTTTCACCGGCCAGAGAAATCCCAAACCCAGCACAGGCAAGAATTTATGAGACTCTGTCCACAATACCGCCTAGCTCTGAGAAAGGGAAGAAAATAACCCAAGCTGTGGCAGCCTTCATAGAGAAAGATTTACAGCCATATTCCGTTGTGGACAACGCTGGGTTTCAGCATCTGTTACAGATGTTGGAGCCGCGGTACAATGTTCCGTCACCCAGCCACTTTACAGAAAAGGTTATACCGGCTCTTTACCATGAAACCAGAGCCCAGATAACAGTGTCAATGAGCAAAGCTAGTCGGGCAGCAAAAACGTGATTCATGGACTTCAGTGGCAAAGTAGTCTTATGTTACAGTAACAACAAATTACATTAGCGAGGACTGGCAGATTATGTCCCATGTGCTGCAGACGAGAGCTGTGTTTGAGTCTCACACAAGCACGCATCTAGCAGAGCTACTGTCTCATGCTGTGGAAGAATGGAAGCTATCAAACAAAGATGTGCTGCTCGTTATGGACGATGCTTCAATCATATTGGCTGCAGCTCAAGTCTGAAAACTCCAGCATATAAGATGCTTCTCCCACATGCTGAATCTCGCCTCTCAGCAGGCCCTTAAAGTGGCCACACTCGCCAGACTTCTGGGAAGAATCCAACATATATCGACATTCTTCCATCGCTGCACTACAGCCAGCCACCTTTTGAAAGTGAACCAGAAACGCCTGTGGTCACTGCAAAAAGATCCACTCTCAAACCAGAGCACGTAGATCACCTTGTGTTCTTGCACTAAAACCTACAAATTCCCAAATGCTAAAACCAGTGCCTGTGATGTTTTGCACATTCAAAAAGTGCCCAGTGCTGATGTTAAAGATTTTATTTTGTGTAGTTCTTATTTTGTATTTTGCACAATAGTAGTTTCTGCAGAGCAGGTTTTCCCCACAGCCAGAGATGAGGTCACTGCAGAAAGATCCACTCCCAAACCACAGCATGTTGTTCAACTGGTCCCAAATGCTGAACATTGACTAATTTGTAATTTGTCTTTGTAATGTGGTGCACTTTCAGGAAGTGCCCTGTACACAGTGCTGTTATTTTATGTTATAGATTTTATTTTGTATATCACAGCACCACAGAATGTTTTCTTTTTGAAGACTGACCATATTCATACAAGATGTAAGCTAGGCCTACACTATTTGTTTCTGTTTACAATGTAATGAACACCATTTCTGTTTACATTTTGATAAGCTATGTCTATATTATTTATTTCTGTGCACAATTTAATGTAATTGTGACAATTTCTGTTTACATTTTCAGGTTTTGTTAAATAAAAACGGGAGCTTACATCTCACTGCTTGTATTTGTACTTGAAAACATAATGTGAAGTAATGTAGAAAAATTGATGGGCTGCATCGTGATATCGAATCGAATCACTGATTTGATAATCATAATCAAGTCGAATGACCAGCAAAGATACACACCTCTACTTGAAATGCATATTTATCCTTTCAGTTCCATTCAATTTATAGTTGGTTTTATGTATGTCTGTATTAAAAATGTCCCTAATACTCCTAAGCCATACACCTTATGTAATGTCATTATGTCTTTCTTTATGGATATAAAGCACACTTTCCTACGGTACTATAACACTATAACTCTTCAGTAATTATTTCCCTCCTAGTACATGTACAATACAAATTACAAATACCTAAATTACACAAGTTGTAAATACAAATACCTAAATTACACATGTTTATTGTAACTTTGCAAAAGCTGTTGTAGCCTCTTCAAAAGACCAACTCTTCTGCAGATCGCTCTCAAAATACAACTACAAACATAATTACTGTATTTAGAATTCTAAGTCTAAAAACTGTAAAACAGTAATTAAGTCAAGAATTAGTATGGTGAATGATAAATTATTATCTACTTCAGAGCCTTGGCACCTACTTACTCTGAACTGGCCATATAGTGAGATCATTGAGAAGAAAAGGACCACAGCCAGAGGCCCCCAAAAATCTGGGTTGTCTCTCACCACTTGTCGGTTAAACCCCAAGGAAGGCATCGGCATCAGCACACAGCGGATTTTGTAATATATGTCTTTGAGATCAATATCAAGTTCTTCCCTGTGTTAAAAACATATTTAGACAGACATATTTAGACAAAGAAAAAATGTGGAAAGCATATTATCATACAATCATTTACCCTTGCATGTTTGTTCAACATTTCCTAATTTTATTTCCTAAACTGCCAAATTCATTTCACTGTAAATCCAGTTTTTTTTTTTTTTTTTTTTAATTTTGCAGAATCATCCATAGTTATTTTCAAATAATTTAGCTTGCATCTGAATTATATTGAATTGAACCTCGTTATTTTTAATTGTATTTTTAAGGATTTTGTAAAGCACCGTCTTCACTATTTACTCATTGAACGGCACCATTTTAAACATGTATTTATTCTAGAAAAGTATGTGGAAATACAAGATTATAATTCATAAAAGTACTAGTACAGAAACATTTACTGCTACACTGGAATCAGCCAGTGAAGTAATGTGTAAAAACATGAAGTGTTCAGACAATGAGTCTGCACAGAGATATTCACACCTCGTCAGTCGGTGTTCAGGTGAGAGTTTATGGAAGAGGAACCGCCAGCACTGGACTAAAGCAAATGGGGAGACTGTACTAAGTCAAAACTGTGATGAAGATCAATAGCCATTACTAACATCACGCAACGTGGGCGACTGTCATGGCATAAAGCAGGATTTATGAAAGTAATATGTTCAAGCAGGTTTTAATTAAAATAACTAATGAACTGTATTAAGAAACAGCTCTGAATTAATGAACTCCTACTGACATTTATGCAACCCCGTCTAAGTTAATAAACTATAGCTTAAATTGTATTTTAATATAAGAGTGCGTACAAAAAAATATTTTATGATAGAATAACTCCACGTGATATGTCTCAAACATCTCCAAAAAGGAATGTTTATTTCATTATGGAAGGAATATAACAAAAGTAAGTTTCAAGAAATAATGCATTTTTTGGTTTCAGGAAAATTTTGTAGATTTTGAAATATTATTAATCTTTTATCTCTTCAACTGTCAGTCAGTCAGTATCCAACCCGCTGAATCCTAACACAGGGTCACGGGGGTCTGCTGGAGCCAATCCCAGCCAACAGAGGGCACAAAGCAGGAACAAACCCTGGGCAGGGCACCATATATATATATATATATATATATATATATATATATTATATATATATATAATCATGGCATTCGTAGTCTGAATCACAATCTGATTGTATGGGTGCGGTAACGCTTGTGGTTGATCTCACAACTGAAGAGGGCACTGTGGCGGATGTTTGCCCATTTGCAACGCAAAGATAGACTAACGTTTAAAAAAATTTTTTTGAATGCAATGTGATCTACCTGCACTACCTTTCCGATCTATCGGTCGATCGCGATCGACGCATTGGGCACCCCTGCACTAGGGACAATTTAGGATCGCCAATACACCTAACCTACATGTCTTTGGACTATGGGAGGAAACCCACGCAGACATGGGGAGAACATGCAAATTCTATGCATTCCTCATTACTGCAAGGCAGCAGTGCTACCCAATCTCTTCAACTGGGACAATGAAATTATCTTCCAACAAATCTTAAGACGGTTACTTGTTAGGCATATCTATCAAATCAAAAATAAAATGTATTTAATTTGGTTGAATATTTCAACACAATACATGTTTAGATTTATCTTAACATGTATATGTATAGCTACATTAACTGTAAGTGAAAATGTGTCTAACTAAACCATCTATTACTTTGCCGCTTCACCAGAGGAGCATCCTTCTCATAAATCAGACTTATTTTTGCAGACATAGCAATATATTTCTAAAGATATTAACATTCTTGCATTTTAATGTCAACATTTGTCTGAATGTTCGATAACCTCAATGTTTATCAGCTTTGTTTCATCAATTTACTGCACAGTTTGCAAGAAAGTTTTTCTTCTAATAGGTTACATAGTGTAAGCTAAGGATGCAAAAAGTAGAAACGACAATTAAAAATTTCAAAATAAATAATAAAACAGTTTATTCAAAAAGGCATATGCAAAAAAGCTGGAAATCGTAGTGGTTTTTCCCCAATACATTTTAACAAACATACCAATATGTAAGAAATGTTTTGCACTGAGGCTTGCCTGGCCTTTGTATGTTTTCCTGAACGCTAGTGACTGGGTGTAATAATTCAGCACTGCCACATTTTCTCTTCTGCTTTAAAAACCTAAATGTTGCTAATTTTACTCAACAAAATCAAATGACATTATTTAGCATTGGCTTCCACTGTATATAATTTTACAGAGAGTATACACACAGAAGAGGTTTATTGTCTTCTGGGTCCTCTTCTTCAACCTCTAACAACCAGCCATAACCTCTCTGCCGCAGGAATGTCGTTGCAGTTGTGTCTTTGGAGGAGTCACCGTTGATATGCACTTTAACATCTGGGGAGTCAATTGAGCCACTAAGATCTGGAAGATTAAAGATAAAAAAAAGAGAGAGACTTAATGATATACCAATGGCACTTGTCTTGCTCCTACATTTGCTAACCTGGTTTGGCAGATTTTTACCATACAAACACCTTTTTGTTTTGAATGTTCTATGGACTTTGCCATCCTCTTGGCATTTCCAGTTAGCATGGCTGACAGAATTATAACGTAACCACTGTAATGAATGTGTATTTTTATTGGAACTGTTGAATGACATTTTGTTTAAACACAACTGTTAGAGAATTCCATTAAAAGAAGCCGAGACAATAGATCAATTAAAATTAGATTTTAAAATTATTTTTTTTATTTAAAACACTATTTTTTTTAAGTCAAAGTAGTTTGTCTTATAATGGTATCCATTAGCTCCATTATTAAATGCAAGAGCAAGCTAGTTATTTTTTAAAAATGTATAAAAATAATGCTTCTCGAAGACTGAAATTTCAAGTGGAAAGCCAATATATATACCATGACTGTGAAGAATCTTCGAATTGAAAAATACCCATCTTATCCTGTACTGCCTTTCTGATGTCTCGTGTGGTGACTGCACATTACATTCTATGCGATTTCCTTTGAACCCGGAAAAACATACAGCATGGCAAGTTTAATTAAGAGAAAAAAGTGCAAATGTATTTTAGGTTTCTACCCGGGTTCGCTTCCCGGGTCCTCCCTGTGTGGAGTTTGCATGTTCTCCCACAGTCCAAAGACATGCAGGTTAGGTGGATTGGTGATTCTAAATTGTCCCTAGTGTGCACTTGGTGTGTGGGTGGGTGTGTGTGTGTGCACCCTGTGATGGGCTGGCGCCCTCCCCTGGGTTTGTTTCCTGCCTTGCGCCCTGTGTTGGCTGGGATTGGCTCCAGCAGACCCCGTGACCCGGTAGTTGGATAATGGATGGATGTTTAGTTTACGGATTATATTCTGCATGGCTTATTTGCACCATCCTTCTAAATTTTCACAAAGAGGAATATTTAGTGTGCACTCTTTTGTACAACATACTTGCTTACAGTTTGGGATAGGGGATGAAGTTGGAAGTATTTCAGATGAAAGTACATGTGGTGAGATATTGCAAAAACAACTCCAGGGCTGCACTTGTATGGGCGACTGCTTTGGGCGCCAGTTCTATGCCTTAAGTGAAAACTGTAAGTGTCGGTTCTGTTTCAGTTTGAAGTAGGCCAAGTAAACAGCAGCCATTCTGTGAAGAGCACAATGCAAAATAAATGGAATAGTAAGCTGATGGGCTTTTTGCATTAGTGGTAAAAAAAAAAAAATGACATCTTCTACACAAAATGTGGCTGCATGCCGTTCCATACAAACAATAGTCAAGAAAAAAGCTTTGGAGATGTGTGGCAGCTACTGACACAGAAAACACTGCATGAGTTCAAGGAAAAATGGATTCCAAAAAATATCGAAAGCTTTTTAGTTAGCCAATAAAAAGTGTCATTTTGCTTGGCTTTTCTCTACATTCATAATGGCTAACACGGTACAACACCCTAACACAATAAATATCCACAAATGTTCAAGGAGATTATCAAGCAGTCAGCCAGGAAAATTGAAGTTGAAAAAGGTACGGATTTTACAAAGAGATAATGATTCAAAACACACTTCAAAATCTACTATGAAGTACCTCAAGAAACACAACAGGGAGGTTTTGGAATGGCCCATGGATTCAACAGATTTGAATGGCATTGACAATCTGTGGGCAGATGTTAAACGTGCTGTGCACATGACAGCTCAAGAAGCGGGAAGGATGGGGACAAATGTCCAAAGCAAGAACTCAACGCTACATTTGCAAGCAGTGTTTATTTATTTATGTATTTTACCAAACAGGGTGTCACTAAGTGTGTACCTGAACATTTCAAATACCTCATTTACTTTTTATTTTTTTTCACGTTTTCATTAGATTAAATAAATTGTAACTGTACGTTAACATCTTCATACAACTGACACTGTTTTACTTTGTTTGCTGTTCAAGTTGTATTAATACATAATTCATGGGTGCCCAATCTTTTGAATGGAAATGTATTTATTTTCATAGTATCCACCATGGTAATTTTGTAATCTGAGTTTTATTTTGACAATGTTTTAATGAGTGTATCCAGTACTGGTCTTGAAAGTAAAAGCTGCATCTTTAGGAATAAATGGAACTGAACGATTGGATCTGGTTTCAAATACAAAGGGTCACTGTGTGGCTGTTAAGAGTGCGTGCAGTCCGTAGATTTCATAAATAAAAGGTGTTAGTCTTTCAGCTCTTCATTATTCGATTAAATGGAGGAAGCAGCCCACTGACATTTTCAACCTGAGCGCCTCTACAGTTTCAAAAGATGATGGATGTCAAGTGTGCTTCATGGGTTGTAATTATTTAATTTACTTAAAGAACAGTGTGGGACAATAAGGTGGCGATATATAGTGTTTGTTCGTTATTTGTACAAAAATATATGATTTCTGTAATTATAAATGATTAATAACTCTCTTCTATTGTGTTTCTCATCTGGGTGTCTTTTTGTGGCACTTAGTGCCTCTGCTCTATAGCTAAGATGTTTCCGAACCCAAGACACTGGGAACACTGGAATCAAAAGAATGAGAAGACTCTGTCATCAAATTAGACGGCCCAGCACTGACTCCACTATAGAAAGCCCAGGAGGAGGTGGGTGACTACTTAGCCGAGGTGTCTAGGACTGACATTTTGTTTTTGACTTTCTCTCTTTCAGTCAACTGTGGGACCAGGGATGCTGCTGCTGACTGGAGTTTAATTTTCCTCTCCTCCATTGTCAACTGGCCATACTTTAGCTATTATTTAATGGACAGATATTGTTGGTTTCCATTTATTTTAATCAGTTTCAAACTACTTTATTTCAAAGTACGGTTCAAATCCCGTAAAATGCCAAAAGGGACTCTGCTCTGTTGGGCCCTTGAGCAAGGCCCTTAACCTGCAATTGCTAAGCGCTTTGAGTAGTGAGAAAAGCGCTATATAAATGCAAAGAATTATTATTATTATTATTTTCCTGAGTGTTTTAAACAAATCAGTTTCTTTATGTGTACTAAATCTGTATTTAGTAAGATGTAAAATGCATACTTGTATTTTACCCAAGACCTCATCACGGCAGTCTGTATCTGCACTCAGTGAAGAGCACAATACAGAAACTGAAATGAACTGAATATCAGGATGGGCAGTGGCACTTAGGCCTGAGAAATCAGTCCGGCAAGGACTTCCACTTCCTAGTCACTTTTAGGCTTTTAAAACATACGTCTTGCTATGGGGCCCAAACATCCTAACTTGCTACAGTAAAACCATGTGGAGCAGTGCCTGCCATCATTAATCACATTGGTCATTTGCCTGGGTTGTGCTTTCTTGAAAAGAAGAAAGGATGCAAAATTATAATATCCAGGCGTGAAGATACTACAAAAGAATTAATGAAAGAAATTCACTCATAGAATTGCTCATTAACATGCTTCAAAGAAGAGCTGACCTTTAGTTAAAATGCTAAAGTCATAGTTTATTTTTAGAGTATTCTTCCTGTTTTTATTTAACATTGTCTTAAGCATTATAAATATTATTTTTGAGCGTTCTGGGTTGCAACAGATGGTCACAGACACAGTATTTACCTCATCGATTTTCATTTAAAGTTCATATGAGATTATTGAAAGGGAGCAAATTCATTTCTAAGGCAATACAGTCAAAATCCATTACATTATGTAAAATAATATTTAAAAGACAATAACACAATCTAATTCTATTAATAATGCAATGCAATGCAAGAGTAACTTAATCATAACAATTTCTGAAGACAGTTGCTGTCAATATTCTGCAGAATTCAAGGTTGAAATGTAATAAATCATGAAAACTGCACGTTTATTTGTCATGTTTGAGGATTCTCCAGAAAAAACATATTAAACTTCACACAGTTTATATATTTTGCATTTACATTTCTATTCTAGTCACTTGTATGAACTGTACCTATGTTAAAAACAATTTCTTCTGATTTATACATTCAGTAACTTCCACTTAATGAACACAGCACAATACTGAGAACATGACTAGGACTTGCGAGATGAAAAGAACAAACTGCTAACAGGTTTCAGACAGCAGATCCGAGTCAGTCCTCTAACTGGCTTCTCACGGACTGAAATAAGCAACCTTCAGGAAGTCCACTCCAGGGTATCTTGATTTTTATATTTTTACACATTCATTTCACCAACTCTGAACGCTGTATGAATGGAACGTAAACCTAACAAATTAATAAGGGAACTGCATTTAGTCTGGAAAAAAAACGGTAGTGTTACAATTCATGGATTCTCAATGTCGGTCCTGGGGACCCCCTGTGGCTGCAGATTTTCGTTCCAACCAGCTTCTGTTTTTAATTGGACTCCTGGACTAGTTAACTGATGTGTTATTGCCCAGATTCTGTGTTTTGGGAACAATACAGAAATTAGAAAACCAAGTCTGGTTAAAAAAAAAAAAAAAAAAAAAAAAAAAAGTTAAAATGTACTAATCAGTTATATTTAAATAATGTATTTTTTTTTTCTTTTTAACAATATTTTCATCTTGATGTTCATTCTACTTTCCCAGGTATTGTAATTGTTTAATTAATCCATTGTTTTCTAATTAGCGGGTCTGACACTAAAGTAGTTGCAGCCTTTGATTATTCAGTGTTTGCCAGCGTGTCTGCTCTGCTCATTTTTAATTGTCATTAATAAGATAAAACAAAGGGGGGATAAAAACTGCACAGAGAAAGGGCAAAATATAATGAAATCAACAAAAGAGAGCTAAGTATTTAGCAAAAGCAGAAATATTTCTAAATGTCTTATAAATGTAAAATCATGCTCGGGTGCTTTTCTGAATGCAGAATAAAAGAAAAATAATACCAGCTAATTAAATGAGATCAGTGCTATCAGGTTCACGGATTAGGATTCTCTTTGGAACAAAAACCTGCAGCCACAGGTGGCCCCCGGACCGAGTTTGGGAAGCACTGCTCTAATTTAATATACAAAAAGCAGTAAATTATACAAACAATACTCACACCACCACAGACAGACACATATGGCCAGTCTTCAGTCCTAAACCAAACCAGTTTCTCATTGGGCAGCACTGGCAGCTCTGAAATGTTTTTATCCTAACTATTAAAGGCTGCTCTTTCTCTGTGGACTGAACATTTACACACAGTGTGTCCCTCTTTGCTCTCAGTCAGGCAAGTTATTGAACATTTTAAGCTCCCAGTGACTACAAAATATGCAGTCATAAAAGCTACACACAAGGGTATGACTACAAACAAAATGTTAACAGAGTTTTGTCTCGGCTTCAGCGGTAACAAATACTTTAACTGTAATTCCTTTAAACATATATAAATATAAGCAGCACAAATTAGTAACAAAAGTGTAACCTCACTGGTTAATTCAATAAGAAGACCTACTGCAGTATTCTGTGAGATGTACTGCTTTGTGTTTTTACAAATGCTAAAAAGTAAGCTTTTTTTTTTTTTTTTAATCTTTCCTTTTATGTAATTTGCTGTTGGCACAAAACAGATGATCACTTCTTAAAATAACTGAGCCAATGAAAGTAGTGAGGCTTAACCACAGGCATCCCAATAGACAGTCAAGTGCAGCATATCCCTCTGTCTGGAGATTACTACTGGTGGATATCACAGGGCTGTGGAGACAGACTTGGTAAACTGTAATATGTGTTAAAATTTCCAATTTCACACGTACTGAATCGTTTAAACTGTTTTTTCTTCTAGACCAGGGGTGGGCAATGTCGGTCCTGGTGGCTGCAGGTTTTTGTTACAACCCAGTTTCTTAATGAGAAGTCAATTTTTGCTCATGAAGCTCTTATTAAGTGACATTTTGATGCTTCATTTTAGTGGTCCCACTTGCTAAGGTTCCCCACCCTTAATTGCTTATTTCAATTTTAAACAGCTGCATGCACTGCTTTAATTGCTCCTTATTAGCAATAAGATGTAAATGACAAAGCAGTCAGCAGTTCACCATCTTGCTTGTTTCGATTTACAACTCTGTGTGTTCATCATGCACTGTTTGATTTATTAAAACACCTAATAGAAAATGTGACAGACAGAAAATCATTTTGATGATAGCCTTGGAAAGAAAAGAAAAATCTACAATATAAGAACCTTACATTGCAGACTAGCAAGCCATAAAATTATATAAGGTCTGAGATTGGAAAGGATTGGTTTTTAATAAAGCAATTGGATTGCAATGAAAACCTGCAGCCACTGCAGCTCTCCAGGACCGACACTGCTCACCCCTCTTCTAGTCGCTTGATAAAAATACTGCTTCTTTTTTAATTTTGCAAATTTAGTCTAATGTTTAATGCTAATCAGTGCTTGTAAGACAAAATAACATTGCTACAGCCTTGAAACCCAAACTTTATCAAGTTAGAGTGCTAACAGCCAGATGATTCACGCTGACAGTGATGAAGTGCCTTGTATGTTGTGTGCTTTTAATCAACATAGCAAATATACAAGTCTAATTACAAATAATAATAGTTGCATTGCGACTTTGTGGACCTGGAGAAACATATGACAGGGGGCCTCGAGAGGAGATGTGGTATTGTATGAGGAGGTCGGGAGTGGCAGAGAAGTATGTAAGAGTTGAACAGGATATGAACGAGGGTAGTGTGACAGTGGTGAGGTCTGCGGTAGGAGTGACGGAGGTGGGATTACATCCGGGATCGGCTCTGAGCCCTTTATTTGAAATGGTGATGGGCAGGTTGACAGATGAGATTAGGCAGGAGTCCCCGTGGACTATAATGTTTGCTGATGACATTGTGATCTTTAGCGATAGTAGGGAGCAGGTTGAGGAGACCCAGGAGAGGTGGAGATCTGCTCTAGAGAGGAGAGGAACGAAGGTCAGTAGGAAGAAAACAGAATACATGTGTGTGAATGAGAGGGAGGTCAGTGGAACGGTGAGGATGCAAGGCGTAGAGTTGAAGAAGGTGGAGGAGTTTAAATACTTGGGATCAACAGTACAGAGTAATGGGGATTGTGGAAGAGAAGTGAAGAAGAGAGTGCAGGCAGGGTGGAATGGGTAGAGAAGAGTGTCAGGAGTAATGTGTGACAGACGGGTATCAGGAAGAGTGAAGGGGAAGGTCTACAGGACGGTAGTGAGACCAGCTATGTTATATGGGTTGGAGACGGTGGCACTGACCAGAAAGCAGGAGACAGAGCTGGATGTGGCAGAGTTAAAGATGCTAAGATCTGCATTGGGTGTGACGAGGATGGACAGGATTAGAAATGAGGGCATTAGAGGGTCAGCTCAGGCTGGATGGTTGGGAGACAAAGTCAGAGAGGCGAGATTGTGTTGGTTTGGACATGTGCAGTGGAGAGATGCTGGGTATATTGGGAGAAGGATGCTAAGGATTGAGCTACCAGGGAAAAAGAGAAAAGGAAGTCCTAAGAGAAGGTTTACGGATGTGGTTGAGGGAGGACATGCAGGTGATGGGAGTGACAGAGCAAGATGTAGAGGACAGAAAGATATGGAAGATGATGATCCGCTGTGGCGACCCCTAACGGGAGCAGCTGAAAGAAGAAGAATTACAAATAAAGAAGTCAGCGGTACCAGAAATTGAGGAGTCAGACGTACAGTCTGAGGTTCTGTGTACCGACTCCACAGCCCTGGACCTCAATATCGTGCTCTCTCTCTGTCTCTCTCGTCTACATTGTAAAGGGGCATACAGCTGAACACTTATGGGGAGATAATCATCCAGTCTGGAGTCCTGCTTTGTTCATTAGAAGGTTGGAAATAAATATTCTTAATCTGGCATCTCCCACTTATAACTGCTACATTTGGGGTATCCTAAGTTTCATGCCATGCTCAAAACCACCTAATGAAAGGTATGGCAAGGGGCTGGAGCCTATCCCATCAGCACTGAGCACAAGGAAGGAGATTGCCCTGGACAGGGTGACAGTCCTTCACAGGGCTCATTCTCGCTTCCTCTCATTCCCTCACACACACACACTGGGGCCAATCGGGAAATGCCAATCAGCCTATCTGGGCAGCTTAAGTAACATTTAACTAAAATGTTATTATAATCTCTGGTTAAAAAAAAAAAAAAAGCGTGGCAACCCTTCTCTGGCAAAATGTCATCCAGCGTCCACATGAGGGCTGCGATGACCGATGAACAAAGGCAACAAGCGGCACAAAGAAAGAGGGATGAATGGGCTATCATATCTGGTGATCAGAAGTTTCTAAATGCATGATATGATTGAAACAGATGGACTTACCATGTACCAGTTTTAATAAATGGGCAGTTCACTAGATAGATAGATAGATAGATAGATAGATAGATAGATAGATAGATAGATAGATACTTTATTAATCCCAAGGGGAAATTCACATAGGACTATGGACTATGCTAGTCTTAATATAATTTAAGAGAACTGATTTACACTTAATTAAAAAACCTGACACAACATATCCAACTGCTCTTGAATAGATGTATTGCTTAGTGAAATATGCCAATAAATTGGTAAGAGTGCTGAGAAGTTGTGCTTAATACCAGCTTATCAGACTTTGAAGGCAGTTTGTAGAAATCACAGTTTTTGGAAAGAAAAGACTACGTGCTTTAAAATCCCATGTTAATATGGAGTTAAATCCAAAATATTCCTTGAAAGGTAATTTGTGAATCCAAGACTAAGGGCCACCGTCATTACAAAAATGTTTCAATCTGACACTGCATGTTCCTCAAGTTGATACACAACCGGTCAAAAAGTTTTAGAGCACCTTAGTTATTTTTCAAATGTAATCAGCTGAAATTCAATGAACGACCTAAAATAATATAAAGGTAAGCAGCAAACTGTTAAGAGATTTAAATTCAAAGTTTAGGTTAGCAAACGCTGAAAAACAAAAAAGGGAAATTGCAGAATATCACAAATGGGCCTTCTTCAGGGAACAACTAACAGATTGCAGCAATTAAAGTAAATGAAGCCTTGCGAGTTGAAGCAAACACTTTGCACAGGTGTCCTGACTTCTGTGGATTACTTAAAAACCCTCAAGTCTGTCATAAAGCAGATCTGGAACAGACCACCAGTCTGCAGTAGCCCCCAGCCGGTATTCCAAGGCCCTGTTTTGTCCTTTAAGGAACGGCTTTCTTCCTGCCACACGGGCAGCACAAAGTCTCCCCTTCACAGTACGACCTGCACTGTTAGGCTGTGCTTGAAACTGTTGTGCTGTGAGGCCTTTACACCATTTTAGCTCATTCATTGCATTTCAACTGACTGCATTTGAAGAAAATCTGGAAAAACTGAGGTGTTTTAAAATATTTGACCCATAGTGTAGATAGTTGGACAGCACTTTTAGTCCCAACAGTGAAATTTATCTTTTGACTGTGGCTCAATAAATAAATATTATTCAATTATGACAAACACATAAATCCCTCTCAAATACACAACTGAATGGCTAAAAAGAAACAAAACTTCTGACTTGCACTACAGTATATACACTTATAGTGTTAACTTAAGAACATGAGTTTGCAAGTAGATTAAAATACTGTCCTGTGCCCTATGCTTACTGGGATGGGCACAAGCCCCAAGCGACCCAGCTCAGGATTAAGTAGGCATTGAAAATGAATAATAAAAAAAAAAACAACAAAACGGTCATCCATGCTGTTTTGTGGACCCACGTGATCCAAATCAGGGCGTCAGTGTGTTGGAATCGCAGGCACCACCCTTGGTCGGCGCACCTGCCCACTGCTGAACACACACACACACACAGAGCAGATTTAACCTACGGAATGTTGGAGGAAAACAAATACCTGGATAAACAGTATATAAATACAACTAAACCAGGTTAAAAAGACGGTTATTAGGCTATCACGTTTACTGAAGGCGCCCCACAACACTTCAGATATAACCGGTTCCATTCTTTTTGTTTGTCCAAGAGGAGATGGGCAGGTGAAGTGACTTGCTCGGGGTCACACTATGTCAGTAACGGGATTTGAACCCAAGACTTCGGGGTTTGAAGTCCAAAGCTTTAACTAGTACGCCACGCTGTCTAGAATTTCTACAAGCGGTGACAGAAATGCGTTAACAAATCTCAAAATGCTTTCAGGCCTGGAATAAAAGATCTGACGAGTTTAGTCTTTTGTATCTGGGAATTAAACGCAAGGTGTATTTTAACACTGTATCTATGGGCTTACATTGAGTGTCTGACTCTGTAACGGTCGTTTTTTGTTTTTGTTTCTTTTTAATTCTGCATGTCACCTTACTCCACCTCACTGACAAGACAAAAAACACTCATTTCGCCTCCGACGGCAGCCCAGATAAAGCTCGGCTACTGTACCTTCTGCCTCGTTAGACGAGACGAACGTGAAGTCCCCGTTTGACGGCGAGAAATGCTGCGCCTGTTGATGCATTGTCACCAAAGGGGCGGGCGAGGCTGCTTTGTTTATCTCCGGCCTTTGGCGTTCACCGTTGAAGGAAGGCGGCTGACATCGACTCCGTTGCTAGGACAGTCTCCTTTCTGGCTGCTTTCTATTCCTTTTCGTGTATTAGTGCCGAGCACTAAGTTCCTACTCCATGTTGAGAAAGCAACGAGAAATCGACTCCGTAAACAGAAGCAAACAGAACAGGAAGTGCTGGGCATGTCGGGAAAGACGACACGTCGAGAGCGGCGACGTCTCACTGGGCAGGTGCGCGCCAGAACACTTCCGGCTATGATATGTAGCGGGGGCGCGCGCCCGGGTGCGCATGTAGTGACCTCTGCATTGGGGGCGAAGTGGGTGACTACGCTTGAAGATGCGCCGTCTCGTATGCCCCGTATTTATCATTTGTGTGATGGAGCGCATCTTTGCAGGGATCGAATATTTGACGAGTGAGAGTGTTCTATTCTTCTTCTTCATCTTTCGGGTACTCCTATTAGGGGTTGCCACAGCGGATCATCTTCTTCCATATCTTTATGTCCTCTACATCTTGTTCTGTCACACCCATCACCTGCATGTCCTCTCTCACCACATCCATAAACCTTATCTTAGGCCTTCCTAAGTTGAAGGACAGAGGCAGTGGTGCTGTAAGAATTATGTTTCTGGACTTCTCTAGCGCCTTCAACACCATCCAACTTCTGCTCCTTAGGAACAAGCTGACAGAGATGGGAGTAGATTCATACCTGGTGGCATGGATGGTGGACTATCTTACAGACAGACCTCAGTATGTGCGTCTTGGGAACTGCAGGTCTGACATTGTGGTCAGTAACACAGGAGCGCCGCAGGGGACTGTACTTTCTCCGGTCCTGTTCAGCCAACATACATCAGACTTCCAATACAACTCGGAGTCCTGCCTCTTGCAAAAGTTCACTGACGACACTGCTATCGTGGGCTGCATCAGGAGTGGGCAGGAGGAGGAGTATAGGAACCTAATCAAGGACTTTGTTAAATGGTGTGACTCAAACCACCTACACCTGAACACCAGCAAAACCAAGGAGCTGGTGGTGGATTTTAGGAGGCCCAGGCACATCATGGACCCTGTGATCATCATAGGTGACTGTGTGTAGAGGGTGCAGACCTATAAATACCTGGGAGTGCAGCTGGATGATAAACTGGACTGGGCTGCCAATACTGATGCCCTGTGCAAGAGCGTCCTACAACATCAGCAATAAGATGCTGCAGATGTTCTATCAGACGGTTGTGGTGAGCGCCCTCTTCTACGAGGTGGTGTGCTGGGGAGGCAGCATAAAGAAGAAGGACGCCTCACGCTTGGACAAACTGGTGAGGAAGGCAGGCTCTATTGTAGACACGGAGCTGGACAGTTTGACATCCGTGGCAGAGTCACGGGCGCTGGACAGGCTCCTGTTAATCATGGAGAATCCACTGCATCCACTGAACAGGATCATCACTCTTAAATTTAATAATGTTTTTTATCAGTATGCTGCTGGAGTATGTGAATATTCCCTTGGGATTAATAAAGTGTCTGTCTGTCTGTCTGTCTGTCTACCTACCCACCCTCTTTTCATCTTATCTGGCAGCTCCATCCTTTACATCCTTCTCCCAATATACCCATCATCTCTCCTCTGCACATGTCCAAACCAACGCAATCTCGCCTCTCTGACTTTGTCTCTCAACCATCTAACCTGAGCTGACCCTCTAATGTCCTCATTTCTAATCCTGTCCATCCTCATCACACCCAATGCAAATCTTAGCATCTTTAACTTTGCCACCTCCAGCTCTGTCTCCTGCTTTCTGGTCAGTGCTGCCATCTCTAGCCCATATAACATAGCTGGTCGCACTACCGTCCTGTAGACCTTCGCTTTCACTCTCGCTGATACCCGTCTGTTACAAATTACTCCTGACACTCTCCTGTCTGCACTCTTTTTTTCACCTCTCTTCCACACTCCCCATTACCATTGTTGATCCCAAGTGAGAGAGTTCTATTATTATCGTAAAATGGGACCCTACCAACGATGGGTGTTGTATTGTCTCCTCCTTCTCTTTCTTTGCTGTAGAAATAAGCTGTGCTGGACTGACTCAACCTATTTAGTCCCTCGTGTTGGACCCGAGTCTCCTTGATTTTCTCCCAGTGGGCTATGCTGGTACACTTATAAGAGGCTAACTACATGACCAAAGGGCTTCTGTCGATCCGGAGAAGCAGGGAACCAATCCCCGGCAGGGTGCCAACCCACCACAGGACACACACCCACGCACCAATCACACACTAGGGCCAATTTAGAATCACCAATCCACCTAACCTGCATGTCTTTGGACTGTGCCCTGAGGAAACCCACACAGACACAGGGAGAACATGCAAACTCCACGCAGGGAGTACCCGGGAAGCGAACCCGGGTCTCCTAACTGCGAGGCAGCAGCGCTACCACTGCGCCACCGTCCCTTAGCAAACAATTTCCCAATATTCAAATCTAAAAGAAGAGACGAAAAACAGAGGAAAGGATCAAATTAAAAGCAAAGTAACACTAGACACTGGAACTCACCAACAACATGAGCAGATTCAATGAACCGCAAAGGACTGTGGCTTTTCCTCAGTCTTTATAGGGCTGGAGGCAATCCCTTTATGCCTGATGGTGTGTTCAGGTGGCTCCATCTGTTGGGGGACCACTCACAAAACACATGGAACAGCAAAAGATATATGAGACCTAGAAAGTAAATGATCAACAATATGAAGATAAAACAAATCACAAATGAAAAAAACAGATATAAAGGAGGAATTTGAACCACAGCTGTAATGTAACATCCATAAGGCAGTGAAAGGACTGGGGGAGAAATGGGAGTCAAAGCATGAAGCTAAGGTAAAAAACTAAGAGATCAAATATATCTAGCAACAATGCCTAACTGTAACCCTAACTCAAATTTTAAAAAAGTATCAAGTACTAAGAAGTAGAAAACTGTAAATAAACTTTGTTATTTTCTCTTGAGAAATCCGTAAACTCGGACAACCCAAGATGTTACTACTTTTTTTTATCTATCTTTTTTGTTAAATTTATGGCTAATCACAGATTGTTTGTCTTTTATTTTCCTGTCCTGGTATCCAGTGGCAGCCCCGTGCCACCGCCTTCTGGACAAAAGTCTGACCGGCTGGTGAACGGAAGAAGAACACTTAGGGCCTATCCCTGATGATGTCTGCCCAGGCTGACTCTATCTTTTATTCTTTTGTTGTTACTTACGTATAATATAAATGCCCAGTGGAGCCTGGAAGGGGGCAGCATGGTGGCGCAGTGGTAGCGCTGCTGCCTCGCAGTAAAGAGACTCAGGCTCGCTTCCCAGGTCCTCCCTGCGTGAAGTTTGCATGTTCTCCCCATGTCTGCATGGGTTTCCTCTGGGTGCTCTGGTTTCCTCCCACAGTCCAAAGACATGCAGGTTAGGTGGATTGGTGATCATAAATTGTGCTTAGTGTGTGGTTGTGTGTGTGTGTGCGCCCTGCGGTGGGCTGGCACCCTGCCCGGGATTTGTTCCTGCCTTGCGCCCTGTGTTGGCTGGGATTGGCTCCAGCAGACCCCCGTGACCATGTGTTCGGATTCAGCGGGTTGGAAAATGGATGGATAGATGAATGGAGCCTGGAAGGCCTTTTGGTCGCAGAACCCTGAAGGTTTTTGTCTCCTTTTCCCACTGACCATATGACGCTTAATTCATTTATTTGATTATTGTTGTTCTTTGTTTCCACTTACTACCATTTTGATTTTGATTACCACATGCAAGTATGAATTTCACTGTACTCTGTACACATAACAGTAATTACCCTATAAATCTTTAAAAACAGTCATGTGAAAAAGTAAGTACACCCCATGAAAATTCATTACCTTTTCAACATACTGTATTTGAACAAGCAAACAGTATTTCTTCATGCAAACAGTGCCTACATGTAAAAATGGTCTTTCCAGTCACTTTTTCATTTACTTATTTGGCTGACATGTTTATTAAGGTGACTTACAACATTGATGACACAATTGGTTACATTTCTTTTTGGTTTTCCAGTTGGAGCTCAGGCAGATCAAGTGACTTGCTCAGGGTCACAAAGTGTCAGTAGCAGGATTTGAACCCACAACCACAGGGTTTGAAGTAACCACTACACCACACTGCTTGGAGTATGTTCACAGTACACACAAATTGGGCAGCTAGCATAGATCGGGTAGTGATGTAACCATCCAAACTTGGCTGCTTACTGCTCTGTGATGTCACACTGACCTTACAAAGGATTATGAGGCGCTGAGAGAAAACAAGTTTCCCTTAGCTGGCCAAACTATAAACTTTCTGGGAAAAATTTGGCAAGCAATGTCATTGGCGAACATATCAGATTAGCTGCAAAAACATCAATAGATGTAATGGTCTGTTTTTGAAAAAAAGTAAGATGTCCACCCTTGGCCTCTGAAGCTGGTATTGTCCCCTTTAGTAGAAATGACTTCTTGTATACATTTTTCATAACTGCCCACCAGTCTCTGACATGAAATGTTCTGACCACTCCTTTAGTTGCAAGATGTTTGTGGATTTTCTTGTATGTGCTCACCCTTTCAAAAGCACAATATGTCAATGGGATTCAAATAAAGGCTTTGACTAGGCCAATCCATTGTCCGCCATTTCTTCTTTCTGAGCCATTCCTTGGTGGATTTGCTACAGTGCTTTGGTCCATTTCCAGTTCAGCTTCAACTACTGGGCAGATGACCTCCCATTCTCCTGAAGCACACCTTGATATGATGCTTAATTTAGAGCTGACACAATCATTAAAAACAGCACAGGCCTACAGTAAAACAACCCTAAACCAGAACATTTCCACCATATTGCCAGATTCCCCCCAGGACAAATAAAGCTTTATTTGTCTTCAATTTTAGAATGAGGTTCATCTTCTGAAGCGCTGTCTTCGGTTTGTGCCAATCATGTCTACTCCAGTTTTCTCCCATAGTCCAATGAACGGGAGAGTCCTAAATTGACCCTAGTGTGTGGTTGGTGTGTGTTGATGTTGCAGTGTCCAGGGTCTGTTCCTGCCTTGCACCCTGTGCTAGGTGGGATAGGCTCCAGCAGCCCCCCGCTACCTGTTCAGGACTAAGCTGGTAAGACAATAACTTACTGACTGATGTCTACTCTTGTCACACAACTCTGTGTTTGATTCATCTGTCCAGAGCACACTGTTCCAGAAGGCCTGGTCTTTGCCTAGATGTTCTTTGTGGACTGCAAAGGCTTCTTCTTGGCACACCTCACATACAAGTCAAATTTGTGCAATCTCAAACTATTTGGTGAGCTTTTTAAATCCCTTGCCGGACTCACAGACATTCATGTCAGAGGGATGAGCGTTTTGTAAAATGGGTGTTTTTATTTTTCTCTTGGGCAAAAAAAACAGGTAAATACTAAATATAAAAAGCCAATAGATGAAGGGGCAATAGGCACACTTTGATGAGACCAGGGTGATAAGTGAAAAGGCAAATCTCCTGAATAATTCTGTTACATGTTATTGTTGATGTCTGTCTACAGGACGTAGATATTTACCTGTCTTGCAAAAGACTCACCTGCTTGGAAAATTAAACTGCTGTGTATCTCATCAACCTATAAGATTGTGATAACAGAACTGCTTGCATCCTTGGAAAATGTTTGTATTTACTTGGTTTGAAAATTAAAGTGTTCTGGGGACACTGGTTTCTAATCAGCATGCAGTGGTATTACTGTATGTACTTCTTGATAGCTGACAACAATGCTCATTTTTTTCTTACCAAAGAAAACGTGTTTACATTAGTGATAAGGTGAGGAATTTGGTATTTACCATTGTTTAATCAATTGTCACGTTGATCCAGGCAGAGACTGAAGCAGTTAAATACTTCTGGGCAGTGGGTGGGGTTCGGATGGTGTGAAGAGAGACGGAGTGAGTCCAGAGATGGTGTGAGAAGGCAGATGGTGTAGGAGAGAGACAGTCCACTGAGATCACTCACACCGACTGCAGGTAGACAAGGGTACGTGGCTGACAAGACGCAAGGCACACGGACGGTGACACCTACCTCCAGCGTGGAAGAGACAGTTTCACCAGAGAGACATCGGGTCTAATGAGAGGTGGAAGATTCACAAGAGGACCAAGCAAAGCCATAAGGAAAAAAAAACAAAACTTCTGTTGGGAAACACGCATTCGGCGAACAAAGAGTTTCATTGGGACAATTAGAATACTAATTGCTGTGTGAACACTGCGTGCAACTTGGACTTCACAGCATCAAAAGTTGTGCCCCCATTGTTATATTTTAACAGACTTTAGAGAATGGACTGTATGTTTTTTGCTTTAAAAGGTCTTCACTCCTGATATTTTTTAGTTTCTTATGTACTTTTATCTTCTTGGTTGATTTTACATATTCTGGTCTAATACAAGGTACTGTTGTTTTTCTTGAAATTGCTGCCTTGTCTTTCATTGTGTTTCATTTCACAGTTCACTATTATCTTTGAAGTTAATAATAATAATACATTTTATTTATATAGCGCCTTTCCCATGCTCAAGGCACTTACAGAATATAAGAAAGAACGTCAGGGTATACAGTATATAGAATTGTACAAACCAAATAAATAAATAAGAAGATTAAGACAGTAAATTCAGAGAAAGCCTAACAGACAACATAACTGGTGGTCTCGCACACACACACAGGCTACATGAGCATCTTGACAGACAGGTAAACTGAGAGAAGGGTAATAAAGTCAGGTAGAGCTAAAAGCCTTCCTGAACAGATGAGTTTTTAATTTTTTTTTTAAAAGATTTCATGGAGTCAGCTGATCTCATTAATTTCAGAAGGTCATTCCAGAGTCTCGGCGCCATACAGCTGAAGGCCCTGCTGTCACCCATGGAGTGTAGATTAGTGTGGGGCTCAACAAGATTACCAGAATCAGAGGACCTTAGTGAGCGGACAGGCACATAGTGATGGAGAAGGTCACTGATGTAGTTTGGCGCGAGGTTATTTAAGGCTTTGTAGGTTTTTAGTAGAATTTTATATTCGATTCTGTAAGACACAGGGAGCCAGTGAAGACGGAGCAGGATGCGTGTGATGTGCTCGCTGCTGCTGGTTCGAGTAAGGACTCTTGCAGCCGAGTTTTGAATAAGCTGGAGCTGTGATATAAGATTAGAAGGGGCACCTGCCAGTAGGGAATTACAATGATCGATGCGGGATGTGATAAAAGCAGGGACATGTTTCTCAGCATTAGAGAAGGAGAGGAAAGAGCGAACACGGGATACGTTACGGAGGTGAAAGTAAGAAAGTTTCTTAATGTGATTTAATTGGGCGGAATAAGAAAGGAAGAAATCAAAAATGACACCAAGATTCTTTGCAGTAGAGGCAGGTCTGATGAGATCACCGCCAAGATGGACTGGGAAGGAGCTCATTTTATTAAGTTGCATTTTAGTCCCAATTTGCAGGAGTTCAATTTTGTTGCAATTTAATTTTAAAGAGTTCTGCTCCATCCAGGTTTTAATTTCACTAAGGCAGGTTGTGAGCTGAGAAAGCTCTGATGAAGTTCCACTTTTAACAATGAAGTAGAGTTGAGTATCATCTGCATAAAAATGATAGCCCAGTCCTTAGCTACGAATAATATGGCCAAGGGGAAGGATATAAATACAGAAGAGAAGAGGGCCGAGGACAGAGCCCTGAGGAACTCCTTGTGTGACTGGCGCTGAGCTGGATCTGTTGTTGCCAAGACTAACAAACTCTTGCCTATCAGTCAGACAGGACTTGAACCACTGGAGGGCATCTAATAGAATTAATATGCTGGTTTGTCCAGTCTGCTGCTATAAGCAAATCATTGGTTACCCGTAACAGACCAGTTTCACAGCTGTGCTGCACCCTGAAACCAGATTGAAAGGGTTCCATGAAGTTATTAGTGGTTAGGTAACTGGTGAGCTGGGAAGCTACAACATGCTCAAGAGCTTTTGACAGGAAAAGTAAGTGGGAAATAGGCTGGAAATTGTTAAGATTGTCAGCATCAAGACCAGACTTTTTTTTTCCCAGACCGTTATTAAAACTGGGTGGTGTAGTCGGTTATTTTACCTGCGTTTAGGTTTGATTACATATAATTATGACCAGACACTTGTAACATTCACAGCCTTCTATCTGGGCCATCGGGAACTTGTTTGGTCTTGCCATGATGACACCACATACACCAATAGCAAAGAGCACACCAGACCTCCTAGATATCTACAGGGTCCACCTGCATACTCCCTAAGGAGGCGCTAATCATTGGCACCAAATATTGAAAATTAGATTCAAATTTGACTGGTTGTGAAGAGTTGATAAATGTAAAGGTGGACTTACTTTTTTCTGCATTTCTTTTAATTTATATTATGAGCATGAATACAACACGCCTATGTGTCATTTGTTCAAGTACATAACCATTATCAGAACTGTTTGCCCTGTCAAAAATGTTGACAATCATTTTCCATAGGATATACTTACTTTTTCAAATGACTGTATGTAACTTTACATATTCGTCTCAAGGATGAGCATGAGACATTAAACGTCAAAGCAGCTTTCCATAAATGTAAACTCTGCGCAAGCCAGCCTCCACGTTGAACAGGATGGACACGACAACCCTTCAATTATTGGTTTATGTTTTATTACTAGGGAGGTTCCAGACATCCCACTGCATGAAAAAGTATACCATTCGGATTCAACAGCTAAAACACTTAATTGTGCCCCAATAAATACGGGGTCCTGCATCACCTGCCTTAAGATAAAAAGACTGAATTACGAACTGAAATCAGAGTTCACAAACACAGCAGCTCAGTCTTGCACTCACAAATAGACACGCCCCTACAGCGCGCTCACACTCCACGTGACCAACAAACAGGAAGTAAATCATTTACCCTCGCTTTCTTCACTCAGACACGTGATTGGCTAAAATATTTCATTGTCAGCCAATCATAGAGCCCATAGCCGGTGACGCGGCCGGCTTGCCGCGAAGCCTGAATAGTATACTGCCGGCCCCCGAGAAAGCGAAGAAGAGGAGCGAAAAGAAATAGGCGCGCAGCTGTCTGGTGTATCTGAACGGTAAGCAATTACGGCAACTTTTAGATAAATCATGTTCGAATAAATCTCAACTCATATCATTCATTTAAACCTCACAGAAAGTGGTTTGTATGTGTTTGTGGGAAGTGCTTACTGCAAGATTTCGTGAGCCAGTGCAATTTAAACATTAAGAGATCACCATGGGGTAGACTGCACACACACGCTTCTCTCTGAGGAATTTCTCACAGCACTTCCAAATGTTTATTCTGGGTCATTTTATTTGCAGTATATATACGATTTAATGTCGGGGTCTTTAAGGAATGCAGTTTTTACGGTGATCTGAATTTTTCACTGCGACGGTTTAAGGACACCATACTGACATAAAATACGTTGATTGAACCGCACAGAAGTCCGGTCCTAAATCATCTTTGTATTCAAGGCAATTAGCGTATTCCCACTGCGAGATCTTACTCTATTAATTATACCTTTTTGTCTTTACATTATATAAAGCTCTTCGTTAACTTGTGAGTGCATTCACTTGACTGTCTTTCGTATTTATACAATAAGATCCGATTTCTTAGTCCCCTTTACTCATTAGATTATACTGTCTTGTCAAGCCTTAAAGTAACTTATGTTATGATTTTCACAAATGGCGTCCGGTAAATAATAAATAGCATAGCTAATAATATAAACTGGCACGTTATTACAAATTCTTGACATGCAAGTTAAGGTGGTGAAACTGTTTGGTAGTAATGCTACATTTTTTTATCCACATTTTCTATGTTCTGTATACTTTTGTGTCATTGCTAATATGTCTGAGACAAGATATTTCCATTGTCCAAGGAAGCATACACATCTCCATGACTTTTAACTGATGTCCCGCTCTTTTTGTGGTTGCCTTGCCCATGGTTGTAAGGATAAATTGGCTTTACTGATTATTGGTTATACAGTTACAGTCAGGCCCATAAATATTTGGACAGTGATACAATTTTAATAATTTTGGCACTGTGCACTACCACAATGGATTCAAGGTGTGATTGAAGTGTAGACTTGCAAGGTACCTAACAAAAAACATTGTATGAGCCATTTAGAAAAGACAGCCATTTTTATACATTTTCAAGAACTCAAAAGTATTTAGACTAACATAATCATAAATGTAATGATCATTGTCAATATTTGGTTGAAAGTCCTGCACTGTCAATGACTGCCTGACGTGTGAGCCCACGGCCTTCTCCAAGTGTCCGGTTTCCACCCTACTGATGCTTTTCCAGGCCTTTACCACCTCTGTCTTCAGGTGCTGCTTGTTTGTTGGACTTTCTGCCATCGGAAAGTAAAGCTGCATGTCCAGTTGGGTTGAGGTCAGTTGATTGACTCGGCCATTGAAGAATCTTCCACTTCTTGGGGTTGAAAAGCCCTTGGTTTGCTGTCCCACGATGTTTTGGCTCATCATCCATCTGTACAGAGAAGTGTCATCCTATCAGTTTTGCAGCATTTGTCTGAATCTTAGCAGGCAGTATGGCACCCTGGACACTTCAGAATTCATCCTGCTACTTCTGCCAGCAGTCATATCATCAATTAACACCAATGAGTGATGTCCATTGGCAGGCACACATGATCGGGCCATAACACGACCTCCACCATGTCTCACAGATGATGTGGTATGCTACACATCATGAGATATTCTTTCTCTTCTCCATACTCTTCTCTTTCCATCATTCTGGTACATAGTGATCATAGTTTCATTTGTCCAAAGAAAATTGTACCAGAACTGGACTGTTTTTTTTTTTTTCTTTAATATTTTCTGGCAAAGTCTAATCTGTCCTTCCTATGCTAGCTATCTGTCCTTCCTATCCTTCCTATGAAGCTTACCAGTGGTCTGTACCTCGTTGTAGACCCTCTGTCTTTACTTTCATGAAGTCTTCTCTTGATTGTAGACTTTGGCAATAATAGGTCTACCTCCTGGAGAGTGGTCTTGGTTTAGCTAAATGTCATTAACTGGGTCTTCTTCACCAAGGAAAGAATTCTGTGATCATTTCAGCACAGTTGTCTTCCATGATTGTCCAGGCCTTCTGGAGTTGCTCAGCTCACCAGTGTGCTCCTTCTCTTTAAGATTGGATCAAATGGTTGATTTGACCACTCCTGGTGTTTCTGCCATCTCTCTGATGGGTTTGTTTTGTTTTCTCGGCCTAATGGTGGCCTGTTTTTACTTGCATGGACAGCTCTTTGTTCAGAGTTCACAGTGACGCCGTCCAAATGCAAATCCCACACTTGGAATCAACTGCAGACCTTTTTGCTTGTTTAATAGTTAATGAAATAATGAAGGACCTGCTCCCACCTGGCTGTTGTACAACTTCTCAGTCAAATGTCCAAATACTTTTGAGCCCCTGAAAATTGGGGGCCCATGAATTAAAATGTCTGTCTTTCTTAAATGGCTCATACGTTATTTCTGTTAAACCCTTTGAATTAATGCTGGAAGCTGACAGTTAATCATATGATTATTTTTTCATTTCAAATCCATTGTGGTGATATACCGAGCCAAAATTATGAAAACCGTGTCACCATCCAAATACTTATGGACCTTGCTGCTATCTTGAGGTGATTCCTTAGTGATCGTTGGTTATTCAGTTATTTATCACTTTCATCAGTTGTGGTCATTTTGAGCTTCTGCAGCATTTCGATAGAAGACACTAACGTTTGCTTCTGCAGATACAAAATGGTGAATTATTTCCTCTCTCCACCTCTAATTTCTTTCCAAGGAAATACAACAACATGGAACTGTTTGGTAAAGTAAGTACATTGAACATCATGACTGCCTGATTTTGTTCATTTGCGAAAATAACTGTTATACTCTTTGGCTGTTTTGTTTTCTTTTCTGTTTTGCTTTCATATCTCTCTATTATAAAAAAAAAAAAAAATCTTGGAAGGAGACGAGGCGTGACTTTTACACAGAGACACTTTCACATCCTGTGACATGAGACTTTGTGCCAACAGATTTACCCACGCCTGAGGCCGGAAATAAAAGACAAAGAGTAGATGACAAAGTAGAATGTCGTAAAGAATTCAAAAATGTTGGCGTGATACACATGCAGAGCAGGTTAGAGATAATGGAAGTACAAAAATTCAAAAGTCTCAAAAAAAAAAAGGATAGTAAAGATCGCATTAGTGCAAGCAAATGGAAATTATTACTCTGTGAAATAACGGAACAGCAAAAAGTGATCAAATATATTGTTTAGATTTAAACTTTAAGTCGGAGACGTGTAGATCGTCTAATTCATGTTGCCATCAGGGAAAAGTAGTGTTTGTTCCCAATGAAGAGGCGTATCCGTGAGAATTAAGATTCCAAAAACATTGGCGTGGTACACATGCAGAGATAATGGAAGTACGAAAATTCAATTACATATTAAGTTCATCTTCTCTCTAGGTATCTTCTTTATGGAATTTTTTTCTGATATGTTTTAGATTTCTCCCAATGTAAAATACAGGTTTTCTTTAAGTTGAATTGAATAAAATGTGTTTGTGGGTCTTTAAAAATAAAAATGTTGCAAAAAAGTACAGTGTGTTT
Organism: Polypterus bichir lapradei; assembly: GCA_026402145.1. Taxonomy (NCBI): domain Eukaryota; kingdom Metazoa; phylum Chordata; class Cladistia; order Polypteriformes; family Polypteridae; genus Polypterus; species Polypterus bichir. The sequence continues at coordinate 13,488,581 of JANRMT010062824.1, read as the reverse complement.
AGTCAGGTAGAATAAAATGTGAACATTATATGTTCATTGCTGAGGTATGATGGTGCCATAGTTAGCACTGCAGCCCCAGACACAGGGTCTTCGTTTGCAATCCAGAATCTGCCCACTGTCTATGGCAGGGGTCCTCAATCACAGTCCTGAAGGGCCGCAGTGGCAGCAGGTTTTTGTTCTAACCCAGTTGCTTATTTAGAAAGCAATTCTTGCCAATAATTTGATTTCATGGCTTGTTGGTGCTTTAACTCTGCTATGTCAGCTCATTCTCTCATATCCTAGATTTTCTTCCCCTTTCTAAGGATATCATCCAAATGATTTGAAGGCTAAAATGGAGGAGTCATTCTCAGTCCTTTACTTTTTTCTCTTCACTTTCCTTCCAAGTTTTTAATTAAACCCGATAGTGCACGATAAATACACACAGGGATGTAAATGGTAATAAGCTAAAAGGGGAACTGCTGGTTTCTTTTGTCATTTGCATGTTACTGCTAATTAGGAGCCATTAAAAAAACAAGAATACAGCATTTAAGACTAAAATAAGCAATAAGGGTTCAAAATCTTAATGAGCGAGACCACTAAAGTGAAGCAGAAACGTGTAACTTGAGCAATGAGAGCTTCTTATTAAGCAACTGGGTTGGTGCAAAAACCTGCAGCCACTGCGGCCCTCCAGGACTGTGATTGAGGACCCCTGGTCTATGGTCACCAACATCCCGAAAATGCGATTGGTGATTTGGAATTGGTCAATGTGTGACAGTGGGCCTTGCAGGTGGGCTACCGCCCTGTCCAAAGTTGGTTCTTGTTGGGCACTCGATGCTACGGTGGACGGGATCTGGCCCATCACAGACCTAAGCATGTTATAATAAATGATTTGTACGATTTTTTTAAAAAAAGAACTCTATAGTTCTAATCTTTGCACAAATGTCTACAAAAACACAACAAAAGAAGCATTAGTACAATATTATTAAGGGCAACACGTAGCACATTTCTTCTTTGTTACATATTGTGCAAATCTTTTTTTAGTTTTTGTAAACTCTTCCTCAGTGTAGATTACGACTATAACTTATGTGTTTACCAGAGCAGGATTAGGTTGATTTCATGATAAATGAATGGATGGATGAATTTAAGGGGTGAGTTGTGGGCTTTTAAGGTAATATTTTTAAAATATGAGCCATGGCAGACACACAATGTACAGAATGGCGTCAATCCCTAAATACCCACAAATGTAGCCGTGTGTGTCTTAATAGTAGAGAAATTTAGAAGTGTCTACCAAAATGTTTTAGACTTTGAGGAGAAATCCAGGTGTATACCGGGTGGGGTTTAAATACATTTCAACATGAAAATACAAAAGAGTGAATTTCAAATGCATGGACTAGATCGGGGTGGCTAGCTCCGGTCCTGGAGGACCTCCATGGCTGCAGGTTTTCATTCTAACCCTTTTCTTAATGAGTGACCTGTTTTTGCTGCTAATTAACTTCATGTGAACTAATTTTACTGGACTTGTTCTTGACGACTCAGACCCCTGAATTGTTTCTTTTTCCTTAATTAGCAGCCAAACAATAATGAGATATACAATGAGCCAAAACAACTGGTGTCCATCACACAATATCTGAAAATAAAGAAAGATGGAAGGTCTCAGGAATATCCATCTGCTCAGGTCCCTAAAACATTTTACCAAAGCTCTTAGAAAGAGAAAATCAACAATTTCAGAAATATCTGCTAATGCACCACAAGAGCAGCAACAAGCCACGAAATTAAAGAACGGGTTTAATTAACGACAAGACTCGGCACCTAATGAACTAACTGGTTGGAGTTTAAGGCCCTGACTTAGGTGGTCTCCAGTTGGCTCCCTCACTTCACATTTTATTTCTGTTTGGGTGCCATTTAAGGAAAGAAATGAAGCAATTCAGGGGAGCAAATCTTAAAAAAACAGTTCAATTAAAATGAATTCACAAGAAGTTAATAAGCAGCACAAACAGGTCGCTCATTTAAAAAAAAAAAAAAAAAAAAAGGGTTAGAATGAACATCTGCAGCCACGGTGGTCCCCCAGGACTGGACTTGGTGACCCCGGGACTAGATCGTCTGTTAACATTGCTGTTGATATATATGTATGTTGTTTTCAGAAACTGTTATGGGTATTCAAGGTTTGCTGCAGTTTATCAAAGATGCATCCGAGCCCATCAACGTGAAAAAGTACAAAGGACAGACAGTTGCAGTGGATACGTACTGCTGGCTTCACAAAGGAGCTTTTTCATGTGCTGAAAAATTGGCAAAGGGAGAGCCGACTGATCAGTAAGTAAAAATAAATAAATAAATAAATAAAAGCAAAAGTGTTGAGCGATTCTTCTTGCTGTTTATCTTTCCATTCAGCAACAACCCTGATATAGATTACGATTTTACGAGGCAGTTTTGGTTTATGTCAGCTAACCCTTATTACTGATGAATGAATCTGTTATCTCTCAGACGGTGAGCAGTATAACCCTTATGTTTTGAATGCCAGTAAACTACTTACTGTTTAAGTTTCTTATGTACAGAGATGGAGCCTGATGATTTTTTTCTTTTCACTAAAGGACAGTATACTGGACAGCATGGTGGCACAGTTGTTAGCGTTGCTCCATTATGGGTCCCACATTGGGATCCCATGTCTGGCTGTTATCTGCCTGGAGTTTGCATGTTGAGGGTTACCATACAGTTCCAATTTGGCCTGATGTAGGGGGCCATTGCTGGGCATGCATCCTGTCCAGGATTGGTTCCTGCCTTGCACTCTGTGCTACTAAGATAGGACCCCCTGACACCCTGAATTAGGTTAACTGGATTACTTGGATATTTCTTTCAGCATCTAATCCATAAACAGCGGAGTAAACTTGAAGGTTATCCACATAACAGGAGCTCTGTCAGCTCTGCCTGAATGAAATTTTAGTTTAAAAAAAAAAAATAAAAACACAAAAAGGTATGAAATGGTCCACGCAGTACTTCCATGTAAATCTTACTTTAGGGACACCACGGAAAGAAGATTTTACAGTACAATAGGAACTTGTATTGTTCAATAATTTACAATCAAGTACCTTAACTTGTATTTGATTATGTCCAGATGTAAAAATGGGTCAGAATGAAGAGGAAGTTGAATCGGGTGAACAACGTCAATAATGTTCAGTGTGAAACTAAACACAATGGTTCAAATAGACTAAACAAGCTGCACAGAGAGACAGATTGGCACAGGGGTGGCCTAATGGCTCTGTGCACATCGACATTTACAGATCTGGTGTGTTTGTGCGTTCATTTCTTTCTCTTCATCATTCAGCATGTGCTCTAGTAGCTGCCTTCACTCATACATTTCTTTGTGCGAGTGCCAGTCTGTGGGTGGATTGGCTTGTCTACTTAACGTGACCCTTTGCCTCCTGTCTCCTTCACCCTCTCCCTTAGTCTTGTCTGATCTCTTTATCCTCCAACCAGAAGAGTGCCTCTTACTGCCATCTTCCAGACTGACTTTCTGGTTAATGGGTGTCCCAGTATTCTGTGTATATTTGCAGCTGAGATAAGAAGCCAGAGCTGCACCTTCAAGTGTTAGGCCTCTATAGTTATGACCCTCCTGCCTTTCCCTTTATCGAATCGACTTGGTTGTTGTCCTTTTCTCTACATTCGTAGGAGAGTATTATCCATTAACACTCATGCTGCCCATTATGGAGGCACTTCACTCCCTGGCAGTGGTTACCTTGTTGTTCTGACAATAATGACGGAGGTTGTGGTAGCTATTGCCACGTTTCCTCTTTTGTATAAATTTTTTTGTATTTTTTTGAGGGTGCCTCAAGAGGAGTTGTGGTATTGTATGAGGAAGTCGGGAGTGGCAGAGAAGTATGTAAGAGTTGTACAGGATATGAACGAGGGAAGTGTGACCGTGGTGAGGTCTGCGGTAGGAGTGACAGAGGTTGGATTACATCAGGGATCGGCTCTGAGACCTTTTTTATTTGCAATGGTGATGGACAGGTTGACAGATGAGATTAGACAGAAGACCCCATGGACTGTGATGTTTGCTGATGACACTGTGATCTGTAGTGATAGTAGGGAGCAGGTCGAGGAGACCCTGGAGAGGTGGAGATATGCTCTAGAGAGGAGAGAAATGAAGGTGAGTATGAAAATGACAGAATACATGTGTGTAAATGAGAGGAAGGTCAGTGGAATGGTGAGGATGGTGAGGGAGTAGAGTTGGCGAAGGTGGAGGAGTTTAAATACTTGGGATCAATAGTACAGAGTAATGGGGATTGTGGAAGAGAAGTGAAGAAGAGAGTGCAGGCAGGGTGGAATGGGTGGAGAAGAGTGTCAGGAGTGATTTGTGACAGACGGGTACCAGCAAGAGAGAAAGGGAAGGTCTACAGGTAGTGAGACCAGCTATGTTATATGGGGTGGAGACGGTGGCACTGACCAGAAAGCAGGAGACAAGAGCTGTAGGTGGCAGAGTTAAAGATGATAAGATTTGCATTGGGTGTGACGATGATGGACAGGATTAGAAATGAGGACATTAGAGGGTCAGCTGGGGTTGGATGGTATGGTGACAAAGTCAGAGAGGGGAGATTGTATTGGTGTGGACATGTGCAGAGGAGAGATACTGGGTATATTGGGAGAAGGGTACTAAGGATAGAGCTGCCAGGTAAGAGGAACAGAGGAAGGCCTAAGTGAAGGTTTATGGATGTGGTGAGATAGGACATGCAGGTGATGGGGGTGACAGAACAAGATGCAGAGGACGAGAGGAAGAGATGGAAGAACATGATCCGCTGTGGCGACTCCTAACGGGAGCAACCAAAAGGAGAAGAAGAAGAAGATTTTTTTGACCCCTTCAGGTGTCGCGTTTTTCTAGGCAGAACTCCCATCAGTTTATCAAGGAATGTTTGCAGTGGTCTCAGAATTCAGGAGTTCACATTATTCCCAAAACCTTTTCAGATATTTAATCTGTATGGATATACAGTAAAAGTGCCTGAATGAGCACTGTAACTGTGATTTGCTTTCACCTCCCTTTTTTGTTTAACTTTTAATTGTCTTGATTTGTAAAGTCTTAAACTGGAAATCTGTTTTTGTTTTCTTTCAGGTATGTAACTTATTGCATGAAATTTGTTGATATGCTCCTCACATATGGAGTCAAACCCATTTTGGTATTTGATGGATGTAATCTGCCATCAAAAAAAGAAGTGGAGAAAACGAGAAGAGAGTAAGTAAGAGGAGACCGTTAAATCACTGTTTTCTTTTGTGATGGTGCTACACACGAAGTTGACATAAACTATTCAAAACTGGACAAGTAATTTTCTTTCTTTGTCTTTTGTAGACGACGACAAGCAAACCTGCAGAAAGGAAAGCAGCTGCTTAGAGAAGGGAAAGTTTCAGAAGCCCGCGAATGTTTTACGCGTTGTGTCAATATTACTCCTTCTATGGCCCACGAAGTTATTAAAGCAAGTTTGCACTTTTATTTTTGCAATGTTGTAGTATTTCTTACTATACTATACTTACTATACTTTCTTACTATAAATACAACTTACTATAAATATTATAAATACTTAAACTGTATTTACTTTTTAATTTTGCTAATGTACTGCTTTTAATTTTTACTATATGTTATAGGAAATGCTTAGAATACTTATAAAAAAAAAAAAAAAAAACTAGCTGTGTAAGCCCATGCTGTAAAAAGCCCAGGGTCCTAGAAACTATTGAAATCGTCAGAAAACAAAAATAAAAATGTAGAGGTGTCATGTAATTGAAAGGAACTACTCTGTAGGTCTCTCTCCTAGGAGGTTTTGTTTTGTTGATGTGCTCGCATCGCTCCTGTATTAGCGGCTAAGCGACTGTCTTTCTTCGTAGGTTTCGTTTTGCCGACGTGCTCGCCTCGCTTGTGTATTAGCAATGGGAGGAAAAGTAAAAGGGATACAGTTTTGTCCATGTGCTCGCCATGCTTCTGTAATAGCGGATGAGCGAGTGACCCTCTTTCTTCGGATGTTTCATTTTGCCAACGTGCTGGCCTCGTTTGCATATCCTCGGAGCTAGAATCCTTACACCGACTCCACCTCTCACTTCTGGCTCGGACAGACCCACACACACACACACTTCCACGCATAGACGTTTATATATAAGATATCCCAAAGGCTGCTGATACATGTAGCAGGCAGTGATTTCACTGTTTAATCAGACATTACTAGAGGGTCAAATGTCAGCACGTCGTATGTACATCTCAATCTTAAGGCACACATTACGTGACGTTTTAGTCTTAACCTTCATTTACATAATCTTAATGAGTTGGAAGCAGGCGTGTCATGTGACATAACCTGTGACTTATTCCAGTTAGTCCATGACTTGCTCCAATAAAAATCCCTTTGACTTTAGTTGCATGGGTGGGCTTGGTGTTCATGAGAGCTGACAACCAATGAATGCCCATCCGAAAGTACAATTCGTTTAAGGCAGCAACGAGGCATGAAGAGTGCGGGTGTTTTTGTGGAAGTCACATACAGAAAAGTCCTGTGTTTTATGTGCCACAACAGAGTGGGAAACGGGGTGATGGAGAAAGGGTTGAGACTGTGGCTGAACTCCCCATACTTGTTAACCCTGTGTAGAGCACTGGCTTTGTCAGGCAGCATGCTATTGCCTGAACTAAAAAGGGAAGAGCACGACTATGCTGGAAAGTCGACAGACATGCACAATCAGAGTTGTTAAGTCATAAAAGTTGACGTGGTCTGGAGCCGTGATTAATAACCGCAGTCAGCAAATCTGACGTACCCCTCACCTAAAAGTTGCACGATGTGACATTGGCTTTATGTGTTCGTTGAGCGAAGAGCAAGCATGCAGCCGTATCATCGGTGCTATTAGCCAGTTTCTTTTTTTTAATGAAAGAAGTATTTTTTTTTTTTTTTCTTTCCGGATAAGGATTATCACCGTTATTATTCTTTTTTTAAATATCAATTTATATCTGCTCTATTTTTCAAAATATCCAGAATGTATCTAATTAATTGAACTTTTTAAAAGTTCATCTCTGATTCCAGCATTTCTAGAATGTCTTTTCAGACATTTAAACACAAGATATTTCAATCTTTTAAAATTCTGCTGCTTCCACGTTTTGCTGCTTTCTTTGCAGCACTAAGAAAATGTTAAGAGTTGAGCCTAACGTGTATATGGAGAGTCACTCTGCCCAGGGCTGTTACCTGCCTCATAACCAGTGCTGCCAGGATAGGCTATGACTTTCTGCTGTCCTGATTTGAGAATGTTATGCTTTGTTACAGTATGTACATTCGCTCCAGACGCTCCAGTTTGATTTCATTTTTTTTTTTAAGTCACTATCAGGATGAAGTTTGCACTTCCAATGTCTGAAACTCCTCAGAGTAGAGGTTGATTGATAACTGTACGAGGGGAAATCGAGCTATAAAGTTAGAAAATGGGAGTTATTAGAAAATGGAATGCACCTTAAGAAAACTGATGCTGTCATTTCTCAGTGTCGTCTCCACCCTTCTCAATGCACTTGTGCCACCCGCCTGGAAGTGGCAGTAGAATAAAAGGTTTTGTCTCATCCTCGCAGCCACGCGTGTGCCCGAGTTATTGTTGAACACTACACGCTAAGGGGTACTACAGTCACCAGTGCAAGTTACTGTGACTTGCTGGAGACCAACGTGAAGCCTGCTCTTTGATCTCAGTGGCGGGGACTGCTGTCTCAAGGGGTCCTTTTGCTGCCCACACACTGCTAAGAACACCAAGGCTTGTCTGGAGAAACTGAAGGTAACTGAGGTACTGCCACATCCTCCTTATTCGGTAGATTTGGCACCGTGTGATTTCCACCTTTTTTGGACAGCTAAAAAAACATCTGGGTTGTCATCGATTCAAGACAGATGACAGCTTGAAGAAAGTGGTGCACAAGTGGTGGCGAGGATGACACAAAACCTTTTATTCTGCTGGCACTTCCAGGGAGGTGACGCAAGTGCATTGAGAAGGGTGGAGACCACATTGAGAAATAACAGCATCAGTTCTAATAAATTCCATTTTCTAACTTTAGCTTGACTCCCCCTCATATTTTGGACCACATAGGGAAACGTGAGGGTGTCAGTGAGACCTGTGGTGGACTGGCATCCCGTGCTGGGCTGATTTTTGCCTTCTGTTCCAGCTAACTACAACCCTAGAATGCAAAAAAAAAAAAAAAAAAAAAAATTAAAGTTTAAAATAATGGATGACAACCTGGGTTCACTTCCCGGGTCCTCCCTGCGTGGAGTTTGCATGTTCTCCCCGTGTCTGCGTGGGTTTCCTCCCACAGTCCAAAGACATGCAGGTTAGGTGCATTGGCGATCCTGAATTGTCCCTAGTGTGTGTGTGTGCCTTGCGGTGGGCTGGCACCCTGCCTGGAGTGTGTTTCCTGCCTTGTGCCCTGTGTTGGCTGGGATTGGCTCCAGCAGTCCCCCGTGACCCTGCAGCTAGGATATAGCGGGTTGGATAATGGATGACTGAAAATTACTTAATCATATTTGTTTGGAAAGCGGTTTTGTGCTGTAATATGGCTATTCAGTTTTACTTCATCTATTTTGATTGACTGCAGTTTTTATTATTATTAACTCTGAAGCAGTTGTGCAAATCACTCTATTGTTGTTTTGACATGTGCATTAATCTACTAGAAATGTGTCATTATGTGTTAAATTATGGGAGGATAACTGTACAGCATTGTTCCCCATCAAGATGAATACCTGCTCACAATTAAACTGGCTTTTCCTGACAGGCAGCGAGAGCTCGTGGCGTTGACAGCATTGTTGCTCCCTATGAGGCTGATGCCCAGCTGGCCTTTCTAAACAAGAATGGGATTGCACAAGCAGTTATAACGGAGGACTCTGACCTTCTGGCCTTTGGCTGTAAAAAGGTATTTAAAAATAAAAAATAAAAAAAAAAAAGAAGTCACTTCTCTTTATGAGACATTAAGTAAGAAGGAAATTATGCTGCGTTAACTTGTCTGAATTTGCAACGTTTTAAATTATGTGTCAGTTTAAGGGAAGCACATTCTGATAAACATGGAAGGGATTTTGGTAAATTATGAAGAGGTTGTTATTGTCCAGGTGGGATAGAACAAATGTTTAATGTTTTACTAGTGAAAAGATTTGTATTTTGAAGATTTCCAATGACAATACACATATATATTTAGACTGAGAATAAAAAGAGTGTCATGTTTTAAAAACAGAGTTAATTTCCAAACCCTCTCATCGGTTTTGAAGGCTGCTTTGAACTATTAGTGCTGATCTATTTTCATTCTCCTTAAGGTCCTTTTGAAAATGGACAAGTACGGCAATGGCCTAGAGATTGACCAGGATCATCTTGGGAGATGCAAACCACTTGGAGACACATTTACCGAAGAGAAGTTTAGATATATGTGCATCCTTTCTGGGTGTGACTACCTTCCTTCTATTCATGGAATTGGTTTGGCTAAAGCGTGCAAATTATTGAAAATGGCAAACAATCCAGATATTGCAAAGGTAAATGAAGTTGGGCTCCGATGTAAAATTATCGCGTTTAAATGCGAAAAACAAACTGCCGGATCATCCTATATGGAATCCTGGAATGCTATCAAGTTTATTGTCACGTGTCTGCACTGTAATAAAATGAAATTTGTACTTTTATGCCTCTAGGGAATAGCTTATAAAAATTTAAAACAAAATAAAAATTATAAACATGCATATCACACATACTACTTTGTCCATTTCAGAGGGCTGGTGACTATTCCAGCAGCACAGGTTTTAAGAGAGAAAATGTTCTTTCTGTGGAGTTTGCCACTGACCAAGCTTCTGCAGGATTTCAGAGACTTGCAGGCCACCTGCTCACTCCTTATAGACAAGGTGGTGTACAAACTCGGGACACTGGATCGTTGACACAGCAGCGCTAACTACTGTGCCACCATACTGCCCTACTTTAATTCATTTATAGATTAAAGTATATACAGTATAATATATGAGATATAACACAATATGCATTGTGTACGAGGAATCTTGGTGACTCAGCTGGACGTGCTTGCAGATCTTACCTGCCGTGAGTCTGATAAGAGCCACCTTTATGAAATTTGCATAGTCTTCCTGCGTTTAAACGGACTAACTTCGTTTTAATATTAACTCTAAACTGCCCTGGGCTGAATATGTTTGTGTGCCCCCTCTGACTAACAGTTGTGCCTTTACATATCGGGTTAGGCATTGGCTCCTTGTTTTTCTGAGTCGGACTGAGTGGATATGAAAGTAAATGGCTGAATCAAAAAAAGTGAAATAAAGTAAAATGCTTTTTCTTTTTTTCCTTCAGGTTATAAAGAAAATCGGCCAATATCTAAAGATGAATGTGACAGTACCAGATGAATACATCGAAGGATTTAACAAGGCCAACAACACTTTTTTATATCAACTGGTGTTTGATCCACTTTCCAGGAAGCTGGTGCCACTCAATCCTTACGCAGAGGACATTGACCCCAAATCTCTGGGCTATGCTGGCCAGTATCCTTTGTGATAAATATGAAAATCATTTATTCACTTCAAGAACTTCAGTAGTTAATTTGTGATTATTATTATTGCGAATTGAAAGTAAGTGAAATAAGTGCATGGTGGCGCAGTGGGTAGCGCTGCTGCCTCATAGTTAGGAGACCCAGGTTCGCTTCCCAGGTCCTCCCTGCGTGGAGTTTGCATGTTCTCCCCCTCTCTGCGTGGGTTTCCTCCTACAGTCCAAAGACATGCAGGTTAGGTGCATTGGTGGTCCTAAATTGTCCCTAGTGTGTGTTTGGTGTGTGCGCGCCCTGCGGTGAGTTGGCGCCCTGCCTGGGGTTTGTTTCCTGCCTTGCGCCCTGTGTTGGCTGGGATTGACTCCAGCAGACCCCCGTGACCCTGTAGTTAGGATGTAGCGGGTTGGATAATGGATGGATGGAATAAGTGGAAAAAATCTTGAATTTCAACACATGCTTTGTTTTTGGTTAAATCGCTTAATTAATTGATCAATTAGTGAAACTGATTATTGATTCATGTATTGTCATCGGAAGTGAGTAAGTGTGCAAAATTTCAAGTCATTTTGGACAATAGGAAGTGGGTTAGATATCGATTACAAGATTTGTACCACACAACAAACAGGTGAAGTTAATAAAAGCTGGTAAAAAGACTTCAAAGGTAAAAGAGTATGCAAACAAATTACAAGTAAGATGCTGTTTCTGAACAGTGGACAATTCATACCATATTAAACATCAAAGCTTAATGACCTTAAGGACTCTGTCTAACCTGCTTGCTGAACAATTGAGGCCCTTTCAATTCCCTACAATGCTTTGCTTGTTCGATGCATCTTTCTAAAATGATGTTGATTTTCAGTGGTGTGTACTCTGCTCCGAGCCAGTTATCTAAAAGATTTTCTTTTCTTTGTTATAGTCATTGTTTGTTGTTGCATGAATTTCAAAATAATGATAAAAATGTGCTTACCCTTTCATTATGAATTGAACTTCTTTTCCTTAATTTGGTGATTCTAGTAATATTGGGGATAAGGCTGCTTTGCAGGTTGCTCTTGGAAATGTTGATGTTTCAAATATGGAAAGGATTGACAACTTCAACCCCGATACTGCACAGGTTAGATTTGAGATGTTTGTTTGATTAATAACCAAATTTAAAGGATGTCCGTCCAGTGCCAACTATTTTTTTTTTTTTTTTTTTTTTTTTTTTGTTTCTGCTGCCTTTAACAAAACACGTAAACCTTCTGCTTTCAAGTGCCGTAGCTAATTCAAGAAACTCGTAGCTCTCTGATATCATGCCCTACTTTTAAATATTTTCCCCCAAACCTCTTGACAGTTGTGTGCCAGCTGAACAAATGCAGTTTGCAATTCCAGACTGTGTCAATAGATACCATCCTGCAAATCTGTTCTGCATTATAAAATTCATACAAGCCTGTATATAATGTCAGGGGATTCTCTGAATGGGATTGTGATCCACTTACATCCCTAGAAGTACACTGGTTAAGTGAACTGTTCATAAAATGGGTTTAGGGCCTCTAATTTCATAGTCGTGTATTGGTTTTTACTCAGATGGTCTTTCATGTTTTAAGAAAGTATAATGTGGGACCCTTACCGTAGCCTGCCAAAGTATTCAAACCCTTTGAAAGTCATGAAGACTTCAAGAGAATCTGTCCAGACGTGCCATCCTACCAACCTACAGGATCTCTATAAATTCTGCCAAGAAGAATGGGGAAGAATCTCTCCTGAATGATGTGCAAATCTGGTCCATACTTACATACCCAAAAGAATGAAGGCGGTTATTGCAGCAAAGAGGTCCAAGACAAAGTAAGAGTGTGTCGGGTATGCTATACTGTATGCAAAACTTATGAATCATCATACATATGCATACTTACGCAAACACTTTCTTCTTCAGTTAAATATCCACAGAAAATGGTTTATTTTCAATTTGGAAATGTATTGTTACAGCAGAAGAGTTCACATTCAAAATACTGAATGAATAAATTGATGCAGAAACCTATGATGACATTTATGGGGATTGAATACTTTTGCACGCCACCATGCCATCTGCACAATATTTTTAAGAAATATAATGTGGGACTCCTATATATGCCATCTGCACGATATTTATACAATCCTGTTACTTGTGGGTTAATCTTTTACATATACGGCACATTTTAGGTAGCTCGGCCAGCCTGCCTCTCCCCTCAGATGATGCATTGTTCAAATGCAAAACATTGGCAGGTATTTCTTGGTGTGCCTGCACTCTTTGATCTGGTTGGCATCTTCCTATCCTTTATTTCTGCTTCTGCCATCAGTGCATCAGTGATCTGAATTTAAAGACACTGAGTGCTATGTGTTACTTTTATCTCTTTTGTTAAAAATTAAGTTTTATGCGCACAGGGCAAACGTGATTGGGGAAACAACAAACAACTGTTAAACAATGACTTCTTTATTTTAAACTTAAGTACATCTTTATTTGCTTTCATCACTCTTGTCACAATGCAAGATTATAAATAAGACCGTGAAATGTGGACTTGCTTTCTTGATTTAGTTCATTAGAGAAATTAGTTTCTGTAAGATTATTTTTTAATTTTTGGATTTACAGACTGTAATGTTGTTTTTATAATGAACAAGCATAAAGCATCTGTTTGGTTTTTGCTTATGTCGTTTAAATTATAGACCAATTTTAAATCCTTTCATTCAGACGCATGCCAACACTGTTCAACTACCGTAGCAGAGCTCCGCATTCATGCCCAACCACAGCCACTAGATGGCGCATGTATGCACTTTTACACTTTTTCGGCACTTGACCTGTGTGCAGCAAACACTGCCACGCAACAACGATGGCGTGCTTGTGACACAAATGAAGAGAAACAGTGTCGAAAAAAAGCAAATGCTTCGGCTCAGCAATGTACAAGTGAAACGCTTCGCCGATGGAGGGCAAGGCTTGAAGTTTTCATGGAAAACTTTGTCAATCTAGAAGTATTTTATTGAGACAAAGATTAATAGAAGTCATATGCCAGTGGCAGTATCTACCTACAAATGGCAGTGGGGTAGCAAGCACAGGTGGGTCCATGTCCTCTGCACTGGGTAAGTCTTAAGAGTTAGCCGACATCATTCCAAGTTCACCAATGTAGAAAAACCGCTAGGGAGTCTTCGAGTTGTGTTTTTGTCCTGGAGAACACACCCAGATAGTTAAAACATATAAACTTTTATTAAGGAGCATTATAGCCATTACACTTACTTTTAATTTTCTGGAGTACTTCATTTAAGTGCTCAACTTGCAACAGAGATAAATTATTTCCTGAAATGTTTAAGCTCATTTCAGAAGAGTCAAATGATCTGCCACTTATTTAAGTATTATTTGGTTTAATTCAAAATCCTTGATAATGTATTCTTCACCTTTAACCTGAGTTATCCCACCTTTCTTCAGCAATGTGGCATCTTGGTTTGCTGTACATTACTTTTGGGGACCTAATATAAGAAACACGAGTCTGATGTAAACAGATGAAGTGCTATAGTTGTGTATCATTGTGTTGTTGGGATGACTCAACTGTTGCGACTGCATGTTGTTGCTCATCTCCTGTTGCACTAATAAAAGTGTGTGTATATATATATAATATATAAAGTTTGTATACTAAATATACAGTGTATATATATATATACACACACACACATCCACTAGGGGGCTTTGCCCCCTACTTGCTTTGCTCGCGTTGTGAAGGGGGGGCAAATGAATACATGCTAAGGAGATGCGGACGGATCAGCTGCTGCTACTGAGCTGTGTGTTGTGCATGTCACACTGCATGTTGATTATTTACAAGCCTGTACAGAATCTGCTGCTGTTGTGCTGTGTGATCTGCTGGTCATGCTACGCATCAGTCATTTAAAAGCCTATACAGCAGCTGTCCTTTTGTCTCACTTCCTTGTCTCGAGGGATGTTAAAGTGTCTCCGCAAAATTGTTTGTAAGTAGGGCGTGACATGCAAGTAGTCTTGCAAGACTTCAAAGTGTCTCTCTTAGATGATCACGTCTTGATCCAAGGTTTTTTTTATATAATCGATATATATATATATACCTGTATTACACACAACATTGAGATCAAAAAGCTGTAAAGTATGGATTCTTAAACTCTTATAATGCCCCATCATCTATAACTTTGGTTTCACATCTTCTATCCACATTTAGTTTGTTCTCCCGTTGTGCTCTTCCCTGAAGGCAGGTTCAGCCAATGTGCACAGATTTATAAATAATATAAAGTATCAAACATGCATAACATAATGCCTTTAAAACCCAGTCTTGTGGGGGGCTGGAGGTTCTCCTATCTGCCTTAGTCTGGTATGGGGCACCTCTATGATGGACTGACTCTCTCTCACACACACCTACATCAAGCCAGTTTAAAATTTCCAGTTATCCTGACAGACATCTTTGGCACGTGAGACATAAACTGTAGTGCCCAGAAGGAAACCTGTGAAAACTCCACATGGGTAGGGACTGGGATAAGAGCCCAGGATGTTGGCTCTGTTAGATAGCAGAGCTAAGCACTGCTCTCTCATATCACTCTATATATATATATATATATATATATATGAAACAAAACTGAAAATTAAAAAAAAATGCTAAATTAAAATGATCTCTTTTCACTTGTACAGTAACACAGTAATTAAAAGGTTAATTTAACTTGTTCCTGCGTCTCACATTGAAGGTGTTTAGTAAGCACCAATCTAGTAAATAATAAGAGTTTATGAATAAAATGGAAAATGTACACAGTATGGCTAACTGGCATTGGACAAAAACTGTAGTTAACAGCAGTCCTGACTAGGAGAAACCATTTTGGGGGACCATGGTCTGTTGGAATAAGTAGACAAGAATTTCATAGTTAACATTTGTGAGCCACGCTGTATAACCTTCTGGGATGTTTTTATTTATTCTTTTAGCTTGTGCAGCCAAAAAGCAGGACCTGGAATGAAAATAACGACAAAAAGTCCTGGGATCTCAGCATATGGAGCCGACAGTATTCTTGTTCAGATAATCTTATTTCAAAACCGGAGGCCATGAGATTATCTGAGAAACCGTCTACGAGGGGGATAGAGAAGGTTATCAACACCAGAGCGTTAAAGCTTACAAACAGGAAGATCTTGGTAAAAAGGCCTAGAGAAGGTACGATCTCAATATGGTATCTGAAAAGTCTGCCCCCGATTGATTGTTATAGGGAAGTCATTTAGCATTTGTGATTCATTTGGGTTTAATAATATTATATAATGCTCTAGTGGATGGTTATAAAGACCAACAGATGAACATGCTAAATAATATTATTTTACTGCTCTCTCCACAGAAGAAACTGTTTCTGAGTCCGATCTTCTTTCCCAATATTGCTTCTCAACTCACAAAAAGGTAAAGAATGAACAGAGTGAGCCCTTGGGGAAACAGGAGGACCATCCTGCAGATACTTCTACCTCTACCTCTGCCATTGTTAAAGATGATTCTCTGACTAAGCTGCCTGCTCCAGAGCCTAAGATTCGAAACAGATTTGCCACTATACTCCAGAGAAGAAATCGGGAGGAAGGGGAACCTTGTGTGGCAGGAATGCGGAGCAGGTTTGTCTCATATAATTAGATCATATCAGAGCAGAGTGGGGAGAATGGCTCCTTTTTTAGCAGTGACCTGTTAAAACATTTGTTATTAAAATGAATATTTTCAAATATGACGTTAATCTGCATCCAGCCCTGCATGTAGGCCCTCCAACCTGCAGGGAAAAACCTGGCACTCCAGCCACTGTAAAAAAAAAAAAACCTCCCACTGGTTCCATTCCATTTGAACTCGTGTGGTGCTGAGGTGTCCCCTGTCGCATGGTTGCACTCGGGTCCTAATCTGGGATCCTGAGTTGGTTTGTCATGTTGTGGGTGCAGCAATGTGCTGTATCAGGATCTGCTCCTAACCTCCTCCTCCTCTATTTTTATTTGCATTTATAGATTTCAGCTCAGATGAGTTCTTTGTTTTGTCAATTGAAAAAAAAGGCTGCGATGTTTATTAGTAATAGCAGCCATACCACCTGCACTTCAGAACAGGTCATCCACCTGAAGCTAAGCCTGTTTGGGCCCGGCCAGTACTTGGATTAGAGACCATCTAAGAAAAGCTTAGGTTGCTGCTGGAAAAAGTGTTGTGAGGCCAGCAGGGGGTGCTTACCCCGTGCTCTGAATGTGGATCCCAATGCCCCAATACAGTGATGGGGACACTGTGCTGTAAACATGGTGCCGTAACTTGGATGAGACATAACTGAGCTGCTGACTCTCTGTGGTCATAAAAGATCCCTGGGCATCCTTCGTTAAGAGTAAGGTGTATCTCGATATCCTGGCTAAATTGCCCACTACAGCCTAGTCATTCTGGCACCCTAATCATCTCCTGTCACTGATTGGCTCTCTCTGTCTCACCACTTCCTCACCTAACAGCTCATGTGTGGTGAGCATACTGACGCAATAATGGCTGCACATTAATGGAGGCTGAAGTGGCTCCCCACTCACTAAGTGCTTTGAGTAGTGAGAAAACAACAACAACATTTATTTAAATAGCACATTTTCATACAAATGATGTAGCTCAAAGTGCTTTACAGGATGAAGAAAGAGGAAAAAGTCAAAAAATAAAATTTGGCAATACTAATTTAACATAGAATAAAAGTAAAGTCTGACGGACAGGGAGGACAGAAAAAACAAAAAAATCCAGACGGCTGTGGGAATAAAAACAAAATCTGCAGGGGTTCCAAGGCTGCGAGACTGCCCAGCTTCCTCTAGGCATTCTACCTAACATAAATGATCTGTAAAAGCGCTATATAAATGTAAATACAGTAATAATTATTATTATTATTATGTCTGCATGAGCCTTACACATATTAGATTTAATTGTACTGATCACGGGGTCATCCAAAAAACACTCTCGGTGAAAGGAGAATCAGAATTGACTAGAAATTTAGGGTTGGGATAAAATAATGGATCACCTCATAATTGGCAGAAGAAACAAAAATGTAATATTGGTTTGTGCTTTATATTGCCATTCTTGGGGAAAGAATTCTGTCTGTGGAGCACATAGTGATTGCTCTGTGAGAATCTGGAACAGTTGGTAAAAGTTCTTGGTAGTCATAAAAATAAATGATTAAAGGCATACTTTGTAAAATCCTTTGCCTCAATGGATAGTGCCTGAGGTACGTCATTACCCATATGACCACCATGCCGTCTAGTTTCATAGCAGTGTAACACTGCATTTCAGCTAAGACACAGTTAAGGTATTTTTCTTCTCTGACAACCTTCAGATGAATCTGCATATAAAAAAAAGGAGATTAAAATGAATACCACGCATACGGCTCTGTTAAGGTCCAGAAATGCATTGCCTGTAATTTTGTGCCTGTTTCTTTATACATTTGGTGAGAGTGCTGTATGTCTTTAGTGAAGGTGGCTGGCTATGTGAACCTATGATAATAAGCCATTAAATACAAAGAGACTACTCTGATATCTGTGATCTGGCCTGTTCATTTACTACTCATATACTCAATAGTGGGAGCAAATCATCATTTCTTGTTTTTACTATTGCTGTAATGGATACAGTCGCAAGAATTGATTTGTTGAAGATTATTTGAGAAGATGTTCAACATTATATTTATTGTTATGTTGTATGTCCCTACATTGATGGATTAAAGGCCAGAAGTCCACATGACCGTCCTCATCAGATTCTTCCATGAGAACCCTGAATACAATGAGGACTGATTGCGGTCACTGATGTTAGGTAGAATGCCTAGAGGGGGCTTGGGTGGTCTCTTGGCCTCAGAACCCCTTTTTTTTTCTCCAGCCGTCTGGAGTTTTTTTTTTTTTTTTTCTGTCCTCCCTGGCCATCTGACCTTACTTTTATTCTATATTAGTGTTCCCTTATTTTAAATCTTATTTATTTTGTCTTTTTTCTCTTTCTTCATCATGTAAAGGCATTTTGAGCTACATTGTTTATATGAAAATGTGCTATAGAAATAAATGTTGTTGTATTTCTGCAATTGGGCTAAATTGAGTTTCCACACAAATGATTTTTTCTCTTCTTGATACATTTTAGGTTTTTTTGCAACTTGAGTGCCGGTGGTGATTCTACAGGGAAACAAAGTAAAATATCGAAACTGGAAGAACAGTCAGTTGAGGACAAAAATGATTCCACTGAATCTCCTGACTTGTTGACTTTGATAGAACTTGAAAACAAAGACGCAGAAAGCAGTGTATCCAAACCCAAGGAATCAAGTCCTACAGTCTCCCCGCCTTCCTGTCACTCATCACCTAGGCAAAACACAAGCGTCTTTGGTTGGTCTGGAGATGTGTGTGAGAAATCCAAGTTGCATTGCTCTCCTGCTTTATTGGCACTGCAGCAGTTCCAGAGGTGTAAGGAGGGCACCGTCTATCGGGGCAGCCAGAGATCGGAGCAGTCTCCTTTCTTGAAACATTCAAACAACATGAGAAAGGATGATGGTCTGCAAACGAGTGAATCTGACGATGAGGATTTTGATATTCTTCATCACAACCGTGGAAGTTCTCTTTCTTCTGTCAAAGAGCCAATGTCCTCGCAGGGCAGTCTTGCCTCCAGTATGGAAATCACACTTTCACAGGCTTCTCAAAAAACGGCCAAAACGGATGTAAGCATTAAGGCATTTTTTTTTTTTTTCTTCAAACAAATAATTTGATCGTGTTGGGCAAATTCACTTTATATTTGTATTGCAATCTTCACTTGGAGCATTTATATGTATGTACATCTCTAAAGCACTGACAGTAAGTTACCTAACCATGCCACAATTATATACATAAATGCACAAACTGCCTTTAACATTACAACAGACTGAACAAATCATGACAATGTAAAGCCACATTAACATAAATCTAAAGAGGTCAATAGTACAGAATCGGAGAAGGAAATTTCAGTTAACCACCATCTTGAAGGATGGTCGATTATGACGGTTGGATGACCTAGGCCAGCTGGCTTGCCTTACCCTTCTTGGACAGGCTACAAAAATGCTTAACAGTTTAAATTGTTGGTGACAACACTATGCGTCAGCTGCTTTGCGTGTCTCTACTGCTCGCGTTTTGAAGATGGGGGCTGAATGCACCCCAAGGAGATGCGATCGCTCCTCCGAAACTGCCTCTTAAATGGCGATACAATGGTAAACACACAGTTTTGTTTGCATCTCGCACAACATACTTCTGTCATATCACCTATGTCTCCTAAAAGGAGATGTTGATACAGTCTGCAAGAATCCTGAGCTTTGAGAGAAGATATGCTTCTCAGCAAGACAAAGATAGCAGCAGGCATAAAGCCAAAGCTAAATCAGAAATGTCTTTAAAAAACAACAATGCTAATGTCCTGGAGTGACCGAGTCAGAGTCCAGATCTCAATCCAAATGATGATTTATGGCAGGGTGTAAAAAAGGCTGTTCACTCACGATCACCATGACACCTGACAGGACTGGAGCAATTTTTTTTTTGTATAGACTAGGGGGCTTAGCCCCCTACTCATTTCGCTCACCAATCCTCCGGCCTGCACTACGTGCCAGCCACTTCACGTCTCTGCTGCTCGTGTGTGTGGATTTCACTTTCACCAAACAACAAATCTTTTCATTCTCACGGATACGCCTCTTCATTGGGAGAAACACTACTTTTCCCTGATGGCAACACGAATTAGATGATCTACAAGTCTCCGACTTAAAGTTTTAAAGCCTTAAAATATCTACATACTTCTGTCATATCACCAATGTCCATATATTCCATCTCTTTTTACTTTTACCTTTTCTTCAATATCGCATTGAATTTTGATTCCGTGTTTGGAATTACATCGTGACAACGCAACGTATAACTGCCCGTGAGTGAATATTGTTTCTTTCTCTCTACAAGAAATGTGTCTGACATAACCACACAGGACTTTTCCAAATCTCTTTGCATAAGCTCTTGTCTCGTGGGGCTTCTGGCCCCGGGCATGGTTACATCGTTTGGCACGAAGACTCGTCTCGCGGGACGTGAAAGTGTCTCTGAGACAATCTCATCTCCTTCCAAGATTTTTTTTTATAATAGAGAGATTTGCATCATCATTAAATCACCTTGTAAAAACGTGCTCAGAAGATGTAGAAATACTTCACTTAAACTATTTTGCAGATCTTTTCCCCAAATGCAGATCGTTCACAGCAGAGTTATAAGAATTGGCTTTAGGAAGCGCATTTGATTTTACCGAGTCCTTTGAATTGCTTTGGAAATTTGGAGAATTGTTATCCATCCATCCATTATCCAACCCACTATATCCTAACTACAGGGTCATGGGGGGTCTGCTGGAGCCAATCCCAGCCAACACGGGTAAAGGTAATAAGCAGGACAGGAAATAAATTGATGGGCTGTAAAAATGTGGCCAATCTGTTAGTAGTTTTGTTTTAAGACTCCTGCAACATCACTGATGTGTTTTATTTAGTTTACAGTATATTACATTCTCATTCCTCTTGTGTTGCATGCTGGTCAGTAGGAGGGTCACGGTACTCGTTACAGTACTACTACTATTATTGCACTACTTCGGCTTTTGTCAGTTCCCAGGTTACCAAATAATTATGCTTCCTATGCTGAGGGGGCTGAGGGAGGCACCAGCATACCCCCACTGTGTTTATTTAAAAAAACAAAATGGTGCCGTATGCGGGTCCATTTGTAGACTTGGTTAGATGGTTAGAAAGTTGGAGCATTTTTATATTCTATAGCCAACTGATCAAAGGGTTTATCTCAATTTGTTTATGACATATTTTTGTAACAGTCATATTCAAAAACAACTGACAACGGACTATAATTACGTGCTTTTGTAGTGAACATATAAACATTTTTAATACCATTTAACAATATCATGTGGCTGAAATTTCTTTCATAGACCGCCAATTCAAGTGATGAAAATCTTTATGTGTGCTCTTCTTTGCTATGTGAGTTTGTACAGTATATACGTTTTTTAATTGTAGATGTTTATACATTTATATTTACAGCAAATTTACATATACCTTTTGAAGTTCTAGTTATTTTACTTTTTAAATATATGTACCTTAAATCGTAAATCTGTTCCATGATTAGTTTCTTCAACTGCTCCTTATTCAAATCTCTACGTTTTTATGAGCTGACTACATCGTATCTTTCTCAGGATCTGAATTCTAGTCAGAAGTCAGATGCCAGTGAAAACTCCGCTCACTCTCCAGTTGGGGCTGAAAAGACTTCTAGTGTGGCAAAACTCAAGGTACGTTTTTGTAAGAAATGATTAGTAAGTAAAAAGTATGCACAAGTCTTATATGATTTTTATAGAATCATCTGAAATGGCAACCCTTTAGTACATTTGCCATGGGCATTGTTTCACAAGATGAACATGTCCCTGTTATTTATCGCACCCTGATCACTCTAAAGCAGGGGTCTCCAACTCCAGACATGCAGGGCTACTGTGCCAGCAGGTTTTCATTCTAACTCTCTTCTTAATTAGTGACCAGTTTTTGCTGCTAGTTAACTCTTTCCCATTATTTTAATTGACTTTTGTTGAGACTCTGACCGCTGAATTGATTCTTCTTTCCTTAAACAGCACCTAAACATAAGTTTGATATGAAGTGAGCCAACAGATGAGCAACTAAGTTGGGCCCTCAAACTCCAACCAACTTCACTTCATTCAGTTTCTTAATTTGAAGCCAATTCTCATTGCTAATTAAACCCGTTATTTAATTCCATGGCGCCACCTGAGCAAATCGACATTACTGAGGCCTTCACCTTTCTTTATTTTCAGTTATTGTCTGATGGACGCAGGTTGTTGTTTATGTGTTGGTTCATTTTGTGTCTTAATAGTGTTTGGTTGCTAATTAAGGAAAAAATAAATAATTAAGGATGCCAAGTTTTAAGTTGTGCATCAATTAAAATTAAGGCAAAGAGCGAATTAGCAGTAAAATCTGGTCACTAATTAAGAAAAGGGTTTGAATGAAAACCTGCAGCCACAGTAGCTCTCCAGGACTGGAGTTGGAGACCCCTGATCTAAAGTGATAAGGTTCAGAATTACAAAGTGAAAATGTGCATTCTCACAATCTCAAGTAGATCTCTGTGCTAATCGGTAATCAAACCAGCCATCGACATTTAACACACATTTTGTTCTGTACAGACTAGCCAAAATCATGTCACACAGTTCTCGGCATGTACAATTATTTATTTTTCAAAAACAATTTTGAAAGCATTGAGGATGTAGGTTTTAACTTTTTCCTATACACTATTTTATCACCTTTTATTTTATTCATAGCATGATAGTTAAAAAAATATAGTGTACAGACAAATCTCTGACTGTATTGTAGTGGCGTCCCTGACAACTTCCACAGGGCGTTCCTGAACCTGTAAGTGGTCTGAGCCTGTATCTATGAAACTGAATTTGTGTGCCGAGTTAGACAAAAATAGAAACCAGGGGTTTGAGCAAGAGTTATGGGAGTTGTGATACTTCATTGGAAAATGGCTCAAGAGTGGCCCCTGGACTTCTGTGCTCGTTGGTCTATATTGTAAGCATGATGTTTTTAAGATGTTTTATTTAATTTGAAATGCACAGTCATCCACCTTAATTGAAGGTTAAGTGTTTATCTGTATGTCCATCTGGTTCCTGATGTCTCTGTCATTCCAACAGATGGAGATCGCAAGCATTGTGAGCCATAAAATGTATTGCATTTGTCATTCCAACAGATGGTACCATCACAAACTTTCACACTGTTTTCTGAATCCCATAGCTAGTCATAACATTTTTGTCAGCAAAACCCTCATATAGGGGCATCACAGTTTAGATTCTGCTTATGCATGATGTGAATTAAAGATTCGTATTAAATATCAGTGCTGGTCCTATGTTTAACTCAAAGGAACACTTTTGTTTTTCACCCACAGTGCCCAAATTGTGCAGTAAATGGTTGATGATCTGGAACTTTGAAATTCATATGATCTGATTTTACTGTTATTTCTTATTTTTTACTTAGGATGTAATGGTGAAGATTATGGATTTTTTTTTCCATATTTCCCCCCTAAGATTTTGTATAGCACACAGTAAATGACAAACATACATAATTACATAATGAAACTTTCTCAGACTTGCTTAAATCCAGGACAGGGGCCAAGGAATCAATCCTGGAGGAGGTGCCATTCCATCACGGGGTCCACACACACCCACACACCAAACGTGGGCTAAGGATGTAGGAGGAAAACTGGAGTACCTGGGCATGGGAAGAATGGGAATTCGACTGATTGCATAGCTGATCCATGAGGCAGCATTGGTTATTTGAAAATTAGACACCAGTTTACCTAGCAAGCTTGTTTTCAGAATGAGACATAATAGAGAAAGTAAAGCCAATTTTATTTTTCTTAGGACTGTTGACTGACTCCATCATCTTTCTACCCTCAAGAATTTTGCTCTGCCTTTGAAATTCTAGTAAAGCTTTCTGTTCACATTCCAGGCACCTGGATTGCAGAGAGTCAGCCCAGGAGCCACTCCATCATCACATAAAAGTAAAACTCTGGGCCCAGCTAGAGCCAGTGGCCTCAGTAAAAAGGCATCTGCACTACAAAAGAAGAAATCATTAACCAATGATGAGAACCGCCCCAGCCTGCAGATCACAATCAACCACCTGTGGAAAAAATTTGAATATAAAAAGTAAGTATTAATAGTAACAACTGACTACACCACTTCACAGTCAAAATGGCTGAGGAGGGGCTCAGCCTAAAGGTAAACCGTCTCAAAGGATACCGAGGATTGGCAAGCTGTGTTGGGCTTAATGGCCTGTTCTTGTCAAAAAGCTCCTAACTTTCTTACTTTTGTAAAGATAAGAAAGAAAAAAAACTGTGATGTTTGCATTGTTTGTGTATTTATGTGTATGTATATGTGGATGTATTTATATGAATATATATATATATATATATATATAAAATTTGCCAGTAGGCATACAATCAGATGGGGACTCAGACAACGGATGCTATGAATGTAATTACTCCGATCTCCAGGCTGTCAAATAAATGAACCAAATGCCGTGGTGCAGCGTAAAGGGGCTTTGTCTCTGACGCTGACGTCTGAGGTTCGATCCCTGCGAGGGGTTCAGTGGAGTGTGTTCTCCTGATGAGCCCAAATAAGGGCGAAACACGTGTCACGTACTCTTTGCATTATTTGACAGTAAACTATGCAACATATATATATATATACTCTAGATACAAGTAGTGTTATCTCTGTTTTGCCAATGGAAAATTCATGTTATGTTTCTTGATACTGTGTCACGTTTTCTCAGCTGGTAGCCAAAGTCTGTATAGTTTTCAGACCTTTTGGTTTAAAAATTTCCTTTTTTTGTTTTAAATTTAAGACAAACTTGAACAGCAGTTGAAAAGGTCCTGAATCTTGTAATTGCACTAATCTTTCCAGTAGGTGGTGATGTTTAACCAAACATTAAAAAAAAAAAAAAGTGTAGCTGAAGCTTCATTTACACTTGACGATGTTTCAATTATCAGACACTTCCTTCCTATTTGGAAGTGAATCTGAACTTACTTTGCAGTTTTCTTAAGTAAATACTGTAGATCTCAGGGGTCTAAACAGTTGATCCTGCACAGCTGTAGTGGCTGCAGGTTTTTGCACCAACTCAGTGTCTTACTTTAATGTGAATTCAATTATAGCTGTTGATGCATGTTATTACTCAAGCAGCATTTTTCTGCTTCATTGTAGTGGTCTCACTTGTTCAGATTCCCCAACTTTCACTGCTAGTTTTAGTCTTAAACAGCTGCATTCACTGTTTTAGTGGCCTCTTGTTAGCAAGAAGATGCAAATAACAAAGGAGCCAGCACTTCTCATTTGGAAGATATAATTGGAAAGGAATAAAATCTGTGATATACGAATGACCTGACATGGCTGAATAAAAACACTTAACAAGCCATAAAGTTAAGTAAGACCTGTTAGGGCAAGGACTGGTGTTTAGTTAAACAATCGAGTTGGAACAAAAAACCTGCAGCCACTGTGAAAACTTATGCCTGTGTTTATAAAAGGGTTCAAGACAGACATCTTGACTTCTGACCTAAATCTTTCTATTAAAGGTCATCAATAAATCATGGGAAATCCCCTCAAACAATGATGTGCAAGAGTTGGCTGGGTAATATCTATAAATACAATCCTGAATGACTAATATACTCATTAAATTCTAAATTTATTATGCGCAGTAATAATACATGTCTGAGTTGTAATCACTTTCTGAGGGCTGTGCATGATGCAAACTATCGTTTAAAATATGGTTATGACGACACTTCATGTCCATATTGGTTGTGCGTCTAATGCTCAATGTATATTTTGTACCTGCAGAGAAAAAGAAAAAATCGCCTCTCCAAAAAAATCCAAACCCATGTCTCCAGTTAAGGACAACATCCCAGCCCTCACTCCAGAAACCGATAAGGATATCTTCAACAATCCAGAGTGCCGAGATGTTCAGAGAGCCATTTTCTGCTCGTAGTGTTGGTAACGAATACAAGCCAGGATGAGTGGTTCTGCTTTTCACTGAAGATCTTGAGCAGTGGTTAGGTTTTTGCTTTTCCACCTGGAAATTAAGAATGCAAGTTTAGTCCTATCTGTGTTTACATCAGAGCTGCAGGTAATGGCAGATTAATTTTATCTGTAAATAGAGCTATAAAGATATTTGCTTTTTTTTGTATTAGAAATGAACTGTTTTTGCAAGCATTATGAAAATAAAATGTGTACAGTAAGCAAGAGTTCCTTCAGTACATTTCATTTATACTATATATAATATACACACATACTTACAGTAGTCAAAGTACCTGGCATTGCCCGGGTATATCTGTATAATGGGTTAAGGTAAGAAAGCAAGTATTGATGTTTGTTTTTTAAATTTTAACCCTTTTGTTATTGTCTCATTTGTCACCCATACTACTCCTCTATCAATGTCTTTGTTCTCATGAGTCGAGAATTTGTTCCTTTTGTGTTTAGTTGGACTCCATAATTGTGGTCATTTCTTGCAGAGTGTCAACCGTCAGCATTACTTCTTTGTATTTCACAGTATGACCTCACATTCATAAACTTGGACGGCTTGTTGAACAATTTCATTCATAGACTGTGGAAAGTATCTACAGTAGGGGGGCTGGGTGGGGAAACTGGAGTTCGCAGGCATCACTGCAGGTCTCCATATTATTGTAGGAGACAGCACCAGTGGCAGTAATTGGTAATGTTATAAAGTTGATTCAAAGTTGGTTCATTCAATGTTGACTTAACATTTTGGCGTCAAAGACTAAAATAATAAGTGGCTCGTCATAAAATGAACTTGAATGATGTATACTATCAAGAAGATTAAGAGGTGACATGATTTAAGTGTTTAAAATTATGAAGGGAATTAGTCCATTGTTTCGAGACGGTGACTTTAAAATGAGTTCATCAAGAACATGGGGACACAGTTAGAAACTTGTTAAGGGTAAATTTCACACAAACATTAGGAAGTTTTTCTTTACTTGGAGAACTACAGACACTTGGAATAAGCGACCAAGTAGTGAGGTAGACAGTAAGACTTTAGGGACTTTCAAAACGCGACTTGATGTTTTTTTTGGAAGAAATAAGTGGAGAGGACTGGTGAGCTTTGTTGGGCTGAATGGCCTGGTCTCGTCCAGAGTGTTCTAATCAGTATAATTTACTAACACCATTCTCGGTTGTTGTCTTTCTACCATCTTCTGCACTTTTTAAGACATGTAAGGTTTTGCTTTGATAGGAAATGCTGTCTCATCAGTTTGTTTCAGAACTATTGTCACGTGTACGCAGTGCAATGAAAATCCTGTCTGCATATTTGGCCAACATGGGTGATGGTGAGCGAAATGGCAGAGTTTCTTTTAACACAGTTTTGTGAATCTGATGCTTAATTTCTTTTTGTATGCAATTTTGTAAAACCTACTAAAAAGGGTGTTTTTAGAGTTTGGGATGGTGAAGGAAAGGAACATTACTCCTTAAAGGTTTGGCAACGTCTTGCACCCCTTTTGGGCAGAAACAGCATGGCGAAATGCAGCTTACAGTGACACACTCTTCGACAAAAGCTGTAATCCAGCAAGACAATGAAATGTTGAGGTAAAAATGCTGTATCTGCAGTCTTAGATGACAACTCGCATTGATTGGTAAAAATAGCTTTGTGAGTGTGGATAACCGTGTCCTCCCGTCAACTCCAGAGCATCCCTACTGCCTGATGGGAATTGTAGTCCTCTTTGTTGGTGCTGGTTTTTGGGTTGGCCCCATCATTATACCCCTCTCTCTGATATGCCATATATTTTAAGTTGAAACAATGGCATTGCACGTCACAATTTTGTAAAAAATCGGTACAGCTGTTTTTGTGTGATTGGCAAACAGGCAAGCAGATTATAATTGTATTTTAATAAAGAGAGTGCCATTAACTGGGCTAACAAGATTATAATGCAATCATTTATTGACCATAAGAATAAACTTTGATCCAAATATAAAAGACGCATCAAATACCTGCAGGCGTACTTCTCATAACTGCTGGTTGGCAGAAATCCATGCTTTTCCTAATGACAGTTCTTATATTGTAAGCCACTAGGAGGCTTCACCCCCTGCTCACTTTGCTTGCCAACCCCCACGCCCTGCGCTATACGCCAGCCACTTTGCGTCTCTGTCGCTCGCGTTGTGAAGGGGGGGCCGAACATACCCCAAGGAGACGTGGTCGCTCCTCCAAAACCCCCTCTGAAATGGTGATACAATGGAAAACAAATACAGCTTTTTTTTTTTCTTTTTTTTTTCCCCTCCTCTTTGCTCGATCGGCTTCTGGCTTGCTGCTGCTGCTGCCATGCCACGTGATCTGCATCTCGCACAGTGCTTCAAACAATTAAAAGCCTGTACAGCAGCTGTCCTTTTGTCTCACTGCCTTGTCTCTCTTCTCCCCCAGACATCCTCTGCTCCTGTTGGGGGTCCTGCTCCCGAGGCACGCCCCTATGAAGAGGAAGATTTTCTATTCTTTTAATTGACAGATGGAACTGTCCCCTCCTACTACACACACAGCTCGATTCACTCCTGAAAGAGACTTATGTTTGTTTGAAGTGTCTGAATGACGTTTCTGTCTCTAAAATCTCCTGTGTATCTGTGCAAATCTGTGACCCAAGCGTGACAGCGTATGTGGATTTCACTTCTACCAAACAAAAATTCTTTTAATTCTCGTGGATACGCCTCTTCATTGGGAAGAAGAAGTACTTTTCCCTGATGGCAACACAAATTAGACGATCTACAAGTCTCCGACTTAAAGTTTAAATCCAAACAATATATTCAATCTCTTTTCGCTGTTCTGTTATTTCACAGAGTAATAATTTCCGTTTGTTTGCGCTAATGCGATCTTTACTATCATTTTTTGGAGACCTTCGAATTTTCATACTTCCATTATATCTAACCTGCTCTGCATGTGTATCGTGCCAACGTTTTTGAATTCTTTACGACGTTCTACTTTGTCATCTACTCTTTTTGTCTTGCAGGACGTGAAAGTGTCTCTTTGAGACAGTCTCGTCTCGTCCCAAGATTTTTTTATATAATAGAGAAATTATTGTCACTGTGACGCCATGCCCATGCCGTATGAACAATGCCACCCTCCAGGTTGAATGTATGCTTCAGCGGGTAAAAATTCATTTTATAATCGCTGAGAGCAAACTGCTTGATTGTGATATTTGTCATACATTGAAATTTCTACTTGTACGTGCTAAACATACAACACGTCACCTCTCTGGTGCAATGACTACTTGTTAAAATAAAATGTATTTTTTTACTGGTGCATGTGTTAAATTTGTTTATTC
Organism: Polypterus bichir lapradei; assembly: GCA_026402145.1. NCBI lineage: Eukaryota > Metazoa > Chordata > Cladistia > Polypteriformes > Polypteridae > Polypterus > Polypterus bichir. The sequence continues at coordinate 13,459,284 of JANRMT010062824.1, read as the reverse complement.
AGCTGCCACTTTTTTTTTTTTTTTTTTTAAATCAAAAACAAATTAAAAATTTACACTACAATTGTTTCTGTATTTACAGGTCGTGTGAGTTGAATGAACTGTGAAGACTGATCGTTACAATCCAATTTCCAATTTGCTAATTCACACTAATCTAAACACCTTATAAAGCTTACACAGCTATTAGAAATCCATTATAAACATTCGTGTGTAGATGTTAATTACACTTTAAAGATGGACTGGCGCCCTGTCCAAGAGTTTGTCTCCTGTGTTGCTCCCTATGCTAGCTGGGATTGGCTTCAGTAGACCTCCGCCACCCTGTTCAGGACAAAGTGGGGTAGAAAATGACATTGTAAGTCAGTAAGCCTTCAATTTACTGAAGCTTGCTAAGACAAGTTCTTGACATGAAGAGCCGCCTATGGAACGCATGAGTCAGGAAAAAGCAGCAGTGGGGTGGAGGTAACACGAGAACATCCTCCTCCTTTTTGTGTATAAAGTGTGTGAATGAGTCATGATGGGCCTGGGCACTGAAGGGTGGGGCTGAAACAGAAAGTGCCATTTGCAGGAAGGAGGGACTTTTGGGAGGCCTCAACTGATTGATCTACAAAGTCTTACTGGAATCTGTAATGTGAGCAAATGCTTTTTTAATGACTGTTTTATATGGCAGAGATACTAAGGTGTCACGTGCGTACGCTGCACATAATTGGGCTTTTTTTTTTTTTTTTTTGTGAACAAGAATGAAAAAGGTCTGCTTAAAAATGTCTTTATTGTTAAAAAGTGGCTTTTATATGCAGTGATTTAGCAAGGTATGTTATCATTCTTTTGCATATTTTAGTTAGGCCACATACGTTTCCAGCCTCATATATATTTTCATCTGCACAAAGCTGGCAGCACTGTGAGGATGACATTTTTTCATACCTCCAGTGCCTTCAGTACCATCAAGCGTTCCATGTTCAGGGGCAAGACTAGAGATATGTAGATGGATGAGCCTGTGGTGTCCCAGATAATGGACTATCTGTTGGGCAGACTACAGTTTGTGAAACTCAAGGACTGTGTGAGTAACACTGGAGCACCACAAGGGACAGGCCCGTCTCTTCACTTTGTACAAATCAGGATATAAATATAACGTTGGGTCATGACAATCGCATAAATTCTCAGGTGATTCTATACTAATGGGGTGTATTGATAAGGGGGATGAGACAGGGCTATGGAATCGACTGCCACTGCAGATCATCCTTCTCCATCTAGCTCTGTCTTTTACATCATTTTCTGTCACACTGACTGCCTTCATGTCCTCCATCACCACAAACGTTAACCTCCTCTGTGGCCTTCTTCTTTTCATCTTGCCTGCTGGTTCTTTCTTTGATGTACACCTCATCTCGTCTCTGCAGTGCCCAAACCATCTCAATCTAACCTCTGTCACTTGGTCACCAAACTGTCATACCTGTGGTGCCCCCTCTAATATCCTCATTCCTAATCCTGTCTGCCCTCGTTACTCTGAGCAAAAATCGTAGCATCTTCAACTCTGCCACTACCAACTCGGCCTCCTGTCTTTTAATTCAAGCCACTGTCTCCAAACCATACAACATAGCTGGTCTCACTACCGTTTTATAGACTTCCCCTTTCCCTCTTCTATCACAAATCACTCCTGACATTTTTCTCCACCCAGTCCACCCTGCCTGTACTCTCTTCTTCACCTCTCTGCCACATTCTCCGTTGCTTTGGAATGTTGAACCCAAATATTTAAATTTGTCTACCTTCACCACCTCTGCTCTTTTTAGTCACACCCTTGCACCGCCTTCCTTCTTATTCACACACACGTACTCCATCTTACCACAACTGAATCTCATTCCCCTTCTCTCCAGTGTGCACCTTCACCTCTCCAGGTTCGTCTCAATCTGCTGCTTACTTTCACTACAGATCACAATGTCATCCGCAAACATCACAATCCATGGAGACTCCTGTCTGACTTCATCTGTCAAGCTGTCCGTCACTGTTGCAAACAGGAAAGGGGTCAGAGCCGATTCTTGATGTAATTCCACTCTCGCCTTGAACCAGGCTGTCATTCTTACCGCACACCTCACCGCAGTCACACTGTCCTCATACATATCCTACACCACCCTCACATACTTTGCTGTTACTCCTGACTTCCTCACACAGTACCATAACTGCTCTCTTGCCACCCTGTCATACGCTTTCTCTAAGTCCTCAGACACGCAGTGCAATTCCTTCTGACCTTCTCTGTACTTCTCTATCAACACTCTTTAGGCAAACATCGCATCCTCTTTCCCGGCATGAATTGCTGCTCACAGATCGCCACCTCTTCTCTTAGCCTAACATCCTTCACTCTTTCCCATATCTTCATTGTGTGGCTGATCAACTTTAAACCCTTGTAGATACTGCAGCTCTGCACATCTCCCTTATTCTTGAAAATGGGAACTCCCGTCCACGGCATAGAAGAACAGTTTGCACCCCACTCCGATGCTTCTGGCCTTATCTCCATTTCTACCAGGTCTCCTGTACATGCAGCATTTCTACCTTTCTCTGCTTTATCATGTCGGCCAGCTCTCTCCCTTTACCAGTCATTTGCCAACATTCCAACTCTGAATTCCACTCCCTGTTGTCTTTGAACCTACTTTCCCCCTCTTGTTCTCCTTATCCGCCTTCCCCCCAAGCAGTAGCATAGTTTCAGCCAATACGCTGCTAGACAACAGCATCAGTGGAGGTCGCTGGTAACCCGGGCCTCGACTGATCCATGTGGACATTCTCTTTCTCATCCGCATGTTTGATTTGGCACAGGTTTTATGCCAGATGCCCTTCCTGACACAGAGGTAGAGGAGAAGTTAGGAGCACACGCTGATACAGCACCCACCACATGACAAACCAACTCAAGATCCCAGATTGGGACCCGAGTGCAGCAATTTGATGGACGGGTGACACCTCAGCACCACACGAGTTCGGATTGAATGGAACCAGTGGCAGTTTTTTTTTTTTTTTTTTTTTTTACGGTGGCTGGAGTGCTAATTTTGCCACCAACCCCCAGGTTTTTCCCTGCAGGTAGGAGGGCCTACATGCAGGGCTGGATGCAGATTAACGTCATATCCAGCACGGAGCAATTGCAGGTTAAGGGCCTTGCTCAAGGGTCCAACAAAGTAGAGTCACCTTTGGCATTTACAGCAGGGGTTGCCAAGTCCGGTCCTGGAACACCACCGTGGCTGCAGGTTTTCATTCTAACCCCTTTTTTAATGAGTGACCTGTTTGTGCTGTTAATTAACTTCTTGTGAATTCATTTTAATTGACTTGCTTTTTTAAGATTTGCTCCCCTGAATGTCTTCATCGTTCCTCTGAATTGCTTCATTTCTTTCCTTAAATGCCACCCAAACAGAAATGAAATGTGAAGTGATGGAGCCAACAAAAGACCAACTAAGTCAGGGCCTCAAACTCCAACCAATTTCTCTCCAACCAATTGCTTAATTAGGTGCTGAGTCTTGCTGTTAATTAAATTCGTTCTTTAATTTTGTGGTTTGTTGCTGCTCTTGTGATGCATTAGCAGACATTTCTGAAATTGTTGATTTTCTCTTTTCTAAGAGTACTGATAAAATGTTTTGGGGACCTGAGCAGATCGACATTCCAGAGACCTTTATCTTTCTTTATTTTCAGATACTGTATGATGGACACCAGTTGTTTTGGCTCATTTTCTGTCTCATTATTGTTTGGCTGCTAATTAAGGGAAAAGAAAACAATCAAAGGGTTTGAGTCTTCAAGAGCAAGTAAAATAAAATTAGTTCAAAAGACGTTAATTAGAAGCAAAAACAGGTCACTCATAAGGAAAAGAGTTAGAATGAAACCTACAGCCACGGTGGTCCTCCAAGACTGGAGTTGGCAACCCCTGGTTTACGGGATTCGAACCAGCCATCTTCTGATTGCCAGTGCAAATCCCTAGCCTCCGAGCCACCACCCAGCCCTACACAACCCTCCCCAATATACCTGAGTTTGGGATTGGCACTAAGACTGCACTGGCTGGTTTTGAAAATGGCCAAAATGAAATAGCTTGGTCAAGAAACATGCCAGTCTACTATTTGTTTTGTTTTTTTTTGCTGAATAAAGGCTGTTCGAGGTGACAGATTGCCTGACCCAGAGCTGAACTTTAGGAATGCCAGTACTTTGGAACCCAAGTGAACAGAATAACAGGTTCAGTGTTTCTAATGCAGTTACAAAGGTTTCTCTAATAACCAATTAACATGTAAACAGGACTTATTAAGGATCAGCTAAGGAGCTGCCAGTGAAACTCTGAAAGAATGGCTGCCATTTTTTTTTTTGTTCTTTATATCACCTTAGACAATTTCTTGTATTAGGAATTTGTTAGTTTTCACATACCCTTTGGGGTCAGAGCCCAGGGTCAGCTATTGTACAGTGCCCCTGAAGCAATTCAAGGTTAGGGGCCTTGCTCAAGGGCCCAGCAGAGTAGGATCTCTTTTGGCAGTGTTGGAGGTCCGAACCGGCAACCTTCGGGATACCAGTGCAGATCCTTAGCCTCAGCACCATTTGTGAATAATAAATTAAAAAAAAAAACAGTCATTTCAAGCAGCAAGAGCTGTTATACGCACCAGGGATATCCTGGCTACGTTTTTAATTCAGTTTAATCTATCTTGATAATAAAAGATATCAATGTCTATCCAAACATTTCTGGGTGACTGCTGTGTATTTACTTTATTGACTCAAAGCACACAACTTACAAGATGCAAAGCATTTTCTCACTGCCAGTATGAATCATCAGGCTACTTTTTAGAACTCTACCTTGTTAAAGTTTGGATTTAACGGATGTGGCGATGCCGTTGTGGTCTTTTTATATTTATTAAAGAAGTTGCAAACATTAAGTAACATTTAAGAGAAGGCAAAAACTTACAAAATTAAAAAAGAGGTTGCATTTTTATCAAAGGGCTAGAAGGAAAAAAAATGGTTTATTTGAACTAGTATATGTGACGTTGGAAATTTTAACACACTGTGTTATAATTTACTGTACATTTAGTTGGAGCTGGTAAAAATGTAACCAAATAATTCACTTATTTTATCTAAGCATTTGACTTGTAGCATTTATGATACAGTTGGTTACATTTCTTTTCAGTTTTCTAATTGGAGCTCAGGCAGGTCAAGTGACTTGCTCAGGGTCACACAGTGGTGTCAGTAGTGGGATTTGAACCCACAACCTCAGGGGTTGAAATCCAAAGCCTTAACCACCACACCACACTGCCTACACTGAGTAATTGCTTCCGACTCCATAGTCCTGGGTGGAGAACTTTGAAAACTATCGGCACCTCAACATCAGCAAAACCAAGAAACTGATTGTTGAATGTCGCTGAACCAAAGACCCCCTAAGCCTGCACAAACTTCAGGGAGTGGGAGCGGAGGTGGTGCACTGCTACAAGTACTGGGGATAGGGGGGCACATTAGTGACAGGCTGGGCTGATCTCGTAATACAGCAGAACTCTGTATGTAAGGAATGTAAAGACTCTTTTTTATTTTTTCCTTCGACAACTGTGTTCCTTTAAGGTGTGTGGTGACATTCCTTCACAAGTTCTATAACTCTGTAGTTAGTCGGTGTGGTATGCTGGAGCAGTAACTTCACTTCAAGGGGGGCCCACTGAATTAACAAGCTGATTACGAAGGCAGACTCTGCTATGGGACGCCTTCTGGACCTGATGGAGTTAGCAGTGGTGGAGAGAATGAAAACAGAACTGATGGCCGCTATGAACAAGGCTGAACATCCTCTCTCTGACACACTAGCACTGAGAACTTGAGCAGAAGTGTGTTAAGATACACTGCTGGGTCTCCTCTTTAGAATGCCTCCCTGGGAGTGGTTTTATCTTTAGCCGCGTCACAAGTTTTCTTCGTTTTTTGTGTTTAAGGGAGGTAGTTTTTTGCAGTTTGTTGTAATATTTCTTGAAATTCCATAAAAGGCTAAATTTCCCTCCTTGGACAAATAAGGTTCTATGTGTTGATCAATTGTTAGTCACAGTGATCCTGTTTTTATTTCTACCTTTTGACCGTAACTAGGCCAATTACTTTGTTTCATTCAGGTTATCATCTGTGCATGTTTTTTCTATTGAGGTTTTTATTTTCTAGATGTTAAGCTTGTAGGAATCTTCTTATATATAAACGTCTACGCGTGGAAGTGTGTGTGTCTGTCTGTCCCGCCCGGAAGTGAGAAGTGGAGTCAGGAGGGTAAGGGCTCCGCCTCCGAGGAAATAGAAACTCGCTTGGCCGCTAATAACACAAGCGAGGCAAGTACATCGGCAAAACGAAACCTCTGAAGAAAGAGACAGTCGCTTAGCTGCTAATACACAAGCGATGTGAGCACGTCTGCAAAACAAATCCTCTTAGGAGAGACCCCCAGAGTTGTTCCTTTCAAATACCTGACATCTCTACATTTAAATTTTTTTTTATGACGATTTCAATAGTTTCTAGGACCCCGGGCTTACACAGCTATTTGATATATAAAGAACATCCATCTCTGTCCCTGCCTTGTCTAATTCAAAATCATGGAAGAAATAAAACAGGATTCAACTCCAGTCACTTTTTGCTTTTCTCCTTTCTATTTTGTGTTCTACCCTTTCACACGTTGCAGTGCTGGTTTGAGTTGATTCTCTCTGAAGACGATAAATCCTTGGACTCTGAAGGCTCCAAATAAGTAGTCCAAATTTGTATGTAAAGGAAGACAGTGTGATTGACATCACGTTTCACTTGCCTGCAGGTAGTACGCCTATGTGTGTCAACGATTAGTGAATAACGAGCAAACAGCCTCTAAGATGAAGAAACTGAATACTCAAAAAATGAACGATGGATTCTAAATAATGTCCTGTAAAAGCAGAAACGATACAGCTGGGTACATCTGGAAGTAGAACTGCACAAAGGAGAGCTAAGTGAGCATAAGGTAAACTTGTAGGCCTGTGTAAGCCATGGAGAACTGCGCTGCAACAGGTCTGTGTGGGTTCATGCGGCAAGTTCAGTCATGGCATTAGGATCTTCTTAAAGTTATTTATTAAAGTTCTTTCAAGATGGTTATATATACGGAACCGCCTAAAGGGGTGCATTTTTAAAGTATGTGGTGGTTTTGTCAGTCAATTATTTGTGACATATTAATGTGTGAATTGATATCTCATGTTTTAGGTGTACTCAGCCCTCTCTTTTTTTGTCATATCCTTGATGAGCAAAACCTACTGCTTTCCTGCTATATAAATGTAAATATGTGTAATAGGTCTTATGTTATGAACATATCCTCTGTGAGTATAACTTACTGCTTTTTGAGTGAACAGCTCTGATTGTAATTATTGTAATATGTTAACATGTTTGGATTTAGTATGTCTCATTGGGCAGTAAGCTTGCTGTTGTGTAACTGAGCCAGATATATAATACATACAGTGCCCTCCATAATGTTTGGAACAAAGACACATTTCTCTTTAATTTACCCCTTTGTTCCAAAGTTTAAAATTACAAATCAAACAATTCCAATGGGATTAAAGTGCACATTGTAGACTTTCATTTAAAGATATTTGCATACAGTTTGGTCACACATTTCTTCTATACGGTCCTACCATTTCAGGACACCATAATGTTTGGACACAGCAATGGCAAGTCTAATAGTACCGCTGTCATATTTAGTTCTTTGTCGCATGTCCCTCATATGCAATAACCGCTTGAAGTCTCAGATTCACAGACATCAGCAGGTGCTGAGGGTCTTCTCTGGTGATGCTCTGTCAAGCCTCTAATGACGCCATCTTCAGCTCCTGCTTGTTTTGGAGGTCTTGTTTCCTTACGTTTTCTCTTCAGCATATGGAAGGCCTGTTCAATTGGATTGAAATTGGGTGACTGGCTTGGCCATTCAAGAATTTTCCATTTTTACTTTGTATACGAGAAAGTATAGGGAAAGTATTGTAATTGTCAAAAGATTCAATGTCGAGATTTTGATGAATCTCGACGTTTTAGACCTCCCTGAGTTCGAAAATACCATTTTTGGAATTATGTGTGTGTGTCTGTGTGTGTAAACACGATAGCCTGAGTTTGCTTTCGCTTTGGTCAACCAATTTTTCCATACAAGTATTAGGTACAAAATATAGATTTCTATCAACTTTTGGGGTATTTCAGCTAACCAGAAGTGGTATTTTACCTTTTATTTATGCAGCTGCATAGTCTGATTTATTCAGCTTTACTTTTATAATAATTGTTCAATATATTATTAATTTGTGAGTTTGGAGACATTGACTGGAACTTGAGCAGATCAGATGTTTCTACACACCTCAGAATCCACTGTGCCACTGGCGTCAGTAGTTCCATCATCAGGTGTTCCAGGACCTGTGGCAGCCATACATGCCCACCCCATAATATCCCCAGCACCACCATGTTTAACAGATGAGGTGGTCTGCTTTGGATCTTTGGCAGCTCCTTGTCGTCTCCACACTTTGCTCTCACCATCACTTTAATGAGGTTCATCTTTGTCTCATCTGTCCACAAAACCTTTTCTCAGAATTCTGCAGGTTCTTTGATGTCCTTTACCTCAAACTGTAATCTGCCATCCTGTTCATGTGGTTTACATCTCAAAGTGTGGCCTCTGTTTTTCTGTTCATGAAGTCTTCTGCTGATAGTCGTCTCTGACATGTGCACATCGGCCCCCCGAAGACTGTTTCTGATCTGTCGGACAGGCATTGGGGGCTTTTTCTTGACCATAGTGAGGATTCTTCTGTCATCAGCAGTGTTGGTCTTCCTTGGCCTACCAGTCCCTTTGTGATTCCTGAGCTCACCAGTGTGTTCTTTCTTCTTCATGATATTCCAGACAGTTGATTTTGGTCATCCTCAGGTGTTAGCGAGGTCTCCAATGGTTTTATTCTTGATTTTCAGACTCTTAATGGCTTCTTTGACTTTCCTCAGCACAGCTCTTGCCTTCATTTTGAACAATGGCAGCAACAGACTCCAAAGGGTAGAAGCTGGCTGGGGTCTCTTATGCCTGCACTAATGAAGCAAAGAAACACACATGGTTTACCCTTTCTTTCAATGTCTCCTGGATCTATTCCAAATACTCTGGTTTCTTAAAAAGTATGTTTAAGTTAGTTTGACTATAAATCTTGCCAAGTGCTTTGTGAGAGCTCTCTGTGGTGGACATGAGGTCCATCGTAAGAAGCTCTCAAAATCAGTGCTGCCAAGGCAGACCTTTGGTCCCTCTCAGCCATGTCATGGATCATCTGGATTTACAAAATACGAATGGATGAAAGGGTGGGAATACAACAACCTGTAGACCAAGGAGATGAGCAGAAATGCTAAAAAAGCAAACAAATTAAAAATGTATACAAATATACATAACTATACATTATGCATACATAAACTCAAAAGTAGAAGAGAGGATTTAATGTATACATATCAAAGCCTGATATACAGTGTATAATAAGCAAACAACAGGAAATTAAACAAGACTATAGAACAGATACAGCACGTCTATCTATGTCTATGTATGTATGTATGTGTTCATGAATACAGTAAGCATGTGTGCAGTATGTATGTACAGTATGTGTGTACAGGAGTGCTATTCACAATAAAAAATCAAGGATTGAATAAGCAAACACAAATCACCATAGCAAAACTCAAGGAGGACTTGTGGACGGCCTTACCCAGTTGGGACGCCTCCATAAATCCAAATCGTATTATGTGATATCTACTGTTAAATCCTGATGTGTACTTGTAATATTTCTATTGCACTATTATATTGTATTGAGGATGACTTGTGTTCTGTTCTGCATATTGTATTGTATTGACTCCCCTTCTATTTGACACCCACTGCACACCCAACCTACCTGGAAAAGGGTTTCTCTTTGAACTGCCTTTTTTCCCTACAAGGGTTTATTTTGGGAGTTTTTCCTTGTCTTCTTAGAGAGTCAAGGCTGGGGGGCTGTCAAGAGACAGGGCCTGTTAAAGCCCATTGCGGCCCTCCTTGTGTGATTTTTGGGCTATACAAAAATAAATTGTATTGTATTTTATTGTATAACAGAAAGAGAGGGCAGAGGGCATTACCTCCCTCAGAGTGCTAGGTGGCAGCCCCCCTGGGTTTGGCACCCATGGAAACCCACAGGTCTTCATGGGAATTGGAGCTTGGCACAGACCTGTGGGTTTCTGTGGGTGCCACCAGGGGGTGCAGTGGGGAATGGCGAGCCCTAGTTTAACAGGCTTCCACCTCACCCATTAGAGCTTCCAGACCATGCTAATGGGCCACCGGAAGTACTCCCGGGTGCCGCACAAAAGGGGCCAGGTGCCAGTGTTGGGAGGAAGAGGGACGAAGCTTGCAGGAGGAAGAAGGAGGCAGAGGGAGAGAAAAAGACATGGAAGAGAAGCCAAAGAAGCCAAAGAAAGAGTTGCTTTGGCCTTATTGGTGTGTGTTTCTACTGTGCTGTGGGAAACGCTTGGGGAAGAGTTTCCTAGGTAATAAAAAGTGTGTGCTGCGCTGGAATTGTGCCTTGTGTCTGTCTGTGTCAAGTTCAGGGAGGTGGCTCCCCCTGCTGGCCACAACGTTTAATTACAAGCAGATATAAATAAACTGATAATGAATGAAAAATCAGATAAAAGATTCCCAGTATGAGATATACCGATGAAACCAACACAAAGGGAAACTCAGCTCATCACAGTAGAGGAAGACATAATTGCTGACTACAGAGGGAGTGTTAAAAACTGAAAGGATCGAGCAGCACATTCACTTCACACCAAACACAGCCGACATGTTTTTTTGAGAGTCTTTTTGTCAGGCCAGCTCATGAGTCACAGATTGTATTGTGCACCAAATCACACCAGATGCTAGAGATGGGACTCCTTGCTTGATGAGATATGCAGATAAGGAATGAAATGTCGTTGAACTTGAGTTAAAACAAACACTGCACATTAAAGTAACAGTCCACCAAGTGTCACTGTAGTTTCTGCCTTCTGTTTTTGTAGTTAAATACCATGGATGGATAGCCCGAGGTGCACAGAGCTGCCATCAGTGTACAGTAAGCATAGACATAAAACAAACCAGACTTGCAGAATGCTGTCTACTGCAGTCATATGAAGTGATTGCTCGGCCTTACATATCACTTTTAGGTGGTGCCCAGCTCTGTTCTGAGTGGTGGTACTTGGCATAGTCATAATGTTGACAAGTGTACGGAGTACAGTGAAAGTCTTATTGGTACGATCAAGCAACATGCATCCAGAATAGCATGGTATTAGTTTCATTATTGCTGCCCTCTCATAAATACATAGAGTACGTACAGCAGGGCGGGTGTGACAGAAAGTGCTTTGATTGTGTTAAAGTCACCATTCTTTTAAAAACATTCCCGAGAAGTGCGCTTAATATAAATCTTTAATAAACAATAAAAACTGAAAAATAAAAGGGTTATTATAAACCCAAATAAAATTCCCATAAAGGGCTCTAAGTGGTCAGCCCTTATGATCTGCAGGGGGAAAGACAAAAATAAAATAAATAAATAATCCTCCCTCACTTTCTAACGAGGTTCAAGAATGGCCACCCCATCAAGACGTTATGGCAGGTCAGAGCTACCAACATGTCACCTGTGCTCCTCCTGCGAGATCGCTGCTCTCTGTCTTTGACCCGGTCAACCACCCTCTCCGACCTTGGCATCACTGGGATGGCCCTCAGGTGGTCCAAGTCCTACCTCTTGGGCAGATCCTGTTAGGATGTTTCCTAGTATGGAGAGATGTCAAGGGTGCACCAGGTGAGCATAGGGGTACCCCAAGGATTGGTGCTCGGCCCTCTCCCCTTCTGTCTGTACGCCTTTTTCACAAAGGCCCATCATTCATTGCCATGGTTTCTCTTTTCAGTGCCAATGATACACAGCTATGCCTGTCGTTCCCTCGAGACCACCACACGGTGTCAACTGGAACCCTTTATGAAGGACACCAAATCCTATTATGGGATATCATCTACTGTTGAATTCTGCTCTGTACTTGTAATATTTCTATTGCACTATTATACTGTATTGAGGATTACTTGTGTTGTGTTCTGTGTATTGTGTTGTATTGAACCCCCTTGTTTTAACAACCACTGCACGCCCAACCTACCTGGAAAGGGGTCTCTCTTTGAACTGCCTTTCCCAAGGCTTCTTTGATTTTTTTCCCTACAAGGGTTTTTTCCCTTGTCTTCTTAGACAGTCAAGGCTGGGGGACTGTCAAAAGGGCAGGGCCTGTTGAAGCCCATTGTGGCACTTCTTGTGTGATTTTGGGCTAGACAGAAAGAAATTGTATTGTATTGCTACCCAAAATGCATTATTATTATTATATAAGCTACTGATGGGCTTTTGAAAACGAGAATTGTGACAAAATAAAAAAGCAGTGGGCATGGACAACATGAACCTCACCTGACAGAGAACAGGACACTCCCGAGTGGAGCACACATGATTTTCAGAAGCGGCACTATGACACTGTGTTCTTCCATACGCTTCCTCTTCTTCTTCTTCTTCTCTTTTTGTTTTTTTAAGGGCAGGTTTACACTCACCTCAACTATTTTAGGGTGGATGTCAACTTCTGTCGACAGCAGGGGATTCAGGTGAGATGTTGATTTTAGACTTAGACTTTAGACGAGGGCAAAACTCACCATCACGTTACAGGCAGACACTCTTTAGATTAATTGACATGCCATCGAATTCCTGCGTGTGTGTGAGGAGCGCAGAGTAAACGACATCTAGAATGGCACTGACATTGGGCAAAAGAGAGAAACAAATGGGCAAAGCCAAATACTCTTGTGGCCATTATTGATTTTTTTGTGTATTATGGCTGAATCGGACTCTGACATATCAAACTCCGATTTTGATGCAAAGAGATCTGAAAATCAAAAAAGAAAGGCAGGTAGTGTTTTTTTTGTTTTTTTTTTCCACAGAAAGTGCCTTTCAGAATATAAAGGGTTGACAAACAGGTATGTAGTAAGTATGACAGCCGATCTTGGAAAGCTACCGTTTAATATTAAATGCATACAGTGCTTGCTTTGCATGCTTTTTGGGAAAAATATCCAGATCTGGGAGAAAAGGAAAAAAATAATTAGCCCTGAAAGAGTTAAACAAAGGGAATTGCTGGCTTTCTCTAGCACTACGAGTCCCTAGCATGTTCACGTGATATTGGAGTTTTCAGAGTTTCCTGCACTTACCCCCTTGTCACACACACACGATTAGGAGACAACTAAAGGGCCTGAATAAAAGTAATTCCATGCCTGACCAGGGGGAGGTGAAGTGCACTGATTCTCTCTCTTAATCCATTACAGACCATTCTTAAAAAATCCCGCCCGTTACCAGGGCAGCCAATGATGTCAATTCCGGTTCTGGCCCTGATGACATCATTTCCTCTACTTGCATTTAAAGGCCGCCATTTTCAGGCACTGCAGTGGGTTGGCACCCTGCCCGGGATTGGTTCCTGCCT
>JANRMT010062824.1:13414192-13424557 GCA_026402145.1 Polypterus bichir lapradei | reverse complement strand
ATATATATATATATATATATATATATATATATATATATAGTACAGGCCAAAAGTATATATATATATACATTGTGTAGTTCTGATTCAGATGCAGAACTGAGAGAACATTGATTGTTTAGAAGTTTGACAAATGCTGAATACACAGGCCTCAAAACTACCGAGTCCACTGGTTTGAGAGCAGGAACTAAAGAACAATTAAAAATCGACATGAGGGGTGTGTAATATAGGTGTCATTACACTGGCAAAACAGGAGTGGCTCCTTGACAGTGGGTGGAGTCAAATGAGATGTTGCTGACAGTGACGTTATCTTACAGGCCCCAGAATATTTCAGGTCACTGAATCTGTCCGAGGCTTCAGACTGTCTTGCCTGTAGCTGGAGTATGTTGGGCCATGCTACAACTAATTTATCTCTTTCCACAATCCATTGCAGGAATATTAAGGAATACTCTGTCACGAGCTGAGGTCCATAGTGGTGAAAAAAGCAATGCAGTAAACCTTGGGAGTGGTGGCATGCTGGTTTGTCTTAGTGTGGTGGAGTGGTTCCAGTGTGTTCACAAAGAGGTCAGCGGGTTGTGCGTTTACGTTCAGATGCGCATGATCTGGTTGATTGCCTTCTAATTACACACCAACTGCTGCCAATAGTTGGCAATATTTGAAAAGAAATGGAGCGAGAAGGTAGTGTGGTTGGGCCTGTAAGGGAGTGCGGCCAACGGTGCTCTGAGGGGTGTCAATGCTGAACAGTTTGGTATGAGTGTGATGTAGCATATTGTAAGATGGAGGGCCTGCTAGTTAGGTCTCAGTTAAAGCTGAAGGGGGCAGGAGGGACGGGAGTTGTGTGATGGCTACCGCAGCTGTTGGTGTCTACACCAGCAACGTAGACCCTCTTGGGTGAGCTCTGAAGGCAAAGGGGAGAGAAAGCCAAAATTAACTTGCTAAGGAGTTCAACCTGAAGTCTTGGAATATTGTGATTTTAATATATTTATTGTTCATTTTTAATCCTTACAAGAGCACTGATTTTTAAATTGATTATTTGTTGACTTTATTTTACAGTATCTGCACTGCACTTTATTTGGAGTTTGTTTTAATAAACATGCATTTTGACTAATGGAGCCTAGTTGTTGTGTCTCACTCGCTGTGCTCATCTCGGTTATGAACTGCTAGGGGTTCATACAGAAGTTTAAGGACAGGTGTGCCACTTGGACATACTCCACCAAAAAAGTGTATTTTTTATATGTTACTTACCCTATTTAGTTTGTAATGATGGCAGAGGAAAAACTTGTATGTTTTCATACACAATGGAGATTAAAAAGTTTATGATAGAATTGATATGTACCAATGCTGTACAACAGCAAAAGATGTGAAAAATGTCCATGGAAAAAGAAAAAGAAATCTCAGGTTACTCATTTGACAAAATGTATGTTACTTATCAAGTTGCATGCTTATAATATTGAAATACATGCATTTTCTGCTAAAATATTACAGTATAACCTATTATCTGTCCACAGTGATTTTATGGATTTTGCATGTTTTGAGCATACAGCTGGATGCCTTGAGACTGCGATATCACTTGTGATTCATATATGCATGCTGATCCACACTTGGGACAATGATCTTGATGTGTGTGCCGATTTGCATGAATGCAGCTTTCTTTAATATTTCCTTACGGGGAGTGGTGGTGAAATGTATTAGTCTGTGTATTACCTCTCGTGTTGTAAGGCCATTCAAATTTTAGTGCAAAATTTAAGAGATGCTTAGTTGTGACATGCAGAAATCATCACTATTGCTGCATTTCACAAGTAGCGTTATGCATTCATTTTGGCTGACAGCGCTTGGCTTCTCCATGTAAATGGAGTGATCATAGAATGTGCAAGATTTATTATTAATATCATTCTATCTCTTTCAAAGTGATATCTTTTTATGAGTTCATTGTTGTCCAGAATTTCCAAAACATTCAGGCTTCCCCAGGATGTGTATACTGATCTCTGCCTGTACGCCACCTTCTGGCAGTTCCTTGTGAGTTACGACAGGTCGCCACTACACACGAGCCACTTTGTGTCTCTGCCCCTCGCTTTGTGAAGAGGGGGGCTGAACGCACCCCAAGGAGATGCGGTCGCTCCTCCAAAACCCCCTGTTAAACGGTGATACAATGGGAAACAAATACAGTTTTTTTTTTACCTCCTCTTTGCTCAATCAGCTGATGGCTTGCTGCTGCTGCCAGCATTACAGCTTGCATATTGTAATCTTTTTAGTTAGCCAATAAAAGGTGTCATTTTGCTTGGCTTTTCTCTACATTCATAATGGCTAACATGGTACAACACCCTAGTACTATAGTAATAGAGAAAGACAATGTGGAATACTTAAAAAGAGTTGGGGAATTACCCCGTATAATGGCCAATGGACAATATAAAAAAAATACGGTCAAAATAATCAATATGAGGCGTTCGGCCAAACATGTTGGGTACAATCATTTTTATAGCAGAAAATGGTGGCAAGAAATGACAAAATGGAAGCAATGTCATCGGGGATGGCTGATAGTGACGTTATCAAGGATGGTCGGATGTGACGTTTCGACGATGGTGCCGGAAATATGTCATTGGGGATGGCTGGAAGTGGCATCTTTATGGCGGGGCCAGAAGTGATGTTGTCGATGGATTGGATTATGGGATTGTGGCCATTTTGAGAACCTGGAAATATGGTTAGTGAATTAATAAATTAGTGAATAGAGAGAGAGAGAGAGAGATTAATACTTATAATCAACCCCTTATCGCGCGAAATATCAATCACCTTAGGACTTGTTGGCTGCTCCCTGAGCACGTGTGACTTCACAGACCACCTTTGCATGTTCTACGGAGTGTGAGGAATGCTCCACTGTAGCGTGCACCTCTGCACACTAATAGCCTTATTCAGCATGTTTGAAGACACAACTGCTTTTCTAGACATGCCTTCTTATTGCGACAGCTTTAGAGGTATTCATATTGCATTATGTACAGTAGGCATTTATATAAAAAGCTTTTGTAAAACGCCAAAGTTGGGTATAATTAAAGTTCTTTCTCATCCAATCTAATATGTAAAGTTTTGTTCTTTGTCCTCCTTATGTTACGTGCCATGCTGTTCTTTAACCCAATGTGCCTTTTCATGCTTAGTTTTCATTTTATATTTCTCCATCTAGTTTCCATCTCCTGCAAATAGGCAGCTCCCCAGCCCAGGGTAGTGAGCAGCATTGCTGAAGTTTGGAATGAGCTGCATGACCCACCCAGTGCAGGTATGTGTGTTCTGCTACATGCAGAGTGGGTTTCAAATATTTCTTGGCATATTTCTGTGCAGGCTCCGGTTTGTCAGGTAGGGTCACTTCACAGTGAGATCTGGAGCCATTCCACCCATATCTAGAGAGAGCAGTGGGGTTATTATTGGTATTATTACAAGCAGGTAATGTGCGAAGAGCCCTTAGCAGACCCTCTGGCTCCTTCTCACATACCTAACACTTTTGATAACTTCGTAAGAGCTTTTATTTACGTAAACATGGTGTTATTTGTTTTTAATTATTGTTAAAGGTTAATATCTGAACAGACCCTCTGCCCCTTTCTCACATACTTAAAATCATCTATAATTTCATAAGAGTTCCTGTTCATGCATTTCTGGGGATATTAGTAGAATTATTACCATCTAGCAAAATACCTGCGCTTTATAGCAGAGAAGTAGTGTGTTAAAGAAGTTATGAAAAAGAAAAGGAAACATTTTAAAAATAAGGTAACGTGATTGTCAATGTAGTTGTCGTAGGCTTATTTTAGTACTGAGAGTGAAATTGATGATTGTAAAGAGTTTAATTTATTATTGTAAATGTTGTGTATGAGAAATGCACATTTTTAGGCAGGGAACCAACCATGTGGTAGGTGCACGGACAGCAGCCGTGTGGAAAAAGGAAGGGGGACCGGGGGCGGCCCTTGTGCCTCTCTGCTGTGAAATAAATCGTCTGTTAACGGAAATAAGGAATGAAACCGCCAAAAGGAGAGGTCAGTTCCGAAAGTTCCTTATGGCATAATGGTGAGAACCGCCAAAAAGAAGACGTTATTTTTGAAAGTTTGTTATGGGGCACGGTGCAAAATGAAACATACTTGACGTTTGTAAGTACAGTGTAAAGGATGAGCATGGGAAATTTGGGCTTCCTACGTACTGTATATTGGAAGCCGCAAAAATAGTGAGGAGGGGTTTCCCCTGTCTATATATACAGTTTAGGGGGTACACCCATTTCCCCCCCATTGGTTGTTGCAATAGGACATGAATCATACATAACTTTTGTAAGTACACTGCAAGGAATGAGCATGCGAAATTTCAGCTTCACACCTGTATGGAAAGTGGGAGAATTAGTGCGGAGTCAGTGAGGGCTTTGCCTTTTATATGTATAGACAAATAACACGTGAACGCACCTTGGTAGACTCCCTGGCCCTTTCTTACACCTCTCAAATAATATTTTATAAGTTCATAAGAGTTACAGTTAATTTAAGCCTGGAGTTTTTTTTTTTGAATCATGACCAGTGGATAAAACAAGGACACCCCATAGCGGACCCCCTGTCCCCTTCTCACTCTCCTCTCACTTTTTACAATTTCATAGGAGCTTTTCCTCACATAAATATGGT
Organism: Polypterus bichir lapradei; assembly: GCA_026402145.1. NCBI lineage: Eukaryota > Metazoa > Chordata > Cladistia > Polypteriformes > Polypteridae > Polypterus > Polypterus bichir. Next base: position 13,419,923 of record JANRMT010062824.1, on the reverse strand, counting down.
GTTACTTGGTTTTAATTGTTATTAAAGGTTAATATCTGAATTTGCCTCAGTAGTCTCTCTAAACCTTTCTCCTATTCCTCATATTTTTCATAATTTCAGTTAATGTACACCATATTGAGAATTGTGTTTATTAAACATATTCTTAAATAATACACGTTGCAGTTCAGTTTATTGTAACTGTACCTGATTGAAGTGAAGCGTTTATGTGGACTTGCAACATTTCTGTTTATAGAAACAACACCTTCGATGATTTTCTGTTTTGCAAACAGAGATGTGAACATCTTCTTCCACATTACACCAATATTCAAATTATTAAGCACCGAGGCCCCAAGTAATTTTGCAGTATTTGCCTTATCCATGAAAGGATAGCAGCCAAATACAACGGTACTAGAACAAGGCAGCAGTGATGATGGGTTGAACAAGTGAACCACCTAGAAATAAAACATCTATCCATTTGTTCATTTTCAAGACAAATAAGCTAAAATTAATACCAGCAAGGCAGTACAGAACAACAGACCATCACTTGTGAGGAGCGAAACACACAAACACACACCAGAAACTGACGCTAATAATTTTTTTGAATTTTTGAAAAGGGCTTAAGGGTTTTTTGGAGTGGAAAACAGGGAAAATTTGCCCTCAAAAACACAACTCAAGTAGATATTTTTTGGTAGTAAGTGTACTTTAGTAGGGTGGCATGGTGGCACAGTGGCGCAGTAAGGAGACCTGGGTTCGCTTCCTGGGTCCTTCCTGTGTTGAGTTTGCATGTTCTCCCCATGTCTGTGTGGGTTTCCTCCCACAGTCCAAAGACATGCAGGTTAGGTGCATTGGCAATCCTAAATTGTCCCTAGTGTGTGCTTGGTGTGTGTGTGTGCCCTGCGGTGGGCTGGCGCCCTGCCCGGGATTTGTTCCTGCCTATTGTCCTGTGCTGGCTGGGATTGGCTCCAGCAGACCCCCGTGACCATGTGTTAGGATATAGCGGGTTGGACAATGACTGACTGACTGTACCTTAGTATCAAAAGTAAAAGTGAGAACTCACTCATGATTATATAAAGTAAAAAAAAAAATTATTCACGGTTTGGTTTTTCAGTGTGAGTCGTATTACAATCACTAAAAAATGAGTCAAGTAACTGCAACTTGAAGCAGTAACACACATCATGAGCAGACATCTTCGTGATTGGGTCTAATTTCAGTGAGATAGGCGCTAATAGGAGAAACTTACAGGCTTCCTGAACTTTAAGATGGAGCTACTTTGGTCCTGAAAACCCCCTCGTAAAATAAATAACTAATGACAAGTAATTAAAATGGAAAACATTTTTAAGTGTTCCTGGCCGGATCGTTTTTGTTCAGATGACACCAAACTGCAAGAAAATTGACAAACATAAGTAATTAAAAACCCTAATAACGTTTAATAAAGCTTATTATCTAGACTTTATCACTTCTAGTTTCAGATTCAAAGGAAGGGCCTTTTGGTTTTTACTTGGGCTTTTCAACCAGTTCATGCTTTATTTTGGAGTTGTGAAGCCCAGGGTAATGAGAGAAGACATGTGAGCAGCACATGTGACAAGCTGTCTGAACCATAACACATGAACACCTCATTAAAGCCTGTGGATCAGCTCCGGTATGTTCAGCAGGCCGCTGTGAGGACAGTGTGTGAACAAAGCGGCATCATCAGCTATAGAAATAACTGACACTGGGATTGTGCATCACTGGTGTCAAGCCCCGCCCCAAATATCCATCTCTGCCTTAGACATCCAGTCCTGACCCACCCTGTGGGCTGCAGCGAGGTGTACTTGCAGTGTCTGTGTAGATAACCAGGTATTAGTGCTAGTGGCACACATTTGAAAACCATTGTCTGTATTTTTGTAGCCCATTTTTTCTTTCTGGTTTATTACTGAAGTAACAAATATATCTAGCAAAATAGATCATAGTAAAAATAGCCATTTGTGTTTGAAAATGTAGTATGTAAAGCAAAAGTAAAGTGTTAAACATTCTCATAACCTACACAAGTTAAGTGATTATGTCTACTTCATTACTATGCAGCTCTGCACTACACAAATCAAAACAGTGGCCGACTTCATCAAAGATCAGGCGCATCCTTACGCTTTCTGAATGTATTTTTTCTCTTTCAGGATCACAAGGAGCAGAGTGGGATATAAGAAAAGAAACCACCCTGGGTGGGTCATCACTTCATCACTGGGCACACTTGATTCTGAGAAATCTCAAATGCTTTTCAAGGTATCTTGAAGTACTTTGTTAATTTTCTAAAATGCAATTAAGATTTCTCAAAATGAGTGCAGCACGGTGGCGCAGTGGGTAGCACTGCTGCCTTGCAGTTAGGAGGCCTGGATTCGCTTCCCGGGTCCTCCCTGCATGGAGTTTGCATGTTCTCCCTGTGTCTGCGTGGGTTTCCTCCAGGTGCTCCGGTTTCCTCCCACAGTCCACAGACATGCAGGTTAGGTGCATTGGCAATCCTAAATTGTCCCTGGTGTGTGTGTGTGCCCTGCAGTTTGCTCCTGCCTTGCACCCTGTGTTGACTGGAATTGGCTCCAGCAGACCCCTGTGACTCTGTGTTAGGATACAGCGGGTTGAACAATGACTGACTGACTTAAGTTGACTGTCTTGAGATGAGTCTGAGATATCTCAAAATGAGCATGAAGTAGTGTTGAGATATCTTGAAATGGATTATAGACATCTGGAAATTGGCAGGAAGGTATTTTAAGATATCTGGAAATGCAAATGAGATATTTAAGAAAAATCTTTCAGATATCTTCATAGAGATAAAAATACATTTATAGATATAAGAAATTCATTTCATTATATCTCAAAATAGGTCTTTGCTCCACTTCAGACCTCTTATTCAAGATACCTGCAACACATTTTAAGATACCTTTAATAAGACTTTAACTTATTTTAAAGGAGCTGAATATTATTTCCAGATGTCTACAATACAGTTTAAGATACTGTATCTCAAATACCTTTCCAGCAATCTCAAAACAGGTTTCTGTCCATTTTCAGGTATCTCAAAGGAATTTCAAAAATATCTCAAAAATAAAGAGGAAGTTCATTGAAAGAATAGGAAATTTTACAGAAAGTTATTTTAACATCTCTTGAAATGCATTTTAGATATCTTAAAAGGCATGCAAGGTCGGTCTTTTGAGAAATCTTGAAATAGTCATGGAGCTACTTTGAGATATCTGAAAATTTATTTGAGATGTTTCAAAATTTATTGCTGATATCTAAAAATATATAAAAAAAAAAACTTGCTTTGAAATACTTGGATATGAGTTTCAGATACCTTAAAATGTGAATTTAAAGCAGGGGTCGCCAACTCCAGTCCTGGAGGACCACCGTGGCTGCAGGTTTTCACTCTAACCCTTTTCTTAATGACTGACCTGTTTTTGCTGCTAATTAACTTCTTTTGAATTCATTTTAACTTATTTGTTCTTGAAGACTTAGACCCCTTAGTTGTTTCTGTTTCCTTAATTAGCAGCCAAACAATAATGAGATACAAGATCATACAAAATCCGAAAATAAAGAAAGATGAAGGTCTCAGGAATGTCGACCTGCTCAGGTCCCCAAAACATTTTCACAGAAAAGAGAAAATCAACAATTTCAGAAATGTCTGCTAATGCACCACGAGAGCAGCAACAAGCCACGGAATTAAAGAACGGGTTTAATTAATGACGAGACTCTGCACCTGGTTGGCTTTTGAGGCCCTGACTTAGTTGGTCTTCTATTGGCTCCATCACTTCACATTTCATTTCTGTTTAAGGAATGAAATTATGCAATTCAGAGGAATGATGAAGAAGTTCAGGGGAACAAATCTTAAAAAACAAGTTGATTAAAATGAATTCAAAAGAAGTTAATTAGCAGCACAAACAGAGCAGTCATTAAAAAAAGGGTTAGAATGAAAACCTGCAGCCACTTTGGTCCTTCAGGACCGGACTTGGCGACCCCTGATTTAAAGTATCTAAAATTGGTTTTGAGATATTTCAAAAAGTTATCTTGACTTTACATAAACTCCATACCAACAACAACCATGTGTAGGATACAAACCAAGGAATCTGAAGCACTGATGCAACCACCTTAACCACTGTGCCACCTGCCCTCATCTATACCGGGTAAATGTTTGTAATAAAAAAGTATTTATGTAATTTGTATATTAAGACAGTGAAGTAATAACAGCATGATAATAAGCATTGAAGATAAGTGGCGGGAGTTAACCAAAACAATGTCAGTTCAATTCCTGTCTCTTGTGATCCTGAGCAAACCAGTTAACCTACCAGTGCTCCAAATATTAAAAAAGCCATATAAACAGTTGTGGGATCAGTGAGACAACAGTGCAAACTACTACGCCGCCATGCTGCCCTGTGATTAAAGCGTTTTTATCAGTTTTTCCGCACACTTATTTTGCAAACTACTTCTAATCTAAAAAGATAAACCCAAAAAATGGACAAAAAATGTCTTGTTACATAGCTTCCTCTTTTATGTCTGTGTTTATTGCCAAAAGTGAAGCCCATGAGCTGTGTTTTTGTCGCCTTGGTGCAAGTGTTAGCCACACCTTTCTAGTTTTACTGGTTTGCCATCACGTAGTAACAGCAGTTTATCACATTCTTTTAAATGCTCTTACATATTTATAACCAGCACACAGCCTGTTAGCAGCTCAAACACCCTCCGCTGGTATGAAGAAATCCGGTGCCAGCTAAAAGGTGCCCAGTCATGTGATGTTTCTTTAAGCCTGGATTTTAAAACTTGTCAGTGAGATTCTCACCCAAGCAAACTGGAAGGATAACTTTTAAGATGACAACATTCCTTTTGTTCATCTTTTTTTTTCTTTCAGGAGAAGGCAATGCCTTTCTGTCAGATGAATAGACAACATGCTGATTTGAGGTGTGTGGGCTATCACAACAGTGTTAGGCCAGGCTGACTAGGGACACCATGGCAGTTCAAGGTAATCGCTTGACAGCAGCTTGTGTGGTACTCTTTTTAACCAGCCGTTTATCAATCTGCTGTTCAGTGCCACCATGTAATTAAGTTCCTAGTTGTAAAGTGCCTTATTAATGTCTGAAATGCACTATAGGATGTGACTGTGTTTCGAAAAAAATGACCAAACCATTTAGTTTGCCATGTACTCCACATGTCTGAGTGAGTTTCCCTCTGGGTATTCTGGCTTCCTTCTCAAGTCCCATCTGTGTTGTACTAACTGGCAACACTAGACCTGTTCTGGAGTACTATATTATACTGTTAATCCATTTTTATTCAAAACTATATTTATAATTAGTAGTAGTAGGAATAGTAGTAGTACTATGAATAATTACCCTATAAAGCTGTGGTTATTATTATTATGATTATTATTATTAGTAGTAGTAGTAGCAGTAGTAGTAGTAGTAGTAGTAGTAGTAGTAGTAGTAGTAGTAGTAGTGTGAATAATTACCCTATAAACCTGTTATTATTACTAGTAGTAGCTGTAGTAGTAGAAGTAGGAGGAGTATTAATGGTAGTAGTAGTATTGTGAATAATCACCCTATAAAGCTGTGGTTATTATTATTATTATTATTAGTAGTAGTAGTAGTAGTAGCAGTAGTAGTAGTAGTAGTAGTAGTGTGAATAATTACCCTATAAACCTGTTATTATTACTAGTAGTAGCTGTAGTAGTAGAAGTAGGAGGAGTATTAATGGTAGTAGTAGTAGTAGTAGTATTGTGAATAATCACCCTATAAAGCTGTGGTTA
>JANRMT010062824.1:13390066-13408976 GCA_026402145.1 Polypterus bichir lapradei | reverse complement strand
TATATATATATATATATATATATATATATATATATATATAAGCAGATGTCTCTCCCACAGACAAGAGTCCTTTCCTTCCCGACTTTAAGGCACAAAACCAGACAGGTTGACCTAAATATTGTTGGTTGAAGTAAACTGCTATGCCCCTTGACACCCCTTGAGTCTCTTATTCCCTTGAACTATTTTTACATGTCTGGCTAAGAACTGAACCTAAATACTGTTTGGCATCACAGGCACAAGGTAGTAATCAACTCAGGAAAGGATGCCAGTCCATCACAGGGTACATTTATTCACATTCTCACATTTTACCAGTTAACTCAACACACATGAGAGGAAAACTGCAGTGTCCAGAGAAAACCTACTCAGACACAGCTAATAAATAAAAATGAGTAAATAAATAAGAGTGTCACAGTTGTTAGCAACACTGTCTCACAGTGGCAGGGATTGGGGTTAAAATCTCTGTCCAGTTTCTGTGTGTGTCAGGTTTCCATAAACTTTGCCAACCAGCCCAAAGCGTGATTGGCATCTCTAATGTGTTTTCCCTGTATTGGCTTGCCATCCCATTCTGGATTGGTTACTGCTGCTTGCTCATTGTTGCTAAATAGACACTGATGCTCTTCAAGAGTATAAAACTGAAAAAACAGGTTTAAAAAAAATGAGTGACGAGTCACTAAATTAGAGCTTTAAAAAGTGAACACCTATCATAATCCAAAACAGCAAAGTAGAGCAACATTAAGATAAGCTTTATATAGCTCCTTTCATGGAGTGGCTGTAGGACACGTTATCCATTGTGGTATCGAAGCAAGGAATATATGGTTTCAGCTCACAGTTGGCTGCCCAGTCAAAATGAGACAACAGCAGGGAAAGAGAAAGGGATGGCGGAAACAAAACAGGATTGTCACTTGGCTCAGGCCTCAACGTTTTAACAATCTCAGGAATGTCACGTTTAGTTTGGTGGATTGAATGCCACGGATTTATGCCATGTTTAGGTTACCTTTGTTTTTTTAATTGTTACCAACTCATTGTTGGTTTTATCAGCAGAAAACAATCAGTTGCTCTTCTGCATGCCGGTGGGATTCTATTCAGGTTCAACATGGAGGGCGGGTCTGCTATCAGCCACTCATCAGATTCCACAGATGCATGGCCTCTAGTTGATAGAGGCAGACACTAGAAAGATGGCTGGCGGTGGAGACACAGGAGCTCAGCTATCGATTTCTGCACAGTGTGTGGTAAGGTGGGAGAGTGGCTAGTGCAGATGTGGTCTGTGTGCTCTAGAACTGTAATTAAATTGTTATTAGCATTTCAAAGAGCTCACTTTTGTTCATTCAGTGCTGATTATTCATGCTAATCTGTATAACAAATCTTTAAAATAATCCAGTGTCAGGATAATCTGAAAAATGTCCAGTATGGTTTGCTAAAAATAACTCATCCTTTTTTGAAGCTGTATAAGACCATCTGCAATTACAGGAATCTGGAACAATGCATTAGATAGCAATAAATTGGGTACCAGTCTAAAAAAAGTGCACACCCACAACAGGTCAATTTAGTTCTGCCAGTCTTTGAAATGCTGAAAAAAAACACAGAACCTTTAAAAAGTCCTGTGGACAAGAAAAATACATACACTATAAATTGCATATGAACAGTGACCAAGGATTGGTGAGCCAGCTATTCCACCTATAAATCATTCATCCATCTGTTTTCAGACAGCCATGGACAGGGTGGCAGTCCATTACAGGCCATGTCCTCACCTCTAGGACACACACCTAAGGAATGTGATAATAAAATACATACAATCGCAAGGAGACATTGACTCAGCCAGAAATCAAACCCAGGTCCCAGGAGCTGTAAGGCAGCAGTGGACTGAGAGGATGAGGTGGCCAATAAAGGATGCTCTATTAAATGACGGAAGGAGTCCATGGTGCACACTCAGTGTTCTTACAGCCTGATGCTATCATTTCAGGTTAAGGACAGGTCAAGGTGCAGCAGCGGAAATCTAACAAAAGGAGGTGAGCCTTATCTCTCTTCCTGATCTGTAGCCAGAGGTGTCCAGCTTTTCTTTAACTTTCTGTGACCTGGGCAGGCAAGACATGCAAAGCAATGTAAATTCATCCACCTGTCTACTCTCCTATCCAGCTTTTTCCTGTTACAGGTTTTTCTGTCTAGGTTAAATCAGTTGCAAGGCAGAAATAAACCCTGGATAAGGTGCCAGTTCATCACATAGCAGATGTACACAGCCACAATTACTTGCATTGACCCAATTTAGAGTCAAAAATTGTCCTATGTATGTTTAGGAAGTGGGACGAAAGCAGAGACATCCTACAGGGGCAGAGGAACAATGTATAATCTCAGCAGACAGTGGCAGGCCAGGCTGAATTGAAGGCAGGTCACCTGACCAATGAATGAAGGGGACAGGTGGGTCTTCAATTCAAACACTCAATCTCATGAGGCTCTAGTTTCATATTTATGATTTGTGCAGATTGTTCTAGAGGTAACATTTTAACAATATTTTAGCAAAAAAAGCATGTGTTTTGCATATTTTGTGTGTACAACTAGATAAATGACATGTGGGTTATGCAAGTATGGATGGTTTTCACACTGTTTACTGTTGTACAATATTTGTCACTAGATAGAACTTAATAAATAGATAGATAAATGTATGTATGTATATTATATGTACGTATGTATACTATAAACTGAACACACAACAGAATTACTGAAAAGGAAGAATATTTAAAAGAAAGAAAAACTTCTGACTTGGCAGTCCCAGTCCCAGTGAAACATTATGCCAGCATATTGCCATTGGCATAAAGGAGACCCAGTTGTGTTTCTTGACACACCTCTGCTGAATAATCCATTGTCTGAAAGTCCCCTGTGTTAAGTGCGTCACAGAGAGGATGTGCAGCACTGTTCATAATGGTGCTCAGTTTTGTTTTAATTCTCTCCTTTGCTGTGATCACCAGGTGCTCCATAGTGCATCACAAACTCTTATGTCATAAACATTTTTCACTCCATTCTGTATGACATAAAACATTGAACAATTTTCTCAGCCACCACTACAAGTTACATGATATAAGTAACATATAAAATTCAAATATCATTTTTGGATAGAGTATCCCCTTAAACTCAAATGGTCCCTTGAGGACTCTTCCCGGGTCCTCCCTGCATGGAGTTTGCATGTTCTCCCCATGTCTGTGTGGGTTTCCTCCTACAGTTCAAAGACATGCAGATTAGGTGGATTGTCCCTAGTGTGTGCTTGGTGTGTGTGTGTGTGTGTGCACGTGCGTGCGCGCCCTGCGGTGGGCTGGTGCCCTGCCCAGGGTTTGTTTCCTGCCTTGCACCCTGTGTTGGCTGGGATTGGCTCCAGCAGACCCCCGTAGAGACTTATGGAGAGATCAAAAACTGGACATAATGAGGAGCGGATCCATTCAGAGACCATAAGTCAAGACGAGTTTTGAACAGGATCCTTGCAGGAAATGAAGCCAGTGAAGAGACTGAAGCAGAGTGAAACAAAGAACAGAGAGCACCAGTTGAGCAGGAGGAGCTAGAGAGTTCTGAGCGTAGCTGAAGTAAGTCCCACCGGGAGAGAGTTGCAATAGTCAACCTTCGAAAGAACCAGTGCCTGAACAAGGAGTTGTATGACATAAATAGTGATGAAGGGTTGAATCCTCTGACTATTATGAAAAAAGAAATGTGATAACATTCCAAATATTATATAACTATATAAAAACAGAAAAAATGAATATGATGAAACTAATGTTGGTGAAAAGTAAATAAAATGAAATAAGAGCATAATCATACGTTTTCTTGCATGTTGCTTCCCCTTTGCAAAATGAATTATTTTCCCCCTTAATTTGTCAGCTCCTCTGTCCCTCGCTGTTTCTTGAAGACTTTTTCTCCATCATTTTCTTTTCATCTACATCTTTCATTTCACCCGTCTTTGTTTCAGTTAAGAGCTAGCAGGAATAAGGTTACTGGCCTTTTGTACTTTCTTTTGCATGCTTGCTCTGCCTCAGTTTCAGCCCACAGAAAGAGCAGTCCACCATTAACTATCCCATTAGTCCTGACGGCCAATCCAAGCCCCACCCTACACTCCACAGGTACACCTTTTACTCCAGATTGAAGAGCTATTCATGTAGGTTAGTGCATTCATGTTAGTGCTAGTGCTTCTGCTCTTATTCAATCACTGTTCACGCTACTGTTTACATTATAATGGCTACTGGGTGCACTAACCAAAAATTGAATATTTACAAATTTAAGGCACAGTAAATCCCTCTTGGTCACAATTTCTTCATTGCATATACAGTACACATATACATAACATTTCCATTATGGAGTGGCTCAGTGGGTAGTGCTGCTGCCTCACAGCAAGGAGGCCTGGGTTTGCTTCCCGGGTCCTCCATATGTGGAGTTTGCATGTTCTCCCTGTTTCTGCGTGGGTTTCCTCCCACGGTCCAAAGACATGCAGGTTAGGTGCATTGGCAATTCTAAATTGTCCCTAGTGTTTGCCTGGTTTGTGGGTCTGTGCGCCCTGCAATGGGCTGGTGCCCTGCCTGGGGTTTGTTTCCTGCCTTGCGCCCTTTGTTGGCTGGGATTGGCTCCCATGACCCTGTAGTTAGGATATAGCGGGTTGGATAATGGATGGATTTCTATTATGATACACAAGTCCCTTGTGATTTTAGAAAAGCTTTATATACTGGAAAGACATTATTGTGTATTAGTAAATTAAAACTGAAAAAAGAATATGTTATATCTGAGCTATGGGTTCAAATTCTTGTTTTGTGTTTTTGTTGTAAATGTTTGATTTATTTTGTTTGTGTTACTATCTCTTTTGTTTGTAATATTCAGTACTCTTTATGTTTTATGTATCTGTATCTAAGCCTGTATTATGTTTCATGCGTGTTGTGGGTGGTCCCTCAAGAGTCGGGCCACCTGCCAATCACTGACAAGCACTTATAAATCCAGAGGTTCTCCCACAGTTCCTGGCAGTTCATTTTGAATGTGCTTAGAAGTGTTTGAGATTTGTTTGGATATATTGAACCTGAGCTCACTTTTTTTGACAATGTTTAGATTTTGTGTTGGGACTTTGTTCACTTGGATTGTCTGGCAGCTTCTTTATGCTTTTCATGCTCTTCGGAGGTTCACTGTATAACAGAGCATTTTGTGTGAATAAACTTTTTGAAAGATCCTGCGCTTGCCCTTAAATCTAGCCAGGGTTTGACGGAAAATTCCCCTGCCAAACCCTGTGAGCATTTTTGGAACTGTTTTTGGGACATTATTTGAGACTAGTTTATTGCAAAATATGTGGCAAAACAAAGCTTATAATGCAAGGAGAAACACTGTTTCTAAAAAGGAGACAAAATACAAATTTATGTGTCTAAAAGATTAACTATACTTTGCAATTTATAGCACCACATTATGTGTGGTCCCTTGCAACCTGTCAAAAGGTGTCAGTTGTCCATATGTGGATGTTAAATGATGCAGATGGTGTATTATCCTGATTTGGACATCTCTAGCTCTGGACAGCAAGAATCTACAAGCTCTTCCAAAACAGTGGGCATGCAATCACAAAGCACAAGACAAACATTTTTGCTGTTTTTTGCAAGTACCCACTAAATTAAATTCCTCCAGTCTTCTCCACAGCAACTGAACAACATTTGAAAAAAGCAATGCGATATCTACATGCACATGTGAATTTGTCACTAGGGCTTTTATCCAATGGACCACCTGTTATGATTTGGCCCCACAGCTTAAAAAAATCGTTCTGAATCCTTAAAAGGGACCTAGGCCTAAAACTTGAAACTGATGTGAGGCCTACTGTAGAAAACCCCTGGTGCAGGAAACAAAACAATTAATTCTTTAATTACATTAATTTAATAAAGAAAATGTTAAAAAAAAATCAAACCTCCAAACTATAGTTGAAAGCACCAAAATACAAGATAGAAAAGAAAGTTTTAAAAACTTTTAAGAGAAACAAAGCTAAGTACTAATTGCTACCTAAAAAAATAACCAAACTAAGGAGAATAAAATCAGTTTTAAAATACAAAATCAATAAACAAAAACAGAGTCAAATGTCCAAAACCAGAAGCCTAAAGTTAACAGTGTGTAATAACCCATAAAGCCCTATTTGGATTAGTTTTATACCAGGGGGTGAGATGAAGTCACTGCTTGAAGTCAGTGCTTGTCAGTGTGTACCAAAATCTTAAAGTAATATTTCCAACATCTTGTGTAATCCATGCCATGAAGAACTGAGTTTGCTTTGAGAGCACAAGGGTGACCTACCCAGTATAAGCAGAGTGGTCCTAAGAATTTGCCAAGTGAAACTATGTTCATCAGGGTGGCATAGTGGTTGCCTCACTGATCCAGTATTCTTAGTTCAAATCCCATGCATGGTTGCATTTGAACTTCCTCTCTTTGCCTGTGTGGGTTTTCTTCTAAAAACATGCAGATCAACTTAACTGTTAATACCACATTGTCTAGAGATGTTTACTACCTTGCACCTGACGCTGACAGGATAAGCAAGTTTGAGAACAATAATTAAATATTATAATTAATCTTACAGGTCATTGATTAATATTAACAATTTGTTTACTTTCAACTATACACAGATGTGTGTAAGTATTAGTTTATGTTATAATGCAGCTGTATTTAATTTTAAATAACAGCCTGTCCAATAGAATGTAAGCAATAAACTGAGTTGAATGTCCAAATTGAATCATTTGGGAATGGACTGCAATTTATTTTTTACTTTTATTTCAATGAAGCTAATAAAATATTGAAAAAAAATTAGAAAATGGCACCTGAGGCCGACCATGAGAATTCTTGAGTTATTGCTTCCTGTCTGGCTTCCTAGTCCTCAAAGATGTTCTCACTTTCTTATTGGCAGGGTCTTTAATAATTAAAAGTAAATAAATATGGAAATAAATTCATAAGATATAGAAATTAATTATAGTCCAAGAAATATTTACAATCCCGGTCTAAATCAAAGCTGAGCCTGTGCTTAAACAACAGCACCAGTATATTTTTTTCTTTTTGCTCTTCCCAGTTGGAACTGAACTGATTTGTCATCAGGGAGGTTTCTTCACAATGTCACTGGTTTCGCCTGTCACCTGTCCCTCCCTATACAGGAGAATGCACCCCCGCCCTTGTTCTCTAGCAGGAAAACCAGTCTGGTCACTCTGAAGGAATGTCATTAAGGCTGACAGAAGCTCCCTTTGAGGACAGAAAAGCAGGATTACTGAACAGGCAACATCTCTGCAGCTGATCGCGAGGACAGGTAGCTGGCAAACAGGTAAGACTAACATGAACTGAAAGATTGCAAAATGCCCAGGTACCAAAGTAAAGAGTTTTGTTTATTTTTTTTTTGTTCTTTTTTAAAATGTGCTGTTAGTTTATGTAACTGAAAAAAGTATCATGCAGTGGGCCGAGAAAGCTCTCCTTTAGGCACATATCAATTTGCAGCAGACAAATAGATGGAAGCACTTAGGGCATCTCTATCAGCAGAGGAACATCCAGATTTACTTGATCTATTTGAACAAGGTGAGTGTAGTAGCCATGCATCTGAAAGCACCAGAAAAAAATTATTTTGACATTTGAATATTTGGATTCACTCTAGTCACTTGAAAGTGAAATGCAACCTTTTTCATCATCTGTACCCTTTTCATGGCTCAGTTTCTAAACAGGACTTGAAGTGATGCAATGAAGGGTGTGAATGCATTTCGATAGGAAGGACTTTGTGAAGAATATTTTGCTGTGAACATTTTTCCTTTTGTTCAAATTAAGATAAATGATCTAATTAATCAATGAATCGACATCTTTCTCTGTTATAAGATCAGTTCCAAATAAATTGTAATTTTTAAATAAATAAATAAATAAATAGCAAAACCTGGAAGAGAACTAAGTAAGCAAATGCGAGAACAAACAATGGTGTCTTAAGAAACATGAACTGTCTGAATCTGAAGAATGGTATTGCAAAATTGCTCTACCACGTCTGGAGAAGACAATGAGGAAGTTAATGCGGGTGAATGCTATTCGGGTTTACTATTGCCCAAGTTACGTCCCAGAAAGCAAATATGCAAAAGGATAAAAGAAACTGGAAAATATATTGATGAAACCTTCTGTACCTACTAATGTTTGAGTTTTTTTAGTAGACAGACAATAAGTCAAAGACATTTTTGTGAAAAGTTACCTAAGATATGATACTTTGTGTAAATTATTTGTTGAAACTTCAAACAGATTAGGCTTAGGTGTAATCAGTTTCAGGTTCAGGTTCACTTTTATTTGCTATATGTCACAGGGACAACATAATTCTTTTTTACACCGAGAACCTGGATTAAACAAGGAGGACAATGGATGGACCTGCACTTTCTGAAAATAAAATGAAGTAACAGAAGAAGCACAAACCTTTAGTAATTTATAAGATCTATGGGACCATCCAGTACAAAACAACATTAAAACCACTGTGATCAAAGCAACTATTTTTCTATTATAATGTAATAGCAAACTGTACACCTTTAATGTGGCATAGTGTTTAAGACTTTGGGCTTGAAACCTTCAGGTTGTGGGTTCAAATCCCGCTTGTAACACCGTATGACCACAGAGCAAGTCCCATCACCTATCTGTGCACCAATAACCAAAACAAAGAAACGTAGCTGATTTTATCTCAAATTTTGTAAGTCACCGTGGATAAAGACGTTGGGCAAATAAATATATGTAAATAATATAATAGGCTGCGGTGGGCTGGAACCCTGTCCGGGGTTTGTTTCCTGCCTTGCGCCCTGTGTTGGCTGGGATTGGCTCCAGCAGACCCCCGTGAACCTGTAGTTAGGATATAGTGGTTTGGATAATGGATGGATGAATGGATATAATAGGCAAAATGTACTCTATTTATACATTATAACAAAAAAATCAAACATCATTTGCACATTATAATGTAAATAGCAAAAGGTAAATTACAGTTAAATCAACAAAAATGACACTATTTATACATTATAATAAGCATGCCATTTTTTGTATTGCTAAAAATAATCAGCAAAACTTGCATTTTCTGTGCATAAAATGTATGTTTTTTAATAATAGTAAAAGCAATAAGGACATGACAGTGTCTTCTTGATGTTATGGGCCAAGCTGTCTTCATTGATACTGATCAGGTCATGATCACTTTACTACAGCTCGCTAACTGATCCACCCTGCCATTGATTTGCCATAAGCAGAAAGTAAATCTGAGGCCACTTGTTTGTATATTAAGTGAGACAGAATTCATGGATAAGTTGTCTCCCTTGATGAAATCTAGAAATGGCTAATTAACCCCCAGTAACAATAATATCATCTGTTTTCAGAATCCACTTTCTCCTCACCATTGAGGAGACCCCAGTTTGATGCAGAGCACCCCCGCACTCGCTCACAGAACAAGCTGTTTTACAGTTGAAACCCATGTGGATTACAATTGTTTTTCTATTGAACACTGAGAATATTAGACTTTATGGACGATAGCAGTTGTTTATATTTCCATGAGTCAAACCTAGCAAAGTCATAAATGGATTTTTGAATGGAATGGGTGGGGCCTTATGCTAATGAGAATGGGAGTGGTCCTGTCCAGTAGGCTGTGCTCAGTGTTCACTTTTATCAAAAGTTACAAGCAACTGGTCAGCAACACAGCTTAGAGGGGCTGGAGGTGGCCTTTGAAAGCTTTACGACTCAAAAAGACAGCCATCTTATGATGACAGGGGACAAATGTGAGCTTTCTATTTAAGTGACAAATTACCCAAAGTTCAGTATGTATTTCAACGTAAGCAGACTTAGACTGGGGCGGCATGGTGGTGCAGTGGCAGCGCTTCTGCCTCTCAGTAAGGAGGCCTGGGTTTGCTTCCCGGTGCGTGGAGTTTGCATGTTCTCCCCGTGTCTGTGCGGGTTTCCTCCCACAGTCCAAAGACATGCAGGTTAGGTGCATTGGTGATCCTAAATTGTCCTTGGTGTGTGTGTGTGTGTGTGTGTGCCCTGTGGTGGGCTGGTGCCGTGCCTGGGGTTTGTTCCTGCCTTACACCCTGTGATGGCTGGGATTGGCTCCAATAGACCCCTGTGACCCTGTGTTAGGATATGGTGGGTTAGAGAATGACTGACTGACTGACTGACAGACTTGCCTGTAATTCAGTTTCCTTACTGTGACTGGCACGTTTTATTTGGCTTAATGTTTTTAGAGATGGGTGACTAACACTGTGTCTGCAGCTAAATAATTATTTAAAGATGATGGGGTCAACACCTCAAAGTGTTCTCCCATTCTGCCTCAGTCTCTGTGAAATGTCTTATCATCCTGTCTATAAAAAGGAGGTCACCCTTAGTAGGCCAATTTAAAAATGCCTGTTAACATGTTTTTTTAGTTGTGGGACATAAAAATAAGCACAGAACTATATTAAAATGGGAACTTGAAATATTACACATTTGCATATCAAATATTTTCCTGAAGCACTTTCACTTTACACTATATCTGAACTGAAACAAGAGATTTTTTAATAATGTTGCAAGGCAGGGGAGGGGGATCAAAAAAGTAAAACTTATTTTATATAGCACCTCTCATTTGTGAATGTCATCTATAATTTCACAGGCATAGTACAATTGTTTGCATTGATAACTTAACCAACTCACTCAAGTTCACACATTAACTCATTACTGGGGACTAATCCAGCACCTTTGTGATTTATATACAGTGCCTTTCGTCACGCACACAGCATTTACATACTGTAGGTCTATACTTAGGATCTGTGGTACTGTAAGCAATTCAATTCACACAATGGAACAATGCTTAGTACTGATCCAGTGGTATTTTATTTCATATAGTGTCTTATATAGTGTCTCTATCTCAGTAATGGTAAGACTAGAGGGCTAGAAGTTACGGAGGTACAAGTTCACAATGAGTATCAGGGGTGAGAGTTGAACAAGGCAACAAAACTTATTTTATATAGCACCTACCCCAGTGAAAACCATCACAAGGCCTTTTAGAGGCCATTCATAGATCTGTACTGTTGCGCATGAGCCCACCGAATGCAAATCAGAGTTCCACCATTAGTTTTGGTTCATAGTAAACCTCTCATCTCATTACAAACCTCTGCTGCTTGTCTGTTTTTGTGAATTTATTTACAAGTGGAATGTTCTGGATCTGATCCTGGCTTCTGTTTTTTTACTGGTATCTGTAGCTGTTGAAGTAGAAAAGTGGAGAAAATGTGTGACCAAGGGTGTTTCCAGGTTTTCATTTTTTTGAAATGATAATCATTTAATTAATCTATAAAAACATTGGAGACAGAATATGAAAGTCACATCCCTCAGTAAGCGTGATGATTATGTGATGAATAAGAATTCTATTAATTACTGGATGCTAATTTTTATGCCATCTCAAAGCACTTTACTTGAACACGTGAGAGTCAAAAGCAAATCAGCAAGGAGCCGCACTAGAGACAGCAGGAATGGCCTGTAAAGAAGAAAACAACAGAATGGCACAGCGATTAGCGTTCCTGTCATACAGCTCAAGGAACTTGGGATCTGGTCATAACCTTGGCATTGTCAGTGTCAAGTTGGAACTCACATTCAGATTGTTTCTGGTTTCCTAATGCATTGTGTTAGGTGAGCTGATACTCTAAAATTGGCTGAGTATGAGTGTAATAGTGTGCAAAAGAGTGGCATCCCAGAATTAGACTGAGTCCTGACCCCAGCTCCAGGCAATTGTGTAAAATTAACAGGGGGATATGAGAGTGAAGGAATAGATGGATGAAAATAAATAGTTAAATAAAAATCAGCAGCAGTTCCACACTAGAGAGTCATGGATGACTGGAACAGATGGCCCTTAATCTTCTTCTTCCTTCGGCTAGTCCCGTTAGGGGTTGCCACAGCGGATCATCTTCTTCCATATCTTTCTGTCCTCTGCATCTTGTTGGCCCTTAGTGCCTGACAAAATCTTGAGCATGGAGTATGATGAATGAATGAATTAATTACATTTATATAGCACTGCCGCCACATAGTAAGGAAACTGGAGTTTGCATTCCGGGTCAATCTTGTGTGGAGTTTGCATGTTCTCCCCTTGCCTGATTTTCCTCCAGGTGATCTGGTTTCCTTCCACTGTCCAAAGACATGCAGGTCAGAGGAACGGGTAACACTAAATTGGCCATAGTTTGTATTTGGTGTATGTCTATGTGTGTGTTTACCTTTGCCCTCTGATGGACTGGGATAGACCCCAGTGAACCTGGTCCGGATTAAGCGGGTTAGAAAATTACATTACATTTATATTGCACTTTTCTAACCTATTTAAAGCACTTTACATAAACAGAGAAGTGCCACGTCAACCACCAGCAATATGTAGCATACACATGGATGATGTGACGACAGCCATTCTTGTGCCAGTACACTCACCACACTTTAACTTTAAGACGGTAGAGGGGTAAGAGAGATAGGTAGCCAGTAAGGGACAGGGGATGATTATGGAGTCAGAATGATCAGGCTATGATGGGCAATTCAGCCAGGACATCGGGGTACACCCTACCCTTTGTGAAAGATGCCCAGGGATCTTTAATGACCTCAGAGAGTTAGGACCTCAGTTTTATGTCTCATAAAAGAAACTGTTATTATATCTGGAAGACAAGCTGAACAGCCATGGCTGCCACCTCCCAGTCTCCATGGTAAACAGTACTGTCTGTCGCTTTGAATGACAAAAGAAGTGAAGGGCGCAGTTAGGATTTGTGTAGAGGGAGTGGAGTGTTCTACTTTCACTATACACTGACAAAAATTAATTTCCAGGGCTCGCTGCCAGCGTGTAAAACATGCCCAACAGTCAGACTGGATAGTCATATACTCCCTGTGTGTATGGGTGTGTAGGTTCCAGGGACCTGTAATGAGTTCTAGTGCTTTTCCCCAGACTCACTCTTAGTATTGTCTCTGTTTCTGTTAGTTTAAAACTAGTCCAGTATGATTTAGTGTGAGTCTTCCCAATGATTAATTCACTATCTTTATATTGCGCTTTTCTAACCAATTAGTAACACCTTACAAAGATAGAGGAGAACCACTTTAACCAGCACCAATATGTAGCATCCACCTTGCCATTCTTACACTAGTATGATCACCACACATTAGCTATTAGGTGGTGAAGGGGTGACAGAGACATTTAGTCCATAAGGGAAAGGTGATGATTAGGGTGCCAGAATGTCCAGGATATGATAAACAATTTAGTCAATACTTTTGGGAAACACCTTACTTAGGAATCTTTTATGACTACTGAGAGTCAGGACCTTGGTTTTATGTCTCATCCGAAGGATGGCACCATTTTTACAGAACAGTGTCCCAGTGATTGCATTGGGATCCACACACCTTTTCCATGAGCAACCCAAGCATTTCCTAGATGGTTTCAGATCCAAATGCTGGTTAAGCCCAAACATGGAAGCTTCAGGTGGATTACCTGTTCAGAGGTGCAGGTGGTATGGCTGCTGGTAATAGATTGGTGCCCCAGCCACAGTTCGTTTGTGCTCAGATAGAGTCCACCTCACTGAAACCCTGAACTGAACAAAAAAGGTACAGATATGATTCATGTGAATAGTCTATGCCATTTTAGTCTAGGTGTGGCTAGTTCCAAAGGTGATATATATTATCAGAGGTCTTATATTCACAACATGTGAATGAAGATTGACAACTACAAAGGAAGAGATAGGGAGGACAGTATCACCAAGACAAACTGCCATTAGGGGGTAGTGTGCACAGTACATCATCAGGAACCTGCATTTACTGGTATATGAGACAGTGTATTACAGTTTGGAGATGCACTTGGGGGCTCACAGGACAAAGGGTCTAACTTATTTAAAGCAACTAATGGCTCAGTAAAGCCTGTATTTAATGGGGGAGCCCAGACAGATGTTGTGAACCCACCGTGATGAGGTGGGTATTAATAAACAACTTTCTGCTGGGGTCAGTGAAGTTTGTGGCACAGTCTACAGGGTGGGCCATTTATATGGATACACCTTAATAAAATGGGAATGGTTGGTGATATTAACTTCCTGTTTGTGGCACATTAGTATATGTGAGGGGGGAAACTTTTCAAGATGGGTGGTGACCATGGTGGCCATTTTGAAGTCGGCCATTTTGGATCCAACTTTTGTTTTTTCAATAGGAAGAGGGTCGTGTGACACATCAAACTTATTTGGAATTTCACAAGAAAAACAATGGTGTGCTTGTTTTTAACGTAACTTTATTCTTTCATGAGTTATTTACAAGTTTCTGACCACTTATAAAATGTGTTTAATATGCTGCCCATTGTGTTGGATTGTCAATGCAACCCTCTTCTCCCACTCTTCACACACTGATAGCAACACCGCAGGAGAAATGCTAGCACAGGCTTCCAGTATCCGTAGTTTCAGGTGCTGCACATCTCGTATCTTCACAGCATAGACAATTGCCTTCAGATGACCCCAAAGATAAAAGTCTAAGGGGGTCAGATCGGGAGACCTTGGGGGCCATTCAACTGGCCCATGACGACCAATCCACTTTCCAGGAAACTGTTCATCTAGGAATGCTCGGACCTGACACCCATAATGTGGTGGTGCACCATCTTGCTGGAAAAACTCAGGGAACGTGCCAGCTTCAGTGCATAAAGAGGGAAACACATCATCATGTAGCAATTTCTCATATCCAGTGGCCTTGAGGTTTCCATTGATGAAGAATGGCCCCACTATCTTTGTACCCCATATACCACACCATACCATCAATTTTTTTGTTCCAACAAACTTGGAGGGATCTATCCAATGTGGGTTAGTGTCAGACCAATAGCGGTGGTTTTGTTTGTTAACACAAACACAATGGGCAGCACATTGAACACATTTTATAAGTGGTCAGAAACTTGTAAATAACTCATGAAAGAATAAACTTACGTTAAAACCAAGCACACCATTGTTTTTCTTGTGAAATTCCCAATAAGTTTGATGTGTCACATGACCCTCTTCCTATTGAAAAAACAAAAGTTGGATCCAAAATGGCCGACTTCAAAATGGCCACCATGGTCACCACCCATCTTGAAAAGTTTTCCCCCTCACATATACTAATGTGCCACAAACAGAAAGTTAATATCACCAACCATTCCCATTTTATTAAGGTGTATCCATATAAATGGCCCACCCTGTAGTAGGCCAAGCAGAGAAAAGGATGACATGTGGTTACCAAGCACGCTGACTTCACTAAAAGACAGAATGCTAGGCATGAGTACATGTAGGCCCTAGGTGCCAGCTGGGTGCGTGACCTGTTGATATGTACTTTACATTAAACAATCCTTCTATCAGACTGCTCTATTCAGCACTGGATAACAGAGACCTGGGCACTAGCAGAAGGCAGAAATAATATTGAACTCCTGCTCACTGTTGAACACATCTGGTAATACTGGTCACACACATACAGTATCTGGAGAAATTTCATGAAGATACAAGGTAAGGGAGGAAACTCTTGGCTGAGAAGTGAATACAAACGCTTATAAAAAATATAATTTTGTCCTACCAAGGTAATCTAATTTATGGTCAATGGGGGCTGCAAGGTGGGAGCAAGTCATAGTCAGGATGATGTTCACCACAGGGCTATTACATCCACATACATACAAAACCAATTTGTAAGAGAGATTAATGAAACATCCATGCTATTAAGATGAAGGAGAAAAAGACAGGAATATCCAGATTTTCCAGATGCTGGAGCACTAACCATGCCACTTTCTAATCTGCTCAATCCAGACCAGGATCACAAAAGTAGTTGGAGTTTATCCCAGCCAACATAGTGTGTAAGGCAGGAACAAACCATGAACAGGGTGCAAGTCCTTCACAGAGCAAACACACACCCCACTAGGGCCAATTTAGCATTGCCAATTCACCTAATCTGCAAGTCTTTGGATAGTGGGAGGAGACTGAGAAACCCTGAAAGAAACCTGTGCTGACATGGTGAGAACATGCAAACTCCACACAGGGAAGTCCTGGGATATGAGGCAGCTGTGCTGCCACTATGCCACCGTGCCACCCTCAGACCACTAGCAACTGAGCCAAAATGCCATCCTGGCCTGTATAATGTATTTTTTAATTTTTTTTTCTCTACCCACTCATCCATTTACTGCATCCTCTTATTCCAGTATATGTTTGCAATGGAGCAGAGACCAACTCAGGATGGGATAGCAGGTTCACAGACTCCCATGTGAGATGAAATCTCAGCAAATGTGGTTAAAAGCTTTAAACTGCAGACTGAGAACAAATCTTTGGAGGTGTAAGCTGTCAGATCTATCTGTGTCACCAGGGCTACTTAATGTCTTGTTTAATTTTTTTGTTGTTTTACCCACCCATCCACCTGTTTTCTGGAAACTTGTTAAGTCCAATATAGGGTGTGTTTGATGTTGGGTACGAAGAAGGAAATAACCATGAGTGGCATGCCAGTTCAACAAAGAGCTAATCTATATAGCCAGGGTCACTTCCTCTTTGTTTATATAATGGCTATCCTCTTCTTACATCTTGGCAAATCCAACCACCTGTCACTCTACAGATATGGTATTTTAGGTAATTTATCTACATATCCAAGTGGTGGCATTTATTATTTCTGCCCTGCTAAGCTGACAGGTATACAACACCCAAGTTAGGGAATTTGCAGCCGCATTCTTGTGTTCTCTTCTTCTGAGGTTTTCTTTGTGTAGATCACACCACTGCTGGGGGCAATGTTCTCGCGCTTCTCAGCTTTGAGAGTCAGCCATTCATAACAGAACTCTGGTGTGAAAAAAGATCAAAATGGAGAGTGCATGTCCTGCAGGTACATGTTGAAGATCAGTGGGTGTCACTGAGCAAGGTAGCCTCTGGAAGTTTCTGTCCTGTGGTCACTTATAGAAAGAATGCTCTAAATGTGGCCTTAATTACTTTGAATCTGTGCACTTCAACTTTAGTTAGGAAGGTATCAAAAATGGATAAACTAGTGATGAGCAAATCGTACTGAAGTCATTTGACTTTAAGTTTAGCAAACTAGACAAAATCTATAAGAACTTCACCAAATTCAGTGAAATACACTGAAGTCAAAGCGGAAGGAGAAACTGAACTAAGAAGCATCTGCAAATTATACTGAACTGGTTATTGTGGTCAAAATATGACCAGAGCCATAACTAACAACTGTGCCTCCATGAGATAAAATTAATAGAATTAAAAATCAAAACAGTAACATTTTTTACAGACAGTGGGAGACAAGAAACATGAGTTCACTAAGGCTTGCCCCCCACAGATTTGGTAGCAGGTACTCACCCCCCTAACTTAACATTACAGTTTGGTGACACTTTTGCTCATTCAATGCAGCTGCTACCAAATAACTATGACACTAAAGCATGTTGATTCTTCACTCATTCCTATTTGTGTCACTGCACAGCACTCTAGGTAAAACTATTAAAAGGGCTGACTCACAAATTATACAGTTTATATACATATTCATACAAAATTACATTAACTTTAAGACATGAATATACCAACACATTTCCATTTTCCTTCTGCGTCCTTTGTATTTAAATGTATTTTCAAGTTTTTCTCTAATTTTTAGCCCACTACTGGGATCAGTGTTATATACTTGGGTTGAGGGTTCTAGCCCATCCAACATTCAGCGCTAATGTAATGTCACATTGTTCTCACAGGGCATTATGGGGAGCTGGGAAAAAAAGTTTATCCAAGCTGGCCACATTGAATTTCCAGGAAATTTTTCAGTGAACAAGGTCATTTGAGAACACAGAATATTCAATGCAAAAATACTTTGGTGATTTCACTGATCAACACTGCTTAAGACAAAAAATGTCTTCAGGAAAAGAAAAAGTACTCATGTCATAACATCAAGATGTGTCTAGGAGCTTAGTTAACTGATTTTAAATTTGGAGGATTTTACATTTTTTAGTTACTTCATCAAAGAATCTCATCACATTTTGTTAAATGTTTTTATAACAGTGAGGCATATACAAAAATATTAGAGACAATAGAATGCAATTATACGATCTGTTCTTAATTTTTCTCTTTGTAAAAACTTGATTGCTTTGTATGGATTGTAATAAAATAAATAAAAAATAAATTAAAAAAAAAAAAAGTGGAGAAGGACAAACAAAATGGGATTGCCTTTAATACACTATTGGCATGAAGACTTATCTTGCTAAAGTGGAAGAATCCTAACTCTCCCCTTTTAAGTCATTGGGTAACTGATGTTATATATTACTTGAAATTGGAAAAAATCTAATTCTCACTTAGAGGATCTGTGCAGAAAGTTTTCAAAACCTGGCAGGATCTAATCAATAATATTTTAGAATAAGCTTTTAAAGCACTGAGGAAACAGATTCTCTCCCTATTCTTTTTGTTTTCTTTTTCTTCTCCATTCATCTATATTCACTTATTAATTTATCTATTTACTTATTTTTACTAGGTTTAAGTTTTATTCTGCTGCCCATGCTCTCTTTCTCAGGGGTGGCTGTTGATTTGTTTTCAATCCTATTCTTGTAAAATTGATCTGTTTGTATGGAATGTTGTTTGATTTCAATAAAATCAATAAAATCAAAAAAAAAAAAAAGAATGCAATTATACAGTATGTGTTTGTAGACTACATGAGATACTCACTTTCTAATAGGACTTTACAATGTCATGTAGTTTAATATGTAGCCCCAATAGACTTGTGGGGGCTCAGCACCTTTCACAGATAGCAGATTCCAACACATGTAATGTGAAAAAGGCATTGATTGATGTGCTATTTTTAGTTTATGGTTGTGGAGGGATTGTGATTAATTGTACTTTACATTTCTTAAACATAACAATTGTGAAAGAGAGTTAAAATTTTGTGAAATTGTGAATTTCCCCTTGGGATTAATAAAGTATCTATCTATCTATCTATCTATCTATCTATCTATCTATCTATCTAT
>JANRMT010062824.1:13376304-13390056 GCA_026402145.1 Polypterus bichir lapradei | reverse complement strand
TATCTATCTATCTATCTATCTATCTATCTATCTATCTATCTATCTATCTATCTATCTATCTAAAATCTCTGTTGAGGCCTTGAGGTAAAATTACTGGCTGCTGATAAAGAGTGGATTGGGAGCTGAGCCAATACATTATAGTGACAGAGAAATATTAAATCATTATAATATGTAGATGATGTCCTGTAACATGTTCTGCTTGAATCTGGTTGAAATTTTCTCCAGATCCTCATGTTCACCTCCCACAATCCTACAGATGGATACGTTACATTAATTGCAAACACTCCATCAGTCACTTATGAGTTAATGTTGGTGTGTGAGTATGCCTGGAGATGAACTGGTCCTTGCCTTACTGTTAGTGCTAGCAGCATAGAGTCCAGCTCTCATAGACCCAAAAACTGAATAGTCAAGTTAGAGAACAGAACGATGGCTGGATGAATATATTCAGTAAGTTGAAGAGCCTACCTGTGCTCCAGCTATAGAATAATGAAAGTAGAAGCATAAAGCACTGACTGTAGAAAACTGCTCTATGGAATAAAGGCTGCATTATTATTATTGGTAGGTCTTATTGTCTATAGAACAGGACTGTGAGCCACAAGGTTGCGGGACTGTTCCCCAACACTGACTTTTGGAATCACCCTGAGAAAATCATTTAACTTGTAGCACTGCCATTGTTGAGATATTAAAATTAATTAATTCATTAACTTTGTTCATTTTTGGAAGATGATATATATGCAATAAAGAAAAATATACCTTTGATATAATCGGTATTAGTAGATAATCCTTATTTATTGTGTAATCACTTCTACATGTGTCATCCTTATCTGACTGGCCTGTAGGTCTTCATTGACTTTCACTGACACTTCAAGAGAAGAAAAATGGAGATGCTGTGAAAGGATTGCAAGGGTCTCTATCAGATAGAGTCTATCTTATATTATATATTTAATTAATGCAGTTGTCTTTTATTCTTACAGATTTTTGCAGCTTTCTTCCTTCCAGTCAGGCACAAGTGTGAAAAGGAAATGCTGTAAAAATGGTAGGTGGTCGATATACAATACAGTTTACAATACAGTCTGTGCCAAGCTCCAATTTCCATGAAGACCTGTGGGTTTCCATGGGTGCCAAACCCAGGGGGGCTGCCATCTAGCACTCTGAGGGAGGTAATGCCCTCTGCCTATTCTCTCTTTCTGTTATACAATACAATACAATACAATTTATTTTTGTATAGCCCAAAATCACACAGGAAGTGCCGCAATGGGCTTTAACAGGCCCTGCCTTTTGACAGCCCCCCAGCCTTGACTCTCTAAGAAGACAAGGAAAAACTCCCAAAAAAACCTTGTAGGGAAAAATGGAAGAAACCTCAGGAAAGGCAGTTCAAAGAGAGACCCCTTTCCAGGTAGGTTGGGCGTGCAGTGGGTGTCAAAAGAAGGGGTTCAATACAAGTATACATCGATATACGATATCTGCATAAGGTGACATATTGCAATAACTGGTCTTGAAATGAGAGGATCTTATGCATTGCTTAGGTGTCCCAACACTGAGAATTTTTTTTAACATTAAATTACTTGGCCAATGATAAATCTGCCTCACTCAGCAGACAGTAAATGTGTTCTGTTCCTCACAAACGTAAAATCATAAGAAATGTTTTGATGAGAACAGGCCAGTCAGCTCAGCCTAGCAAGTCAATCCTAATTCACTTAGTGCTTTTAAAAATATCATACGAGGGAGTGCCCCAAAATTCATGGAATTGTTAACAATACACTTATATTGTACAATTTACATAAATTCAGTTTTAGTCACATTCTAACTCCTCTCCTTGAGAAGCAATACACTTACTTGTTCCAGCACTTTTCCCATTCCTTTTAACATTTCCTGCAGATGTCTTTTGTTACTGCGTCTACAGCCCCTTACACTTTTTTCCTAGATTTCTAATATGGTAGTAAATCTTCTTCCTTTAAGTCTCAATTTTAATTTCAGGAACAAAAAAAAAATCACAGGGAGCGAGATCTGGTGAATACAATTGGTATGAAGCAATAGCCACATTGTTTTTGTTCAAAATTCTTTGACTGGCAACATGTGTGAAGAAGCACTGTCAAGTCAAGTTGGGGAGCATGCACTGGTACAATGTGTTGCCGCACCCACTACATGACAAAACAACTCGGGATCCCGGTTGGCAACCCCCTAGGCAGATACGCAGTCCAGTCTCACCCTCCAGAAATGACCCTCTATCTACCGCAGCCCAGTGTTACGTGGGTGACCCCTTGGCCTGGTTCAGCCACTCAGGTCCCCAACAATGAGGATCTTACGAGCCGGATCACCACATGGCTGTAGTGCTGTAACTGACGCTTCCTCACAATGCAGGTCATGTGCCTCATTCGGGACTCCGTGAGCAACACAAAGTCAAACCAATGGTACCCAAGGTTTTTCCAGAGAGACACAGTATTAAAGGAGTCCAGTCTTCATCTCAGGTCACTGGATAGCGTCCATGTCTCGCAACCATATAGCAAGACAGAAAGCACCAGGACTCTAAAGACTTGGACCTTCGTCCTTTTTTAGGAGTGCTACACACCCCTTTCCAGTGACCTCATGCTCTCCCAATCCGTCTATTGACTTCATAGGAAGAGTCACCAGAGACATGAATGTCACTGTCGAGGTAAGCAAAGCTCTCGACGCGGTCAACATTCTCTTTGCAAACAGACACACTGCTGATGGCCGTGCCTAAGACGTCATCAAAGGCCTGGATCTTGGTTTTTATCAGGACACTCACAAGCCCAGACACTCAGACTCCTTGCTCAGTCTCTCAAGCACCCCGATCAGAGCCTCCATTGACTCTGCGAAGATCACAGCATCGTCAGCTAAGTCAAGATCAGTGAATCTTTCTTCACCAACAGATGCCCCACAGAAGCCGCTGGACCCCACGACCTTGCCCAACACCCAGTCCAAACAAGCATTGAACAGAGTAGGAGCAGAACAGACCCCTGACGAACCCCAGAATCAACTGGGAAGAACACAGAGGTTCTGCCTCCACTCTGCACAGCATTTACAGTACCAGTGTACAGGCCGGCCATGATATCCAGCAACCTCGAGGGGATCCCACAAACCCTCAGGACTGCACTGTCATGGTGCAAAATGCAGTTTTGCGTGTGCCACTGCCCCAGATATTTTTTTCCTGATGCTTTCCCACAGACGCCTTAGCAATTTGGTGTACTGATTAACAGTCTCTTCACAAGGAAAAACTCTTTGAGAACAAGTACATCAATGTCGAAAAAAAGTGATCATTGTTGCCTTGATGTTTGATATGACCTGACATGCTTTTTTCAGGTTATAGAAAAAAAAATGCACATGATTGTAGAATAGATGTCAGAAATATGCATCTCCACTTGGCAGACTGATTAACAAGACTATAGGCATGTGATTCCTTAATGTATAGTTGACAACTACACACTACTCCCATCCTATTGAGCGATTCCGGGAATTTTTGGGTCCTCCTTTGTAGACTGAAATTTGATGATTCCAAGTAAATATTGGCAGAAATCAGTATGTATCAAAAATGATTGGTTTATAAATTGCACACAAATTACAAACAATAAAAAACATGTTTTTTTTATATTGCATCTTCTGCAATGGACTGGTGCCCTGTCCAGAGTTTATTCCCTGACTTGCTCCCTATGCTAACTGGGATAGGCTCCAGCAGACCCTGTTCAGAACATAGCAGGTTGGAAAATGACTAAATGACTATATTGCATCTTTTGTGAAAAACAAGTTTCCAGCATGCCTAATGTACAGCAAGTCCTGATGGCAGGGGGCATGATACACTCCACATATTTTGTGGTGGCTGAAGCTGCCAAACTCTGCCTTCCATTTAGTTTTTGATAAACTACCAGGCTAAAAGTTATGGTCAGAACTTCACTTCAATTTCTTCTAATATAGCACCTTTCCTGGTGAGAGATTGTAAGAGTGTTGCACATATTTAGTAAATTACATTTACTAAAAGTATCACACAGTGGCTGTAAAACACAAAATGACTCTCCATATATTTACACAAATATACAGTATACCATAACCAGCAGCCTGACTGACAAATGATTCATGGGGTCAAGGGGTATTAAATGGGCAAAGTACAGGGGAAGGGCTAATTGGTGACAGACAAAAGATCAGGGGGACTTTACTTACCTATTTTTTTTTTTAGAGTGAACAATCCAGAACAAAAAGGTCCCGGAGCCTCTCAGACAGTCTAATTCTTGAAGATTCTGAGGATGGAGGTGTTGTTGTGAAGGATATCAGTGATGCTGGAGTTGCAGATTCCTCTGGAATTAAGGAAGGTAAAATACAAGCAATATTAAGTTTGTGTCTTTAAAAAGAAGAAGAAACAGAAACATGCAGGCTTCCTTCTTTGACTTCACTCTTTAAATAGACAAACAGCTTCTACTGTAGCCTTCCCAACTAAAGAGTCCTCCACTGCCTCCTGTTTGCTAGATCTTTTTGCCTATCAGAGTTTCATCAAGACTTCTCTTCCTCCTCATCTCCCTTTCTTACTAGATGGTGAAATACCTCATACTTGTTAGCTTAATCATGTAGCCACTAGTATTCTGGTGGAAAATTGTATGTTTCCTCCTAGGACATAAGTTCTCCAGCAATACGGCTAATGCAGGTTTTCCTTTCTCAGGCACAACATATGACAAAGTGCAATATACCTGGCACACTCTCTCTTCTCATACTGCACACAGATATGTTCACTTATTGCCAGAAATTCTTCACCCTTTTTGGAGGTCTTCTGTAGAACTATCCAATTTCTCTGCTAACCTCATTACAATATATTTTTGATTTACAGTTATCTGAAGGGGGGGCGGATATCTGAATGGTAATTTTCATTAACATCATAAGTAATGTGTATATAAATTTATATATACATACATACACTCAATGAACAAATTATTAGGAACACTACACTGATACGGGGGAGGCCTCCTATTGCTTTCAAATCAGCCTCAATTCTTCATGGCATGGATTCCTCAAGATGTTGGAAACATTCCATTGAGATGCTGGTGCATGTTGACATGATTTAATCATACAGTTTCTGAAGATTTGTCAGGTGCACCTTCATGCTATAAATCCCCCATTCTACCACATCCTAAATGTGACCTACTGGATTCAAACCTGCTGACTGGTAAGGCTACTGAAGGATACATCTTTCCAGTCATCAACTGTCCAGTTTTAGTGTGCGTATGCCCACTACAGATTCACCTTTCCAATTTTGGCTGACAGGAATTGAACCTCACACGGTCTTCAGCTATTGTACTCATTCCGCCTCAAAGTTTGACGTGTTGCACATTCTCAAATACTTTTCTGCTTTCCACAGTTGTACAGAGCAGCCAGCTGAGTTACGTGGTTTTTCCATCTGGTCACTCTCCTCTGACCTCTTTCATCAACAAGGTGTTTCCATCTGCAGAACTGCCAATCCATGGAAGTTTTTTTTTCTGAGTAAACTCTAGAGAGACTGTTATGCATGAAAATTCCAGAAATCAGCAGTTACAGAAATATTTAAAGCAACCCATTTGGCACCAACAATCATACCATGGTCTCAATCACTGTGATTGCATTTTCTCCCCATTCTGGTGTTTGATATTAACATTAACTGACGCTCCTGACCAGTACCTGCATGATTATATACATTTTGTTGCTGCCACCTGATTGGCTGATTAGGTAACTGAATGGATAAGCAGGTGTACAGGTGTTCCGGTTAATACCCATAGCAAGTACTGCGTATACCTCCTTGGGTTCATATCCTGTGCCTAGTGGAAGTCTGTGTGGAGGTACATTTCTGTATCACTAAATTAAATTCTAATCTTGCCCCGACTGAGTGCGAGCATGAGTGTGTGTATGAGAGGGCCCTCAAATGATCTGCCAGCCTTCCTAGGGTGAGTTCCTGAATTACACTTGATGCTGTTAAAATAGGCTACAACCACAAAGTGACCTGGCTTTCCAAAATAATCTGTTTTATACCTGCAAAAACTACATGAAATAATTTAAATAATAAGAAACATGCTATTTTAAGATGAAAAGAAAGATATTCAAAATGTAAATTTAATGCTTATTAAAATATCAATAATTGTCAGTCAGTCAGTCATTGTCCAACCCACTACATCCTAACACAGGGTCACGGGGGTCTGCTGGAGCCAATCCCAGTCAGCACAGGGCACAAGGCAGGAACAAAGCCCGGGCAGGGTGCCAGCCCACCACAGGGCAAATATCACTAATTGTTTCTCTGTAATAATTGATTGATTACATCTTTGACTGAAGAAGTGGCCTGAGTTGCCTCAAAAGCGTGCATATTGTAATCTTTATAGTTACCAAATAAAAGGTGTCATTTTGCTTGACTTCTCTCTATAATAATTGATAGACTACACAATTAATGACTTTTGCTGTAGTAGAGTCTTCAAGGCTTTCATTACTTTTTGAAAATCTTAAAATGTGTTGTGAATCACTAGGCAGTCTAACTCAACGATTAACAAGCACTTAGTAAAACTACTAGACAGCAGGTTCAAATTCATTCCCCGACTCACTTATAACAAACCCTATTTTCATACCCTGTACTACACCTGCACACAATTACATTTGGGTAAAACAATCTTTTCTACCAGTTGCTGAGACAATCTGCAGGAGGTGCTATGAGTATTTGCTGAGCATGCCACCAGGATGTGAAATGAAGATAGCTCTTCAGGAATAGACTCCAAGGAAAGCCATGGATGGAATAAAATAACTGACCATGATTTAATAATTCCTGGGAATCCACCATGGGAAAATGGAAACTGTTTCCAGAGAAAATAAAGTGTTTGATACCCTGCTTACCTTGTCTAGAAGAACAATTAAAGAAAATGGAGGATTATAGTGGATGATTACTATTTTATCTAAATTACTTTGGAACCATTCCTATCAAGAAAGAGACTACATAGAATAAAATTCTACATGTATGCCTGTTGCTTTTTTATTGAACACGTTTATTTACTTGTCTGTCGTTCACTTTTGTCTGTGTTTAAAGGGGATGAACTAGTTGGTGCCACCATCTATTTTGACACGCTTAAGAAGGACGATGTCCTAAAGCTCATGAAGCTTACTGACCAATACAATGCGCAAATGAAGGTGATTACCAAACGGCCCAAAGTCACTCCAGATGTTGCTTGGGAAAGCCCTAATATCAGCATTAGAAGACCAGAAGCAGTAAGTATAACTAAATGCCTTAATTGTGTGACTTTATTGACTGCTCACACTTACTGTGCAAAATCTTGCAATTTTGGTTTTCAATTGCTCTCAACACACTCACATGCAAGAAGGCCTATGCTTACAGCATACAATGTGTATTTTGTGAATGTACACATTCAGTGTGAAAAACAGTAGTTATTAGGAGCCTCAGCTCCAAGGATTCAGCGGTTAGTGATTACTGTGCTGATAAGGAAGGTGGATATATAAATCAAAGTCACTTTTGATGAAAAATGTTGAGAGGACAAGCTTCCTTAACATAAAAATTATTATACCGTATATCTACTTATCAATAGAAATCTGATGTATGAAACTGTATGTTTTACAAAGGCAGCAGCTAAATATTTAATTTTCAGACAAGGCAGTGTAACCCAGCTACTTAATTCTAAAAAAAATACAAAACAACTAATTGTAAAGTATTTACCCCTCTTGAGTCAACAGCTTGTAGCTCTTTTTGCAGAAGTTCCAACCATATTATTTTTAGGATGAGTCTCTACTGACTTTTAGAATTTGTGAATACAATAGCTTTTTTCCTCTTAATGATCATGAAGTATTTATTGAAAAATTGTTCCAGCGCTCTTACAATGGTGCACTGCAATTTTCACCTCTAACATATAATCTCAATTGAGTTGATATTCATCCATCCATGATATTTTAGTGTTTAACTGCATCTATTTTGTCCACTACCTTGAGACCCTAGTGTAGAAAATCATCTCCACAACATAATATTTAATCCACAATGCCTCACTGTAAGGATGTTGTTCTCAGGATAAACTGTAGGAATAAAGATAGCACTTAGTTATGAAAGCATAAAAGTATAATCTGGTCTCATCAAACATAGACAATTTTTGCATTTTGTTTTACAGTCTCCCCCAAACTTTCTGACAAACAGGATTTAGTAACTTTTATTTTACCACAACGAAGTACAGAACCTAGTTTCATTTTTCAACATTAATTGCAGATGCAATTTTTCAGCTGCATTGCTCATTCAGTGTGACCACTTCCACAATGTGAAAATTTATTTAGTCTTGCATCATGCCTGGTTAACTACACAATATTTATATGGGGATATCTTCAAATGAGGATGTCTGCAGTGATAGATGAAGGAAAAAGATGGGCTAAAAATGTTGAAAGAGTTAATTTTATACATATTACTCAAAACTGAATGACAGAGCACTGACAGAATAATCTAAAAGCACCAAGGTGACTGCTATGCTAAAAATGCTTTTGTTTTTCTCATGTTCAAAAGCTGTTGCCTTTGTAGTGCGCTTCTATGCCACACCTCACCATTTACAGGACTGCTAAGAAAATGTTAAAAATGGGGGGGGGGGGCGCATTGGTGTTTGGGGGATGCGCACAAAAGAAAGCAGCTCCCCAAGGGAGTAGCCTTGGGGTATGGCCTCAGTCCATGCCTCCCATAAGATCAATTGTCAGGATTATTGTGTCAATTGTTGATGTTTACAGCCATATAAGATCGTAAATTTGATATTTAGGTCCTGACTAAAATGACTGTGGTTTTGTGTAAAATGTTCCTTTTTGCTTATTAGCTGCTTTTGGATTCACTGGATAGTATTAGGACTATGCAGAGCAATGCAAACACTGAATCTGAAAACCTAAGAGTTTGAAAAAGAGAAAATCCAAAACTGCAAGTTTTGTTGGAAGCAAGAATTGTGTGCATTAAGCTGTCAGCGAGCTGTGATATGGAGAGTAGTGAACCCTTTTTTATCTAATTTGTAATGTTTTGCTCCACTTTTATATTGATTTTTTTTAAATAAATATTTGAGAATTTCGTTTTTTTTTTTGTGTGATTGCCACCATTTTGTGTTGATCGTTGCATAGCTGATGCCATCTTATTTACTGTTGTTAGGCTTGTTGCTGTTCATGCACAGTGTGTGACATAGTGTGTCATCATGCTCTACTTATTTCAGATGGCAGCATACAGCTTCTAGCATCCTTGCTTTGGATCTCATTTATAAAATCATTTTTTATTAGCAGTAGCTAGGGACAAATGTAACAAGTCAGTATTAGGACCTTTTTGCTGCATATCCTTCAATCAAGATTATGGCTTAGAGTTCTTAGTTTTGAAATTTGTCTTTTCTTGCTTTTCTTGGAATTTCCTACTCCTGCTTGTTCATTAACTATATTTAGACTGCTCCTATTGTCTTCTGATTATTTGCTCATTTTCTCTTAAGTCAGGAAACTCTGTATCATCACTGAGCTTGAAACCTAGTCAAGAAGCAGAAAAAGGCAAAAATCTAAGTCAGAGGCAAGAAAAAAAGTCAGAAATACAGATCATCAATGAGAAAAAAAACATTAGTCAAAAAGCTTTAAAAAACAAAGATGCTAATCCAGAAAACAAAAATACACTAAAAATAACCACCAGTTGTGCCAGGCACAGTTTTATCTTTTTACATTAAAGTAATACTGTATACAAAAATAATCTTTTTGTACATTATTTCCGCTTCGTAGTTTGTAGTGAGGGCCAAGGAAAAACTTTAATCTCACATTTTCATTCAGAACAGTGATATAAAAGCTTCTGCCACAATATAAGTCAATGCTTACCAGCACTAGACAACAGCAAACAATATCAAAACGTCCATGAAAAAAGTCTCACATTACTCATGTCACATTATCCATATGATATGTGTAACAAAATATTGTTAAAGAGATCACTTCTGGAAAAGGTTCTTGTGAACTTAAATAGAATGCACT
The DNA here is from genome assembly GCA_026402145.1 of Polypterus bichir lapradei. NCBI lineage: Eukaryota > Metazoa > Chordata > Cladistia > Polypteriformes > Polypteridae > Polypterus > Polypterus bichir. The sequence goes on along the minus strand of JANRMT010062824.1, from coordinate 13,380,087 downwards.
CAGTAACTGCTTATTGATTGGCTAGCATTGTGTATTAAGTAATACTGACAGTGCCAAGTTCATTGGTGTCTACAACTAAACATTAAAAATTAAAGATAAGTGAGTAAAAACATTGTCAAGGGCAGAGTACTCCTCATAGTTGTACTTATACGAGATGCTTTAACAAACAGAAGGTCAGTCTACAGCCTGCAGTTAAATAATTATAAGGTACACTATATGTGGATATGAATATAAATAAAACAATGGAAGGCAGATCTACAATTCAACTGATTTTTTGTGATTGAACACATTGTATTTAGCATTTTCCCGAAGTGATTTCTTTAACACTAACAATATTTTAGTAAAAATTGGATGACTTCACATGTGAATTATGCAATGCAAGAAACATGAGATTTTTTATGTATGCTTTGATGTTGTTTGCTATTGTAGAATCTCAAAAGTAGGACACATCATAATGGCATCATTTTAAATATTTGCGCTCCTGTGATATCAATCAATGAAGATGCTCCTATGACCTGCAACAGCACCACTGCTGATAAACAAAATTGTTGCACCAAAGCTGCTTTGCAACAAAATGGGGATGATTGTAATTAAGTGAAAATGGTATAATGACATAATCGTAACAAAAAATAAAATAAATTATATGGACAGAAGCATAACAAATGTTAAAACTGGAAGTGGAAAAAAAGATCATGACAAATTGAAGTCACTACAGTTAGAACATTCGAATGAGAACAGGTTATTTAGCCTAACTATCTGACCATTCCTATTCTCCTAGATTCTCCAAAATAACACTGAGTCAAGATTTGAAGGTTCCCAAAGTCCTACTCTCTACCACGCCACTTTATTCTATGTTTTTGTAACATTTATGCAAAATATGATCTTAAAAGTTTCCTTCTGTGTCCCTATGTCCTTGATGAAGAATTTATTTTAAAATAACAGCAGGGATCCATTGTATCAATTACCTCCATAATTTTAAACACTTTGCTTAAACTGAAAAGGATTAACTCCTTTAAATCTTTCTTTAAACCTTATTCATCTCAGTCCCAGAATCAGCCTAATTTCTCTCTTTAGGACTTTCTTTAGCACTGCCTTGTCTCTTTTGTAATATGGAGATCAAATCCATGCACATTACTCCAGATGAAGCCTCACTAGTGCATTATAAACAGTATCTCAAGCATAATTCCCCTTGACCTGAATAACTGTACACATGCTGTATAACCTAACATCTATTAGACCCCTTGATCACATCTATACACTGTAGATAATAAGGAGTTCACTATGACTCTGAGGTCCTTCTAATAAGAGGTACTTTCAAGATTCAGGCATTCTATTGTGTAACATTTCCACATTCAATGTGTAATACCTTACAATTACTTACATTAAAATGAATCTGTATTTATACTCCTATACAGATATATACAGTATATATTAAATGGAGCAGCAGCCCCAGCATTGACACCTGAGGGACACAATCTTTGGGCATCAATTCTTAAAAAATGTTACTCTCACTAAAACTATATATTTGCCCCTGGTGTTTAAGACAATTTTGCACTCAACTACACACTTCTCTCTCAAATAACACTTGTTTCAGTTTTATTACTAACCTTTTATGTGGTAACTTATCAAACAACTTTTGAAAATCAAGGTAAATAATGTCATATGCACTTCTCTTGTACACTTTTGTTGCTTCATCACAGAATTCCAGTACATTAATGAATCACAATTTCCCCTTTCTGAACCCAAGCTGACTAGTTGCTAATACACCTTTTTTGACATGTGATTTTTGTTGTTTTCTTTAATAACTCCTTTCATTAATTTACCTGAGATGGATCTTAAACTTATTGGCCCAGTAATAATATTGGGATAACCTAGCTACCTTTGAGTTCCAAGGAATTTATCCAGTGTACAGTAATTTTTGAAAATACTAAATGTGTCTGCTTGTACATCTTGCATGGCCTGTCAGTGCAATATTGTTACTGGTGTTCTACCTAGGTGTGCTAGTGTCTGACATCACATAATGGTGGCTTTTAGAGCAGAACTGATCTAGGCAGGCTTTATGCTTTCCTGATACTGACTTGAAAGCTAAACATTGTTTTTGTGACATTTCCCTTGATTGCTTTACTAAGATTCTTCTTAAGAATTTTGCCCATTTTTTATGGGTTTGGTTTTTATTTTGCTATTTATTCCAAGTTTAGTTTCTTATCTCATCTGTTACACGTGAATCCTGTTTTTTTCAGCAATGTGGTAGGTCTAGGCTCACCAAGGAACAAGAACACATTAGTTAATAGGCACATGCACTAGCTATCTATGGGTTAGCGACTAAAGAAAGTCTTTGCAGGCTCCTCCTAGGACTGCTATTAAGGAAAGCACAGATCATAGATCAGCTTCTAATCTCCATGTCACAACAGCACATTTTTCTTGCCCTCTTTAGATCTTTTTGAGTCATTGTTTTAATACTTATCGAGTTATCATAGGCCTGATGATAGTTTCACTGACTTTTGCTATTCTTTCCTTGATTTTCAGCTAAAGACAACACCCTGTTCCATAAAGATTCAAATTTATATATTCTCATTTTTCATGCACTAAACTTTAGTGGATTTTCAAAGCCTTAGATATTTTTGTTTACTCTTTTACTGGCTAATTCATTTTAATAATCCTTTTTGTATTTGCTTTGAATGTTCACTTTGACTTTAAATAGCATAGATTATGTTGAACAATGACAATCCCAAGACTTTTGAGGATTTGCAACTGTGAATATAATTATGAATGGGGTCCCAGTTTTTAAAATTAATTTAAATTATTTGAAACTCTTATGATTAAAATACACTTTTATTTTTTCCAGATGCTAAGGAATTCAACATATGACAAATTATTTAATAACAAAATTAAGAAACATCTAAAGCTGTCATCTTCTTGTGAAAACATTTTTTCGGAACCATCATCTGGACTGAAAGATAACTTCAATGCTGATTTTAATGAACCTAAAATGAATCTAAAGGGCCCCAAAGTCAATGTCAACTTACCAGAAGGAAGCCTGAAAGGTCCAACGTCTTTTGATATTCATAGTGCTGGAAATGTAAAACTGAAAAGACCTGACTCTTCTTTCGATGGAAGTTTAAAAACGCCAGATATACATTTTGGTGGTCCAAATATCAAGGGAGGAATCAATGCCCCAGATATTGATTTGAAGATGCCCAAAGCTGACATCAAAGGACCACACATTTCCATGCCTTCTTTTGGAGGAGGAAATGTTAAAGGTCCAGAACTATATATGGATGGGAAACTAAATTCACCTGATGTAGACATATCTGGTCCAGATTTAAAGGGAGGAATTCATACTCCAGTCATTGATATGAACATGCCCAAGGCAGACATCAAAGGGCCAAAGTTTAGTATGCCTTCTTTAGGTGGAGGAAAGGTTAAAGGTCCTGAACTAAATTTGGATGGGAAAGTAAGCACACCTGATGTAGACATATCAACTCCAGATATCAAGGGAGGATTTCATGCTCCAGATATTGATGTGAACATGCCAAAGGCAGAGTTTAAAGGTCCAAAATTTAATCTACCTTCTTTTGGTGGAGGAAAAGTTAAAGGCCCTGAATTAAATGTAGATGGGAAAGTAAACACACCTGATGTAAACATATCAACTCCAGATATCAAGGGGGGAATTCATGCTCCAGATATTGATTTGAAGATGCCCAAAGCAGACATCAAAGGACCAAAATTGAGTCTACCTTCTTTTGGAGGAGGAAAAGTTAAAGGACCTGAATTAGATGTTGA
>JANRMT010062824.1:13354796-13376294 GCA_026402145.1 Polypterus bichir lapradei | reverse complement strand
TACACATATCAGCTCCAGATATCAAGGGGGGAGTTCATGCTCCAGATATGGATGTGAAGATGCCCAAGGCAGACATCAAAGGACCAAAATTTAGTTTGCCATCATTTGGAGGAGGAAAGGTTAAAGGGCCTGAATTAAATATAGATGGGAAAGTAAACACACCAGATGTAAACATATCAACTCCAGATATCAAGGGAGAAATTCATGCTCCAGATATGGACGTGAAGATGCCCAAAGCAGACATCAAAGGGCCAAAATTCAGTCTACCTTCTTTTGGAGGAGGAAAAGTTAAAGGACCTGAATTAAATGTCGATGGAAAAATAAACACACCTGATGTAGACATGTCAGCGCCAGATATCAAGGGGGGAATTCATGCTCCAGATATTGATGTGAAGATGCCTAAAGCAGACATCAAAGGGCCAAAATTTAGTCTGCCTTCTTTTGGAGGAGGAAAAGTTAAAGGACCTGAATTAGATGTTGATGGAAAAATGAACACACCTGATGTACACATATCAGCTCCAGATATCAAGGGGGGAGTTCATGCTCCAGATTTGGATGTTAAGATACCCAAGGCAGACATCAAAGGACCAAAATTTAGTTTGCCATCATTTGGAGGAGGAAAAGTTAAAGGCCCTGAATTAAATGTAGATGGCAAAGTAAACACACCAGATGTAAACATATCAACTCCAGATATCAAGGGGGGAATTCATGCTCCAGATATTGATTTGAAGATGCCCAAAGCAGACATCAAAGGGCCAAAATTTAGTCTGCCTTCTTTTGGAGGAGGAAAAGTTAAAGGACCTGAATTAGATGTTGATGGAAAAATGAACACACCTGATGTAAACATATCAGCTCCAGATATCAAGGGAGGATTCCATGCTCCAGATATTGATGTGAACATGCCCAAGGCAGACATTAAAGGTCCAAAATTTAATCTACCTTCTTTAGGAGGAGGAAAAGTTAAAGGCCCTGAATTAAATATAGATGGCAAAGTAAACACACCTGATGTAAACATATCAACTCCAGATATCAAGGGGGGAATTCATGCTCCAGATATGGACGTGAAGATGCCCAAAGCAGACATCAAAGGGCCAAAATTCAGTCTACCTTCTTTTGGAGGAGGAAAAGTTAAAGGACCTGAATTAAATGTCGATGGAAAAATAAACACACCCGATGTAGACATATCAGCTCCAGATATCAAGGGGGGAATTCATGCTCCAGATATTGATATGAAGATGCCCAAGGCAGATATCAAAGGTCCAAAATTTAGTCTGCCTTCTTTTGGAGAAGGAAAGGTTAAAGGCCCTGAATTAAACATAGATGGGAAAGTAAACACACCTGATGTAGACATATCAACTCCAGATATCAAGGGTGAAATTCATGCTCCAGACATGGATGTGAAGATGCCTAAGGCAGACATTAAAGGGCCAAAATTTAGTCTGCCTTCTTTTGGAGGAGGAAAGGTTAAAGGTCCTGAGCTAAATGTAGATGGGAAAGTAAACACACCAGATGTAAACATATCAACTCCAGATATCAAGGGGGGGATTCATACTCCAGATATTGATATGAAGATGCCCAAGGCAGATATCAAAGGTCCAAAGTTTTCTCTGCCTTCCTTTGGAGGAGGAAAGGTTAAAGGTCCTAACTTAAATGTGGATGGGAAAATAAACACACCTAATGTAGACATATCTGGTCCAGATGTAAAAGGAGGAATCCATGCTCCAGACATTAATGTGAAGTCACCCAAGGCTGACATCAAAGGGCCAAAGTTTTCTCTGCCTTCCTGGGGAGGAACAAAAGTTAAAACCCCAGAGGTACATATAGATGGAAAAGTAAAGACACCTGATGTAAATGTGTCCTCTCCCAACATTGAAGGAGACATAAAAACTCCAGACATAGATATGAATTTACCTAAGACTGATATAAAACCTCCTAAAACTTCAAAATTTTCTCTTTCATCATGGGGTATGTCCTTGCCAAGAGGGAAGAGTCCTGACTTAGACGCTAACATAAAGGCACCAAATGTTAATGTCTCCACTCCAAAAACCAAAGGTGATCTTAATGCACCTTCAGTCAACGTAAGTTCCCCCAAAGGTACTATTAAAGGTCCAAAATTTAAATTTCCTTCTTGGGGAAAAGCAAAATCACCAGATTTACACTTAGAAACACCTGATGCAAATATCTCTACTCCAAATATCAAAACACCTGAAGTTAACGTAAGTGCACCAAAAGTAAAGGGTCCTGATGTTGATATTTCTGGTCCCAAAATTGAAGGTGGAATGAAAGTACCAAAATTTGGATTCAAATTACCAGAACTAGATATGAAAGCCCCAAATAAGGACATTAGCATAAAAGGCATTCAAGGAGATATCAAAGAACCAAATGTAGACCTTACTGGTCCAGAAATTAATAAAAGTTTGGAAATACCAAAACTGAACTTGCCAAAGTTTGGAATTTCAGAACCAATATTACATGGCCCTGAGGTGAACATTGATGCAAAACTTCCACATGGAAAAATTGATCTTCCAGATTCACAACTGAAAGGTAATCTTAATGCTGCAGACATAGAAATGAAACGTCCAAAAGGATCACTTGATATGAAGACTCCTGACATTGAGCTTGACGTACCAGACCCAAAGATGAAGTCTAGCAAATTCAAAATTCCTACTTTTAATCTACCTGGCATAAAAACTAACAGCCCCGAGTTAAAGCTGGGTGACACACATTTGCCAGATTCAGACATAAACCTCAAAGGACCTAATGTTGACATTGGAAAAATGCAGGCTCCTAATGTAAATATCTCTGGTCCCAAGATCAATAAACCTGATGTAGATATTAAATTGCCAAATGCTGAATTCAAAGGTCCAAATGTTGAAGTTGGAGAACCAAGTGGAAAATTTAAAATGCCTCAGATGAAGATGCCCGATTTTGGAATATCCAGTCCAAAACTGAAAGGTCCTGATATAGATGGCAATGTAAAAGTTCCTGATGTAAATATCTCTGGTCCTAACATCAATAAACCTGATGTGGATATCAGTTTACCAAAAGCTGATATTAAAGGTCCAAATCTGGATCTGAAAGCACCAAATGTTGAAGTAGGGGAAGCTGGAGGAAAATTTAAAATACCATCACTGAAGATGCCAGATTTTGGAATATCTGGTCCAAAGGTCAAAGGTCCTGATGTGAACATTGATGCTAAGATGCAGACTCCAGATGTAAGTATCTCAGGTCCCAAAATCAGTAAACCTGATGTAGATATCAACTTACCAAAAGCTGAAATCAAAGCTCCAAATCTGGATCTGAAAGGACCAAATGTTGAGGTAGGGGAACCTAGTGGAAAACTTAAAATGCCATCGCTGAAAATGCCAGATTTTGGAATATCAGGTCCAAAAGTAAAAGGTCCAGATATTGATGGCAATGTAAAAGTTCCTGATGTAAAAATCTCTGGTCCTAACATCAATAAACCTGATGTAGATATCAATTTACCAAAAGCTGATATCAAAGGTCCAAATCTAGATCTGAAAGGACCAAATGTTGAAGTAGGTGAACCTAGTGGAAAATTTAAAATGCCATCACTGAAGATGCCAGATTTTGGACTATCTCGTCCAAAAATCAAAGGTCCTGATGTGAACATTGATGCTAAAATGCAGGCACCAGACGCAAGTATCTCAGGTCCCAAAATCAGTAAACCTGATGTAGATGTCAGCTTACCAAAAGCAGAAATCAAAGCTCCAAATCTGGATCTGAAAGGACCAAATGTTGAAGTGGGGGAACCTAGTGGAAAATTGAAAATGCCATCGCTGAATATGCCAGATTTTGGAATATCAGGTCCAAAAGTGAAAGGTCCAGATATTGAAGGCAATGTAAAAGTTCCTGATGTTAATATCTCTGGTCCTAAAATTCATAAACCTGATGTAGATATCAATTTACCAAAAGCTGAATTCAAAGGTCCAAATCTGGATCTGAAAGGACCAAATGTTGAAGTTGGAGAACCAAGTGGAAAATTTAAAATGCCTCAGATGAAGATGCCCGATTTTGGAATATCCGGTCCAAAACTGAAAGGTCCTGATATTGATGGCAATGCAAAAGTTCCTGATGTAAATATCTCTGGTCCTAACATCAGTAAACCTGATGTAGATATCAGTTTACCAAAAACAGATATTAAAGGCCCAAATGTGGATCTGAAAGCACCAAATGTTGAAGTAGGGGAAGCTGGAGGAAAAATTAAAATGCCATCACTGAAAATGCCAGATTTTGGAATATCTGGTCCAAAGGTCAAAGGTCCTGATGTGAACATTGATGCTAAAATGCATACTCCAGATGTAAATATCTCAGGTCCCAAAATCAGTAAACCTGATGTAGATATCAGCTTACCAAAAGCTGAAATCAAATCTCCAAATCTGGATCTGAAAGGACCACATGTTGAGGTAGGGGAACCTAGTGGAAAACTTAAAATGCCATCGCTGAAAATGCCAGATTTTGGAATATCAGGTCCAAAAGTAAAAGGTCCAGATATTGATGGCAATGTAAAAGTTCCTGATGTAAAAATCTCTGGTCCTAACATCAATAAACCTGATGTAGATATCAATTTACCAAAAGCTGATATCAAAAGTCCAAATCTGGATCTGAAAGGACCAAATGTTGAAGTAGGTGAACCTAGTGGAAAATTTAAAATGCCATCACTGAAGATGCCGGATTTTGGACTATCTCGTCCAAAAATCAAAGGTCCTGATGTGAACATTGATGCTAAAATGCAGGCACCAGATGCAAGTATCTCAGGTCCCAAAATCAGTAAACCTGATATAGATATCAGCTTACCAAAAGCAGAAATCAAAGCTCCAAATCTGGACCTGAAAGGACCAAATGTTGAAGTAGGGGAACCTAGTGGAAAATTGAAAATGCCATCGCTGAATATGCCAGATTTTGGAATATCAGGTCCAAAAGTGAAAGGTCCAGATATTGAAGGCAATGTAAAAGTTCCTGATGTTAATATCTCTGGTCCTAAAATCCATAAACCTGATGTAGATATCAATTTACCAAAAGGTGATATTAAAGGTCCAAGTCTGGACCTGAAAGGACCAAATGTTGAAGTAGGCGAACCTGGAGGAAAACTTAAAATGCCATCACTGAAAATGCCAGATTTTGGACTATCAGGAACAAAGGTCAAAGGACCAAGTTTTGATAGTGATGCAAATCTGAAAACTCCCGAAGCAAGTTTAAATGTAAAAGGATCACAACCTAAGGGAGAAGTGGATGTTTCAGTTCCAAACATGCATGGAAATATAAAAGGATTTTCTGCAGATATAAAGGGTCCTAATGTTGATATCAGTCAGCCAGATGTAAAAGGTGCAGATGGAAAGTTTAAATTTCCTAAACTGACATTTCCATCTTTTGGTGTCTCCAAATCCCCAAATCTAAAGGCATCAGGTCCACAAGTAAAAGGAAATGCTCCTAGTGTTGATCTGAATACTCCCGATGTCAGCAGTCCAGAAATTGAGCTTGATGTTCCTGATGCAAAACTAAAGGGACCAAAAATTAAATTCCCAACTTTAGAAGGCTTCAGAAAACCTACAGTAGATTCTAATATAAATGTAAAAGCTCCAAGTGTTAAAGGTGAATTTGAAGCCTTGCAGCCAACCATTCATGGAGAGCTTAAGCAGCCAAAAGCTAATGTTGATTTATCTAGAGGCAACACTGAAGCTCCAAAAATTACCATGCCATCAGTTTCAATACCAGAAATAGATGTTGGAACATCAAAACATAAAGGTGGAATTGCCATATCTGCACCAAAGGTACAAGGTGACCTAAAAGCACCCATTGCAGATGTTCAGGACCCAAAATTAAATATGCCAGGCATACATATAAACACCCCCAAACTAGAAAGTAGTATTGAAGCTCCAAAAGTTAATATTAACATGCCCAGTGTGAACATAAATGGATCAAAAGCTGCTGATTCCAGTTATGATGCACCTTCTTTGGAGGACACAGAGAAAAATCTAAATAAGTCCTCTCCAAAAATTGATATTGAAGCTAAACTCCAAAAGTTAAAAAATGATTTCTACTCAAAAGGAAACATTACACCTCCAAAGGCTAATGTGGATGTAGATCTGCCAGAAATTAAAGGACCGTCACAGTTTTCAGGTCCAAGCATAGAAGGTGTAATTAAGGATGCAAGCACTCCAGGCATCCATCTTAATGCTAGCCAAGACAGTGCAACCAAACCCATAAGAGGCACATTTAAAGTAAATAAACCTGCTGCAGAACCTAACAAGAAAGATGATGGAGGTGACAAACCAAAAGCAGCCTTTAACTTTTCTGATATTTTCAACATAGGTGGTAAGAAAGGGTCAGCAGATATTACAACAGATAAGCCAGAAACCCCATCAACTCCACCACAGTCTTTCAAGTTCAGACTACCCGAAGTTGAGTTTGGAAAATAACTTCTCTAATCACTGTATGGTTTTCTTTATCTGGCTTATGAAGGTTAAGCAACTATGATATAAACACCAGAAGCCTTTTGTATAAAAATAAAGATTATGTATTTATTTTGATTTTTTAGGTTAATATTCTATTTTATTTTAAAATCAATACTGTAGTATGTGATTTTTTCATGAATCTGAAAAGTCAAGGTTCTGGTGTTAAATTTTGTTTGTTGTGGAACCATGAAAATATACAATTTAGTTATTTTGGACTATACTGTACTCTGCAATTAAGATATTCTAACATGTGTTTAAGTTTACTATTTTATTAAAATGTTCTTAGATTATTGAAATAAAATTTATTTGGAAACTGTCATGCTAATATGTACATAGCAAGGGATAGTGTGATATTGAGCAATAAGAAGAAAATTCTCTCTTCAATTTTAAGGCAAATACATTGTATATATTCTTCTGTGAAATATTTAACAGAATAAAGGGTGTGCTTATCTGATTTGTCTTTTTTGCACTCTACAGATATAATGTGTCCTTTATAGGGTTACATAATAAAATTCTTCAGAATATAATACTGTATATACTTTTTTATCATTTAAGTAGTATGTAAGAATAGCTTATGAACAAGAAAACAACTTGTGAAAGAGGAACACACAATTAAAAGGCATTTCTCTACCATTATACTGACATATCTCTGTACAATTCAGCTGGTATTGAAGTATATACAATATTGGCTGGCATCCATTTTCTCCACTGCACTTAGTAATACTCATGAGCAGGATGATAATATTAAGAAAATGTTGAGTGGTGGCAATAAAACGTAAGTGTATAAAATTAACTGAAGGTAGCTATACCAGTGGACGAGGGAACACTTGTAAAACCACAACGTGCCAATGTGTCTTTGTGTTTAAGTGGTAAAGATTATGTAGGAAAACCAATGTGCATTGCGGATCCTTTGTTTATACAGTAACTGATTGCAGGTTGTGTATGTCCACAACCTGCCATCTTCTGAAAGGTGGAAGTCACCATACACAGTTTTTAAAGCATTCATCTAGCAAAGTCAGCATAAGTAATAGCAGCAGGAAATCATATAGGTTGCACATTACGGTGAGGGGAGTCGTGTTTGTGTTGTGGAAATGGTAATGCGCATGAAAATTTAATATTGTGAGGTGTCAGCATAAATTAAAACTTGATAGTAAATTAAAATATATATATATATAAAATGAATATTTTCTGGGCAAATTACAAATGCTGCATATTGGTAAATAAAAATAAAACCTCTATCAACTTCACATAGGCTGAGTTTAAAAGAAACTCCTCCATTGCAAAATTCACTCAACTTAACTACTTTAATCAGACCCAGATGCATGTATGGCTGAAATATCTTTTTCTTTTGTTATCTTCCTGGATTTATATTAAAAAGTATTGGAAAATATAAAAGATTTTAATGGCAGTGTCTAATGCTGCTGGCTAATTTACTAATTATTTTTGACAAGCCATGTAAAATTTTGCGCAGGTATCTTTCACTGCAGAGTGGCATGGTGGCACAGAGGTAGAACTGCTGCATCGTAGTAAAGAGGCCAGGGTGCATGTCCCAGGTTCTCCCTTGCACAGTTTGTATGTTCTACCCATGTCTGCGTGGGTTTCCTCCAGGTGCTCTGATTTCCTCCCACTATTGAAACACATGCAGGTTAGATGTATGGGCAATGCCAAATTGGGCCTAGTGTGCATTTGGTGTGTGTGTGTGTGTGTGTTTGCCCTGCAACGGACTGACGTCCTGTCCAGTGTTTGTTCCTGCCTTGTGTCCTTTGCTGAGATGGGCTGCTGCACAATCCCCCTCTGTGACCTTCGTCTGTTCTTAGAACAGTTTCTTAGAAAATTACATAACATCTTCTACTACAAGTTTACATAGTTCTAATGTGAGCCACAATAAGATGGTGCTGTTCCTTTTCTGTTTGTTGATTGAAATACATCTTACAAAAGAAATACAGCATAAGAAAATATAAAGCCAACACGAAATAAGAATAAAATAATACAACATCACTGACTGTGTCCATTACAGGCAATGTTAGTCTCCATTGTCTTGTACTGCTCCTCCATCCTTAATATTAATAATAACAGCTTGCTACTCAAAGCTATTATTATTATTGGACTAATTGGAAGGTTGCCAGTTCAAATCCCATTACTGCCAGAAGGGATTCTACTCCACTGGGCCATTGAGCAATGCCCTTAACCTGAAAATTGCTCTAGGGACACTTTACAATGGCTGGCCCTTGCTCTAACCCACCCAAAGATCATACAAAAAGACAATTTCCCTTCTGGGACTAATACAGTGTACCAAATTCCAAAAATACCAAATAAAAAAGCACTGTAAGCAAAAAATATGGTGTCAATGTTAATAAATATTAAAATGAACTCTTTGCAAGTACCTTGAGTTAGTCTGATGTACAATCTATGAGGTCAGTTACTAACTTTCTGCCTCAGCTGCTATATAACTATGGAGGCTTCTAAATAACTTTGTTTGAAGTTGCTTCCTTTTATGTACCATGATAAACACTTCCTAAAAATTGAAGTTTTAAGTTTAACTAATGAAATTCAACCTTCTTAATTACAAAATTATCTCTCCCTCATCATTCCATTTATACTCAGTGTCTGCTTTATGAGGTCCCACTTAATAGTGAATTCTTACACAGTTACATAAGAAGGGAGTGAAGTACAGTACAATCAAGGAATAAATATACATTTGTAAGAAAAAGTTAGAGAACAGTTATTCATGTCAGTGAATGTACATATAAAGTTTATGCAACCTTGATGGTTAATGAATAATAATTTTAAAAAAATTAAAAAAGGGAATCTGTAATATAAGTATATGGAGTTTCATTTTATGTTATTTTGAGGTTGCTGATCATGAATATGTTGGTGGTTTTGATATTTGATTCTTTACTGGTGGCCCTAGGCTTCCAGAAACCACTCCCAGAAGGCATACATTTACACATTTAAAACATATACATGTGGTTTAGTGTTTTAGATTATTACAAGGTCAGTAATTACTAATATGATGCTATTTTTGATTTTTCGTCCTTTACTTGGGACCTAGCCCTCTATGGACTTCTAAGAGAAGGTGAAAAAGTACAAATTTATTTTGCAATCAAGAATACTTACACTTTAAACATTTTAATTGAAGCAAACATTTTAATATTTGACAAAACTATTCTTATTTATTATGTACTTCTACCTCATGAAGTAAATCATTACATTTCTTATGAACACTCCGAATTAGGGCGACATTTTTACAATGTACTGTATTTCTTACTTGCATGTCTCCCACAGACTAGTGGCAATAAGAAAAAATCATCTATCACAAATGAATGCAAATACAGGCAAAACAAACATCAAACAACACGTTCAAATCGGAAGCTATATACATAAAACACTGATGCAGTTGTCATTATGAATGGCTGTTTTTTTATATGTTTGGATTCCTTGAAATAAACTTTCATTTATATTTTATATTATTTTTGTTGTACACCTAAGTAAGTCTTCGGTGTTACTGTCACACTTGCCTGTTGTGATGAGGCCGCTGCTTTTGCACAAATTTGTGATGTAGCAGTCACCATCTTATTTAAGGGAAAGGGTTTGTCAATGCTTTCTCATCTGAGCTGTAAATCAAAATAAAGAAAGATCTGTTCAAGAATTTCTAATTATTACCAAAAGAATTTCAGTTTCTGATCTCAACTATCTATCAATTAAAAATGCCATTCTGTCCCATTACTAAAGTCTGCAGAATCATTTGATTCATGACTGTTTACTAATTCAGGATTCTGGTTTTGTTTCCATCCTCTGCCACATGAATGTCTAAATTAATGACAGGTATTTTTAATGGAAAGACATACTTAGACACATGCACAAAGCGAATACCAAAGCACTAAAATTCATAAATAAGCATAGCATCAATTGCAAAAAGACACACAAAGCTTACTTTAAAAGGACACTTTAGTTTTTGTAATAAAGCTGAAAATTCTTTATTTGATTTACAATTTATTAGTGTGACTGATTATTTTTTTTAATTTGGCTTTTACCATCAGACTTCTACATTTTACAGTTATAAAATTCTCACACACGTTAAAAGATAAGAAAATCAGTTATAGAAGTATACATTAACCGACTCAACAAAGCGGTGCTTTGTCCATTGAAATTTGCATAGGGTAAAGTTCAAACAAATCAAATGGAAGAGTGACATGAACCCTCAATTCTATTTTCAGTGTCTGACTGAGAAAATGTTTGTAACAAGTGAATACATTTTATAAATATATGTATTATATAAAGGTGCAATTGTTAAAGGTTTAATAGACAAATTTATGGATTGAAACTGTTCAGGCAGCCTCTGACATAAAAGAGCCCTAAAAGCTGCTATCACAAGCATACAACAAAAAGTCTCACCTCTTTTATGTTTGCAGAATTCAGTTGACCACCCTTTACTAAATGAAACTGCAAGAATGCTTTTCTTCATATTATGACAAAATTTACTTCTTTAATATAACCCTGAAAATGTAATTAAGGCACTATATTATACTACACATAGTAGATAATCATAGCATATACTGTACCTCTCTTACATAAGGAGAGTGTGAAGTACAATCAAGGAATAAATATACATTTGTAAGAAAAAGTTTGAGAACAGTTATTGATATCATTGAATGTACATATAAAAGTTTATGCAACCTTGATGCTTAATGCACAATAATTACAAACAACCAAATAATAAAAACATCAATGCCTTGGGGACAATCACAATTAGCAAAGTCCTCAATCAGTCTATAAAATGAAAATTGCATTAGGTTTCATAATTCTTGAACCCAAATATTAACGGTTGGATCCCTGTAATCCTAGAATTTGTTTTAAGTAGGTTCTGTAAATGCACAAAATAATTGATTATGCTTTATTAAATTAAACATATAATTATTTTAACAAGAAAGTAAAACCTTGCACTGTATAAATCATTTTAATTATTTATGTTTAATTTAGTACATTTACTTTTTTAGCATGGGCAACTGTCTTTTGAAGAAAATACCTACATTTTAATTAGAATAAAATTAGTAAATCCTGCCTTAAATATTTAAAGATTGGGCAGGAAACCTACTAGTTTGTCCAACCTCTACTTAAACTGACAAGTCCCTTCTCACATATCTCTCTTTCCTATATTTCCTTCTAACCCTCTAAGTTTCTTAGCAGCCAACCTGTTAAGCTTTTGGCTGCTGGGCCAGATCATGTTTAACACCTTGGCTATTGGAAATTGATTTTATGTACCAGTGTATAAATAGCAGCCACATTTCTGATACCCACAATATCTGAATGCTGTGCACAGTTACTAAGCCATGCAAAAGTAAATATTTTCCTTATAAATCATCAGTTTAGAATTATGTAAGTGCCTTGATTGTGTTACACAAACCATGAAACCTCACTAAGTTAACTCAGCTCTCCAAAATATATCATTATATAACAATGTGAGAAACAGCTGATGTTTTTGATATAATGCAATTTGAAAGATTCACAAAAAAGGAAATTAGGAATTTAAAAAATCATATAATCTAGAATTTGTTTCTCTGAAAAACACACTTGCACTATTTTTGTCAACATCCTGAAAGGAATAGATCAATAGAATGCAAAACAACTTTCAGTTTAGTTAGGTTTCTGCATAATTCATTAAACAAAATATGAATAACAAATATCACAATACAGCTTACCAGTCAATGGTATTCTTTCAGCTGGAACTTTGGCAGGTTTAATAAGGAAAAAAATACCCCTAATTGAAAATGAACAGTCAACAAGAACTACTAAAATGTTCACTGCATTCTGAGTTAATGGGTTGGAAGGCACCTTTTTGGCCAGTCCTTGTTTACCCAGTGCTGCAGCACATTTAGCACATCAATCCTCCTGTACAATTTGCATAGATCAATCAACTGATCAACTGTCTTTTCACTGTTCCGTAACAAGAATTCCACGGTTGGACTTTGTGGACGGTTTTCCAAAAAGCAAAGTTCATCATAGGTCATTCCCCATTTGCTGGCAAAGTTCCTCCAGTTTTTGACAGTGGGATGGTATGTATCCAGTTTTAGCCGCAGCTTATACAGAAGATCTTCATCATTCATAAGGTCACTGATCATTGGCGGAGGAACAGAAGACATAGAACAGGTGCAGTTCTCACAGGTTCTCTCTAAACATTGAAAAGGCTTTTATTAAAACTATGACATAAAAATCGAATAATGATTTATATTTAATTGGTTGTAAAAGCTTTACATTTTTCTGATGTCACATTTCATAAATAATGGGTTAAATAGATTATGGAACCTTTCTCAGGTCCGTCTTAATTTTATGGAATCAATATCTTTGGCATGCATTGGTATACTTTTTGCTGAAGAAGTTTAACATATGCAGTTTTGTCAAGCACAGGGAAAAAACAGATGTATTTAAGTAAGGATTGTTTTGTAAGTTTGTGTAACTTCATGTGAACAATGTTGCTCAATAAGTTTGGATCACACTAAAAGCATTATGAAAAATACCAGGTGCTGTTGTACAACTTAATGTTCAGGCAGCTTTTAAATGATAACAAAATATTTACCGTCTGTTGATAAAGGGGACTTATAGATATCACTGTTATCTTCAGGCTGCAATGATAAAAAACATAATAAGCAAAGGTTTCTTGAATATAACAAATGAAATGACTAAATTAAAAACACATACATAATGGAAATCTAAAGCTATACTGTTTGTATTAATACATAATCAGAATCAATTATTCAGTTAAAAATACAGTATATAATTTAGTTAATGTGTAAAACAGTTAAAATACAAATTTATACAATAAATGTTGAAAAAACTACTACAGTTAATTTTTACTGAGTTCTTTACAGCCCTTTATTCATTTCATTTTTAAACTCAGATTATCTAGTAGCGTGGGTGGTTAATAGAGAAGTCTAATTTTTTCCATCATCACTGTCATATCCGCTAAGTGTGTAGAATCTTCCTGTAAGGCATGATTTGGTTTATAATGCTCAAACAATTACTACTACTGGACTCTCAGAGGCAGAATTTTGTTGTACTATATCGTTTAAAATTACACAATTTAAATTTACACCATTACACAGTAGCATTAAAATGAACTTGATGTGAATCAAAATAAATAAATCCTTTCCCTAATAATGGAAACTATTTCATTCAAGTTAAAATCATAGCTTTGAATATTACAGTCCTTAATTTTTTAAGGAGAGCTGTGACTTCTTAATTGGTCAGTAAATAAAAGTAGATGATTAGTAAAGTGACATATTGCATTGTATTTATAATACAACTGATACCTACAACTGATTTTGCATATGGGACGATTGGCCATCATAAAACAACATAAGATATCTTGTAAACTTTTTTCTTTATTTTTTCCATTCATTTGACTGACTGTATGTCTATCATGGGAATAAATATGAGAATAACATATCAATGGCAGAAATAGACATTTCTTGTGTCTTTTAAAAAGGAAAATAACAGTGGTAGTGAAAAATAACAGGGAGATAAAGTAGAAATATTGCATTTAATTGCACTTACCTGCCTTATTCTATTAGACATAAGATTTCCAGGGCTATCTTCTACTGTGTCAATTGTAATAGCAAAGGTGTCTGCTAAAAACAAAAACAAATACAAAAACAGATTATGTTTAACAAAATAATGTAAATGATAAAACAGTTTGTAATCACATATGTAGTAAGAATTTTATTTTTTCAAATTACACTTAAATCCTTGGCATAAGTTGTCAAAAACATACAATTACGTAAAGAGTTCATATCAGGATACAGCCTCTTTGTAATCTTGGCAGGAATGAAAACCAGCAAAAAGCCATATCCTAAAGATTAGAGTTTGTAAATATAGCCTTACATCAACTTTTACATTCAGTTAAAAAGGTACATACCCTGAAGCGTAGATAAACAATGATTTAATTGAAAAAAAGGTATTCGCCAAAAATATATCCTTAGTTGGAAAGAAACCAAGTAAATCTGATGTATTCAATATCCACATATTATACAGTCTTCATATAGTATGATAACAACTGAATTATAGGATAGATTGGTATTTTTATTTCTCATCATTACATATATTAATTTTCCACAAAAATTGTGTTCTAAAGTGAAGTGTTATTTTATAAATTTTAAAAATACTTTGTTCTTACAACTTACAATGGGGTGAAGGTTACATGGGTCCATAGGTAAATGAAAAAGCCTTAAAACCTAGCAAAGAAGCAAATGTTTTAATTTTAAAAATATGCCTTCTGTGTTCGTGAAGCATCCTTGTGATAATGAAAGGAAACTAGAAATAATATTTTATCATGGATTCTTGGAACTATTTTTCTTGGGGTAAGAGTACATTTCTTGTTCGCTTTTCTGCTCATAGCTTCTGTCATGGGTGGAGTTATGACAAATCCAACCAGCCCTCCACTGCCAAACTCCTGTATATTCTGCTTATTATCCTAGTTTTGCTTCTGCAATTCTCTTTTTTCAAAAGTCATGTTCTGCAATGGCTTGTAATAATTAATACTCACTAACATGTTTGCCTTGAAAAATTTGGTAAGTTTTAAAACTTTTTCACTCATTTATGGACCCATGTAGACTTTAGCCCTATTGAAAGCTGCAATAATTGGAATTTTAAATTTATAAAAAAACACTTCACTTTAGAACACAATTTTTTGTGGCAAATTAGTATACAGTATACCATAAATGTGAATAAATACTTTGACTTGAGAAATACCAAACTTATCCTTTAAGCAAACTGTGCAGCTCGTTAAATTTTTAATAGTATTTTAAGTACATAATTACCGTATATTGCTCAGCTACAGTTTTAAGGACAACAGATGTCAGTGTTTAATTGTGAGAAGAATTTAAGCAGTCTACAATAGGCATTAAGAGATGGGAGTTTTAACAAATGTGCATTTGCCTTTTGAAGGAACGTCTAATTTATATTCCTTAACATCGGCCAACATGGGGCTCCCCGTGTCAATCTGTTTCCAATTTATAGATTGAACTCAGGGCCAAAAAATAGAAATTGACCCAATAGTGCAACTTCCTAATGTGTATTCTTGAGGCAGAAACATGAAAATATTTGTCATTCATTAATATCTATAAAATATATGCAGTAAGTAATTACAGCTCATTCTTAAATATTGCAAATCACTAAGTTACTACAGTTGCAAAAGTAAAGAAAGAAAACAAAGGAATAAATACAAGCCTGAAACCACCACCTTTTGATTGTTGATACCAATCAGAAGCATACCATTCTTAGCACTTATTTCAGTATATATTGATAGAACTCTTCTCCTCCTGAACAGGTTAAACCAATCATGTTTCATGTCTAGCCTTTTTCCCCTTTCTATATGGCACCCCCTTGCCAGTATGATACTCTGTCACGGTGTAAAAGTCTGAAGACAGTGATCCCTCATTCGTTCCTGCAATTAGATATGGTATCCCTCACATCTCAATCCTGGGACCAATTGTTTCTTCTCTTTATTTAGTGTCACTAAGGAGATGTACTATAATTTGTAAATACTCATTTTTTTCATACACAGGTGTATGTGACAGTAAAAGCAAATCAAAGTCCTTGATTAATGTCATTAATTAACTGTTTTATTGAGATGAAATTATTTTTTTGTTATTAAATTCAAAAAATGAAGTTGTTTTAGTGTGGGTTAAAATGACAAGATAAAGTAAACAAAATCAAATACAAAGTTTTTGGACTTTATTTTGATTGAGCGCACAAAAAATGTAGAAATTTAGTAATGATTTAAATTAATATTGGTTGCATTAGATGAGACCTGTGTTCTTTGCCTAAGAAACATTGCTCATTTAATCACAGCTTCATAAAATGTATGATAGACAAGTAATTTCATTCATATGCACCAAGCAGAACTATGTAATGCCATACTGTCAGGCTGTTACAGGTGGCATAATGGTGCAGTGATTAGCACTATTGCTTTATAACTTCATAATAATGAGTTTAAGTCCTGACTGTTTGCACAGACTTATAATTTCATGGCCATACTCTTGTTTTTCATATGCAAACACATACATGCTAAATTAATTAAAAACTTAACATTTGGTCTATGTGTTAACTTCAAATATGGTTCCTGCTTTATGGCAGTTCTTTTCTGAAATTGTTCTGTGACACTAAGCTTGAATTAAACCAGCAAATAAAATGGAACATGAAAAGTAACTACAATCTGTAAATCTTTTTACTGTAGGTTTCAGCTAAGTTAACACAAGTTTTAAAATTATATTTTAATACACAGAGTAAACATATAAATAGCTTTGTAGCCAAACATAGCATATAATGGAGAGCACACACTCTGATCGTAAGATGTAGATTTTTTTTTTTTATTACCTGAACTAATAAAATACCTGTACAAGGCACAAATTTCACCTGTACACTGCCAAACGGCTGAAAAATCTACTCCCTCATTAAACAGTAAGCCTACTGGTCTCAGCATTTAAATTAAGACTAAAAAACATTATTTTAGCAAACAATACTCTGGTTAGGCTTTCTGTTGAGTCTGCGTATTTCGCTTTTTTAACAGTTGAGGCATTCTCCCTGTCTGCCTATTATCAAGCCCTTCCATTCTCATTTTCTGCTCACTGTTAGGCAGCAATTGATGTAACTGTCCTTTTTACCCCTCGCTTTGCAATAACACACTGCATATGCCTGCATAGAGGTGTACTGTCATCTAGCAATGAAGATCTGTTTTTACGTTCTCTGTTGCTACCTGGTCTCAACTTACATAAATGTAGTTTATTTCAATTTTTAAAATTTGGACATGACAAAAAACCTTAATTTATTAAAAAAAGCATATAATAACATAGAAGTTTTCAAGAAAAGACACTCAGTCAAACATTTTGACTTTCTGTTTTTCAGCATTTTGTTTAAATCATATTATACTTGTAATTATACTTGTAACTTTATGGTGTCTTTTGAATTTACAAAAGATGTTTGCTTTAATAAACTGAATTGAAGATTAAATTGAGAATCATTTTTTGATTGTGAAGTACCGGTAATTAATTGTTTTCCATCTAAAATATCAGAATGTATTCATGAGGTAAATTTGCTCATGAATGAATTGAATTATTACTAATAACTTTCACCATACAGCATAATAAATAATTTCACTCAGGGCTTCTGCTTTCTTCTGCCTCAGTGTTAATTACTTATCTATAATAAACACAAATGAAAAACTATTCTTACTTTTAAACTTTGTAACTCTTATGCCAAATCAGGTCCTCTCTTCTCTTCTAGTGACTCTTTGTCTACTGGTATCTAGCTTCATAAATATTTAAATAAATGGCTAGACTTTGCATTAAAAATAAAATAAAACTTAGTAAAGGGAATATGCTTAATTAGACAGTGCAGTGCTGTGTGGTTGTGATAAGTGGTCCATGGTGCTGTGCAAATTTTAAATAAATAAATGTCCCAAAAAGCAACTGGCTCCAACTGGGCACAAGTGTGAGTGACTGTGTTCCGCTCCGAACTTAACTGAGGCGCTGCCTGACTGCACCACACAAACACGCAGAGGCAAGCGGATCATTCAGGTGTCTGAATGGTGCCGCAAAGGGGACATATTCACAGCACTTATGCCCAATTAGAGAGGCAGTATATGAGGAGTCTGCATGGCAAAGAGGGGAGATGAAAGGAGGCATGGAGGTTAAAGGATGGAGAGAAGGGCAGGAGCGAGAGACAGCTGGTTCAAAATGGGAGGAAGCAGGCAGACAGGAATGGAGCCCTGGGGAAGAAACATGTGGCCAGAGCACAAGAGGGGGCTGAAGGCTGCACCTGCTGAGCAGCCAGGGAGCAGTAGCAACCACAGTACTACTGAGGACTCCCCCGAATGGCTAGGGATGGCAGCAAGAGACAAAGGGAGTAGAGGCTCAGTGGTACCCTGTGGATCACCAGGGGACTGGCGGCAGAGACACAGGCAGGATCACAAGGCTGTCTGAGCATGTTGGTCGATGTCTCGCTGTGTTGCAAGATTCAAATAGGATAAGCTGAAGAGACGTTGGTTTTAAAGGAGCCACCAGGGCTCGTGAGTATTAAAAGAAAACGTCGTACTATGGAGATTTAACCATGTTTTTAAGGAAATATATTTATTTGATTTTTAACCTCTGCTGAACAACTTGGATTTTATTGGATTATTTATTTATAGAAGATTTGACAGAACTGCACTTTAAGCACTGCTGGCTTTTGATTTTAAAATTGTTTTTAATAAAAGCTCTTTGTCAGTTTTGCACCAACCACATATATGGATGCATGTGTCCTCATCTGCCCAGCGCATCATGGTAACTGCCCAGCGCAGGTCCAAGAGGATCCTGGAGGGAATCAGTAGCGTGGAGCTAGCCTGCACCCTCACACTGCTCAGAACTAATTACTCACAGCTTTAAAAACATAGCTTAAAAGTCTTGCCAGAGAATCTATCTAGAGTGTTTACTTTCTTTCTAAACCTGCACAAGTTTTCTCTAAGTTCTAGGGTAACCCGCTCCATGTCCCACTACCATGAAACAAAACAAGTTCAGACAAGGTTAACACTTTAGCAAAACATTAAAATACACAGTGCGGGCAAGCGAAGTTTATAATCATAAAGACAATGTCAGGGAAATCACCTTTAATTGTGTTAAAGAGATATTGTGCTGTTTATTATACCGAAGCACCTAGAACTTACATGGGCAGCATTAGCAGCAAGAAAGGAATCAATCGTATACTGTAGATAGAACACTACTCTCTGCAAAGCACATTCATACACAGATCCATACTGTCACACTAACTTACACTCTAACAGTTGAGGTCCCCATTATCTTAACAGGCAGATGTGTTGAATATTAGAGGAAAAACTGAATACACAGAGGAAAATCATGTGAACATTAGAAGAATGTGTGTTTTGAACACAATCTGAAACCAGGCCAAGACATGGTTTCATGCTCCCGGAGCCATAAGGCCATTGTGCCACCAAACCATCCTCAGCCACTTCATAATGACAATATTACAAGTGCAGGAAGGCAAAGTTCACATGTAAAAAACATTGTATTATGCTTACCTTTGGGTGTACCTGTATCTTGAACTGGGAACTTTGATGGTAAAGACTAGAATTGAAAGAAATATGGTTTAGTTGAATACATGCTGTAAATTTCGGACCCGGCACTGGAGCATTTCAAACAAAAACACAAAATATTAAACTGTAAAAGTATAAAAGGCTGGACTGGCAAAGTATAAATAACACAAGAAAAAAAGGATTTATTGTTGTCTGGGAAAGCCATATCTGAAAGTGGAATATTTTTTCTTTTAATATTTGTACAGTTCATTTTTACCTTTTGTGCTTTATTATTGCAAGCTACCTTGGTGGGAGGCAAAAGCATGTGAAACAAATATGGTTTGCTGTTGGCTAGTAACAAACCTACATAATGGTGCTAGGGCAGCTGGGCACATTCAAAAAGGTCTAGGGTTTATTACAAACTTATACGAACTTATAAGATTTAATAACTACTTACAAAATGTTACAAGGTGGCTGAGCGAGGCAGTAGTATTGAGAAACTTTTCTGCAATAATGAACTTATAAGAATGTACCAGTACAGTAATCCTTTTGTTATGTATCTCATAAATAAGTCCGATCTATTACAAAAACATTTTCTACTGTAATCAGTTATTGTAAATTTCCTTTAGTCATGATGCACATTTGAGTCAAGTATTGTGCTTATAGTAAATACATTTGAATAAAATTGTAATATTTTCATCACACATGGGCTGTATAACAATAATGATTTATGAATGTAGAGAAATAGCTTTCAGCATCTACCACTGCCTGCTAGTATTCTTGTGTTGTTGTTTATTAAATGAAGTACTATTACATCAGTCTTAAGGGTTGGTAAAGAAAAGGAGTTCAGTAATAACTTCAAATAGTTTATGTCAAATGTAAATTGTTTTTAAATTACAAAAGGTTTAAAATTGTTATTACTCGTATGTACAGTCAGGTGAAAAAGTAACCAGACTACATAAAATGCTTTTTTTTCAATTTGGAAACATATTAATATCTGATCATCATTTAAACAGTAACTTTAGATAAAATTATATATAACAAATATCATGCCACATTAACAATTTGCAGTCCACTGTATAATTTAAATAAAATACAAATGTACCTGTATATATGTGGAAAAAGTAAATACACCCTTCCTTTTATCATTACCTCAAATACCTCAAATTAATATCAGGAGAACCAGATCAGGTGCAAATGATTAGAACACCATTAGAAAGGATCTGGAGGAACCAAGCCAAGATAGAATTATTTGGCCATAGCATCAGAAGACATGTTTTGAAAAAAAAATAAAGACAGTTTCTGACCAGAAGAACCTGATACCAACTGTTAAACATGGTGGTGGAAATGTTATGTTTGGCCTGGGCAGCTAACAATCATAGTATCCACTATCAGTTCTTCATTGTACCAGAGACTGCTTGAGAATAATGTAAGACTATCTGTCAATAGACTGAAGCTCAACAGAAAGTGGAACTTGCAACATGAGAATGACATTACACATACATGTAAACCCACCAAGGAATGGCAGAAAATAAAGAGAGAGTTCTGGAATGGCCAAGTCAATGGCTCAGATTTGAATCCCATCGAGATGGTGTGGGGGGATTTTAGTACACACCAAGACAACCCTCAAACATCACACATATCAAAGAATGCTGCATTTAGAAGCAGAAAAAACTTTCTCCTAATCAATATGATAGACTGGTAGACAGTGATAGGAAATGTCTACTTGAGGTTGTTCTTGCAAAGGGGGCAATTCCAGATATTGGAGCCAGTGGTGGACTTACTTTTTAACATAGATGGAAATGGCATATCTGTTCATTTTTCATTGAATAAAATATTTTGCAGTCAAATTTTTATTGTTTTTCAATTACGTCACCTCATCTCAAGATACTGTTTAAATGAATTTCAAATTTTGATAATCAAAATAAATACCAATAAAATTACCGTACATTAATTGAGGCA
>JANRMT010062824.1:13324818-13354786 GCA_026402145.1 Polypterus bichir lapradei | reverse complement strand
GATATATGTTTTTAATCAAAAATAAATAAATTATTTAGAAGATGATTCTGAAATTTCCAGTAGCAAATGAATGACACATTCTCCAAATTTGTACACCTAAGAAAATGAACAATGAATAAACTACAATATTTACTTAAGGCTTTCAGTAAATTACTCTGAACAATTATGCAGTTCCCACAACTAGTTTAAAAACTAAGCAGGACAAAAAGAAAAAAAAACATAAAATAGATTATAGTGGCTGGACACTTCACAACTGATTATAATATGTGAATAAAATACGTGATACAAGCTGCTAATTTAAAAATAATTACTTAAGGTCAGAAACTGGAGTCTGAAAAAGAAAGTGGCAATTGACATTTAACATTTTTACAAATACATTTTTGCATTTGTCAATATATTCTTAATCTGCCAGAAATATTAATAGTATAGTTTAATGTAACAAAATGATTATTAGACAGGTTGGGCCAGTCACCTACAAACTGTTATGAGCTAGTGTGGTCCTAAGCACCAAGTCCTGAAAAATCCCAATAAAAGATCCACTAGATGAACTGTCAAACCCCAGCTAGACACCAAGAGAACAACAAAACATTTTTATATCTAAAAATATTTATTTAAAACAATATGCTGTGATGTAAAAGAGGAGGAGCATAAGAGGCCAAAGGAGTTGCATGAATCAATAAAGGCAATGCATGGTAAACAATGTCCCAGAACAAGAGTCTAAAGTATTGTCATAATACAAAAAATACACATCAAAAAAATTTAGTGATTAAAAAAATAATCTAAAGCGCAATGGACACAAGAGAACTCCCTAAGCACCTCAAACATTCAATGAACTGTGGACTGCCCTCAGCCTTTATAGGGCTGAGGGAAGTCACTTGAGGTGATGGGCAGGTGGCCGCAGCATCTGGTTTAACACCTACAAGACATACAGAACATAACAGTAAATAAACAGACACATAGATCCTAAATGACCAACAATCTTAACATTAACAAAAGAATTAAAATTGAACACAAAGGAAATAAAAATTGCATCTGAACCCCAGCTGGGGGAAACATGGCTGAAACAAAACACAAACTTACTTTACCCAACCATTTCAAAGTGCATCTAAAACTTTGCATTTCAAGCCAGTTTATTCGTGCGTGTTGTTCCTCCAACCTCAACTGAAGTTAATAGAGACTTAGAATATGACATTGAGAAAACCTGGAACATAAGAATGCAGGACTCCCAAGTTCATTATTTAGTACACTGGTTACTATTCTGTCCAAAGGCTGGAAGAGGGCCAGAAAATGAAGCATAGTCAAAATCTATAAGACACTACTTTGGCACCAAAGCCTAACCGCTATTCACAATAAAAAGTCAAAGCGAAATCAATAATATCAAAAAACAGCTCTTCAACTGAGAAATTTGCACTACATTTGATTTTGTTTATATCCTAATTAAAGATACTGAATGAATTGTCTCGCCAGAATTTAAGACGTCACACTGATGATGAAAGACATGGCAATGTCCAAACCCACGCCTCTCGGCAACTGAGAGCAGTGTCCGGTAATGGGAATCATAACATGGAAGTGTCCATTAGCAATGCAAATCTGATAATAAATAAATATTTACTATACTCTAAAAACATTAAAAATTTAAAGTAACCGCATAGAAAAGTTCGAGTGTAATAAAAACCCATCTTCCAAAATATACTTTTAATTAGGAAATTTTATTTGAGTAGAAATACATTTCTAAAGTAAACAACTCATAACAGTTACAGTTCTGAGAATTGTTCTTGGTCCCTGTTAAAAATATTTAAGCACTTCAGTTTTTATGCCAAATTCATCATAATCATCCAAATAAACCTGTTGCAATTTGAGTATACTTCTTAATATTAGATTATAATGTTTGTAATTTATAATGCTATTAAGTAAATTTATATTTTTTATATTGTTTTTCTAGTGAAAGCATTTTTCAACTTTTTGATATGATCTCAGTCATATTTTTTACAAACTGCATGTTTGACCCTTGTGAAGTGATGATAATGAATATATTTAAGATGGTGATACAGATTATTTTGATTATGTTTAGAATTATTTAGTCCTTTTGGGGGCATATTTTTGAAAGACTATTTATGTACAGTCAATCCTCAACTTTCGACAGGGGTTCGGGGGGGTTTGGGGGTTACGTTCCTAGGGGTGTTGCTTAAATTATGCAGGTTTGAGAATGTTATGTGTTATACTTTTAAATGTAAACAGTCCAATGAGCTTAAAAGCTGTATTTAAAAAGTCTAATGCTCTAGAAGGAAAAAGTAGGGTCTTAGGCTTCAATAATGAATCTTGATTTTTTTTTCTGTTTTAATTATTTTCTCCCATTTCACTTGCAATTCAACTAATGACAGATACAAGTCTCATACATCAAGTAAGAGTTGTTGGAGATAACAATGCAAAAATAAATTCATTACCTCCCCTAACAAAAAAACTATTTTAAATAAAACTTTGGGTTAAGGGCGGTTTAAGGTAGCGCTGCTGCCTCGCAGTAAGGAGACCTGGGTTCGCTTCCCGGGTCCTCCCTGCGTGGAGTGTGCATTTCATCCCCAAGTCTGCGTTGGTTTACTCCGGGTGCTCTGTTTTCCTCCCTCAGTCCAAAGACATGCAGGTTAGGTACATTGGCGATCCTAAATTGTCCCTAGTGTGTGGGTGTGTGTGTGCGTTTGCCCTGAGGTGGGCTGGCGCCCTGCCCGGGGATTAGTTCCTGCCTTGTGCCCTCTGCTGCCTGGGATTGGCTCCAGCAGACCCCCATGACACTGTGTTAGGATATAGCGGGTTGGAAAATGACTGACTGACGGACTGACTTTGGTTTAAATGTAAACCCACAACTAACTATTCAAACCTTTCCTTATCTGAAAAAAGATGTGACCTTGGATACTGTCTTAAAGTAGCTACACACTCAGAATGGTCTCCAGGATAACAAAGACAATAAGATACATGTGTTTAACTTCACCTACAAACATCTGAAATATCACGTTCTTTATACTGAATGTTTGGGCATAGAAATTCTCACAGCACATTAATGAAGGGAGAAGTGAAACAGACAAAGGACAGGAAAAAGGATATACTGTAATATTCTACTAATTAGTAATTAAAGTTCTACATCACAAATAAAATACGATTTTGCTCTTAAACATATTCAAGGAACAGAGAGGTAGAACGGACTTTCTTAATTACACGTTTATATTTTCAAGCCTGAGTAAGTGATGTATTTTATTATATATTAGCACAAGTGATCATCATCTTTTTTTTTAAAATGCCTTCACGAAGTGACTGTAATAATGCACAGCTACAAAAATTATTATGTAAAAAGATAATGCAGAATTCTGCTATATTTTTCTATTATTTGAAAATACAGTAATACTGAAAAGAAGTTTTCAGTAAGTCTAAACACAGTTCATAGAAGATGACTACTTAAGTAGTGCTCAAAATGTTGTTGAAAGCACATTTTAACATGCTCAAACACGCACATGAATAAAACATGCAAGTAAAACTGTTCCACAGTCTATTACCTCTGGGCTGTTTTAACTAAAATGAACTCATACAAATGCTTTCACTGCTACCCATATTTTAGGCAATCTTTAAATGAAACCACTCTTTCTACAAACAGTGATGAATTCTGATGAACAGACTTTTGTGAAGAAGCATGTCCCGGACTGTTGACATTTACTGCCCAGTAATTTATTTAAAGGGCAATTTCACTATTTTTGAAGTAAAACTTTATTTTTCAGGATTGTGCCTTAAAACATTCATTAAAAACATTTCTCCCCAAGGTTCAAACAACTGCATCCAAGGAGCACCAGTCCAACCTTAGAACTTACCAAATATCCAATTTTAAGAGGTAAAGCTCCTGGTTTAACAAAAAAATGCCTTTGATGTTTCTGAGGTATTTTTACAACAGAACAATGTTTAAAATAATTTATTTTACTACAGCTGCCGACACTATATCTTGCAAAGAAAATATATCTAGTTCACAAAAATTAGTATTGGTAGACTTTTTATATCAACATCTATATCACACAATAGAGATACATACATACACAATGAATGTTGTTATGCTCTGCTCAGAATTGCAGAACAGAAAAGGAATAATTAAGTAGATCCAAAACTTGTATACCAAAAGCTGTGCATTGCCATCTTACATAGGTGGGACAGTAATGGCAGGAACAATATGTCATGACTGGCACAATATGTCATGACTGGCAATGAGTATGGCATAAATAATATGGTCATGGCCATGCAAACACAGTTAGGAAATGGGGTTGACTATCAAAAAAAACAAACAAAAAAAGAGGTCCCCAAAATAATGATACAATAATTCAGAATGTGCAAAAACAAATTACACATATACAAAAGGTACAAAAATGGCCACTACAACTTTGAAACCTCAGATTACAACAGGTTCAGTGGAGTAAATTAAGATACTCAGGTGACATATGATTGCCAATAGCTTCAGAGATAGATCAAACAAAATTGGGAGAAAGTGACCAATCATGAAGGCATCCTCTTAAAAGGGATAAATCACACAAAGTTTCCAACTGTACAATTTTAATCATATTAATTAAAATATATTATTAATACAAAATGTTGAAGAACAGACAATATGAAATTTTAACTGAGATGTTCAAACTGACTCTGCATCCAAGGATGAAAAAAGCTGCAGATATTTCTAAAATGACAGTTGTTGTATTAACATGAATTGATTTCTGTAAATCATTTGATGATAAGTAGAAGCTAATGAAGTTAGTCCCATTTGGATGGACTAATTTGTGAATACTGGTAATCTTTTGTAATCAGAAAGCTAATCTTTTTATCACTATAATCATCCATTTTTATGTTAGGTTATGCCAAAAAACCCTTACTATAAATTCAAAGGTTACATAAGCTGTACCTTCAACCACGGAACTGTTTCACTATGAAGCTTTCTCCGGATAGTCCATACTATTTGTTTTAGCATTAACCTTTGGTATGTTTCTTCTGAATGGATGTTTCTTCAGCCCTGATGGGAATTATTAATTTCACTGCCTTGTACTTCACATATTTTTATGCTCTATGACACTTCCACCTTATCCTTCAATACCTTCTAGGAAAGTCTACTCTAGTTTAAAACTGGTTTTACAATATACCTCAACTGAAGTTACTGTCAGTTAGGATTATTGATGGTTATTTACTATTGTTTATTATAAACAAAGAAAAAAATGATCACAAAAAATGTGAAGGCCTTTTGATTCTGAAAGCATTTAAAACACTCGCCATGTGTTAGTAATACAAAAGTAAAGCAATTTTTAAATTTAGGAACAGCTGATAACATATAATGTAACAAAGACTATTTTTTATCTCTGTTAGAGGAGGTGCTGTTGAAAGAGAGAGCAGCAAATTTCTTGGAGTGATTATCACTGACCAACTGAAGTGGACACAAGAAAAGGCTCACTAGTGTCCCTACTTCCTCAGATGTCTGAGGACAGCTTGCGTTTCTCTTGTTTTTAAGTACTTCTAAAGGTGTGCAGTGGAGCCCATTCTCATCAGCTGCATCACGTCATAGTATAGCACCTGCTTGATACAGAATCGTAAAGCACTGTAAGGTTTGTGAAGGTAGCACAGTTTATTATTGGCACCCAGCTGTCTTCTTTTCATGATATACTCAATACTAGACATTAAGCCCGTTACAATAACGGGCGCTAGAACAGTAGTGCATAAACATTAGTAGGAACAGTCTATATTAAATGGCAAGGGACCTTGTATGTGGCTGTAATATGTGTCATTGTATCGTGTGCCTTTAATTTTCTCTCAGTAATACTGGTTTGTATTTCCGTAAAATGCCTGTAATTTTGTCTGGCATTAATACAGTGGAACCTTGGTTCACGACCATAATTCATTCTAAAACTCTGGTTGTAACCCGATTTGTTTGTGAACCGAAGTAATTTCCCCCCATAGGATTGTATGTAAATACAATTACAGTAATCCATTCCAGACTGTATGAACTGTATGTAAATATATATTTTTTTAAGTTTTTAAGCACAAATATAGTTAATTATACCATTGAACAACAACAACAACATTTATTTATATAGCACATATTCATACAAACAGTAGCTCAAAGTGCTTTACATAATAAAGAATAGAAAAATAAAAAACACAATACGAAAACAAAATAAATCAGCATTAATTAACATCGAATAAGAGTAAGGTCCAATGGCCAGGGGGGTCAGAAAAAACAAAAAAAAAAACTCCAGACGGCTGGAGAAAAAAAAAAAAAAAAATCTGTAGGGATTCCAGACCATGAGACCGCCCAGTCCCCTCTGGGCAAGGAGGAACATGCCTTTCCTGCACAGCAGAATGCACAGCGTAATAGTAAACTAAATGTAAAAATATTGAATAACACTAAGAAAACCTTGAACAACAGAGAAAACTAACACTGCAAGAGTTTGCGCTATAGCCTTACAACCCACTCGCTAAAAACACTTTTTTTTAATGAGTTTTAAGCACAGGGAAAAAAAAGAACATTTGAAAAATCCGTAATTTAATAAACAACCAAGAAAAGTAACATTGCCACAATGCACGCGCGCACCTGTGTGTGTGTCTCTCTCTCTCGCGGATGTGCGTGTGTGTGTATATCTCTCGCATGTGTGTCTCTCTTAAGCGCGCGCCTCTGTGTCTGTCTGCGTGTGTGTGTCTCTCTCGCGTCTCTGTGTCTGTCTGTGTGTGTGTGTGTGTGTGTGTCTCTCGTGCGTGATCAAACTGTCAGAAACAGACTCCATGAGGGTGGCATGACAGACTGATGCCCTCTAGTGGGACCTGTGCTCACAGATCATCACTGTGCAACTCGATTGGCATTCTCCAGGGAGTACACAAATGGCATCTCTGCCACTGGCACAATTTTCTCTTCACATATGAGAGCAGACTCACACTGACCACATGTGACAGAAGTGAAACAGCCTGAAGACTACTTGCTGAATGTTATGCAACCTGCAACATCATCCAACATGACCGGTTTGGTGGTGGGTCACTAACGGTCTGAGGTAGCATACCACGGAGGGTCGCTCAGACTTACACGTGCAAGGAGATGATACACTAACTGCTGTTAGGTACCAGGATGAAATCCTCAGAGCTACTGACAGAACTTACGCTGGTACAGTGGGCCCTGGGTTCCTCCTGGTGCAGGACAATGCCTAGCCTCATGTGGCCAGATTGTGTAGGCAGTTTCTGGATGACGAAGGCATTGATGCCATTGACTGGCAAGCACTTTTACCACACCTGAATCCAAATGAGAACTTCTGGGATGTTATGCATTGATGCATCTGATGCTGCCAAGTAGTGCCACAGACTGTCCAGGAGCTCACTGACTCTCTGATCCAGGTCTGGTAGGAGATCCCCCAGGACAGCATTTGCCATCTCATCAGGAGCATGCCCAGATGTGGTCAGGAGTGTGTGGGCATTACACACTAGTGAGTCACATTATGAGTTGCCATGCTGAAATTCACACAAGTTAGACCAGCCTGTGATTTTAATTTTTGGCTTTGATTGTCAGTGTGATGTTGAATAAAGCCCTCAACAGGTTGGTGATTTTTATTTCCATTAACCCTTAATACATAATTTTGTTACTTAACAAATTAGACAGTATTACTCAGTAAAGATTTTCCACTTGAATATTTTGTTCATAGAGATCCAATGTATGATTTAAGTGTTCCCTTTATTTTTTTGAGCAGTGTCAGTCAATCAGTCATTTTCTGTTTGTCCTGAACAGGGTCTTGGGGGTCTGCTGGAGCCTATTCCAGCAAGCATAGTGTGCAAGGCAGGCAACAAACCCTGGACAGGACGCCAGTCAATTGCAGGGCGCACACAGACATACACACACACATACCATACACAAACTAGAGCCAATTTAGGATCGTCAATTCACCTAACCTGCATGTCTTTGGACTGTGGGAGGAAACCAGAGCATCTGAAGGAAACACAAACAGACATGGGAAGAACATGTAAACTCCACACTGGGATGACCCTGGCACTACCACCGCATCATTGTGCCACCCTTTTGAACAGTGTATGTATATATTGTGCCTGCTAAATAATACAAAGAGAACACGACATGTGTTTCGCCCTGTAGGGTAGCACGGTGGTGCAGTGGGTAGCTCTGCTGCCTTGCAGTTAGGAGACCTGGATTCGCTTCCCGGGTTCTCCCTGGATGGAGTCTTCATGTTCTCCCCGTATCTGCATGGGTTTCCTCCCACAGTCCAATGACATGCAGGTTAGGTGCATTGGTGATTCTAAATTGTCCCTAGCGTTTGCTTGGTGTGTGGGTGTGTGCGCCCCGCAGTGGGCTGGCACCCTGCCCATGGTTTGTTTTCTGCCTTGCACTCTGTGTTGGCTAGGATTGGCTCCAGCAGACCCCCGTGACCCTGTAGTTAGGATATAGCGGGTTGGATAATGGATGGATTATATATGGGTATTTTGCATGCAATCTATAATATTTATGTATTCATATTTTTTCAATTGTTCTGAGTAGACATTCAAGTAAGAATTTCACTGTACCATGAACACTTGACAATAAACTTGATATCGGAGAGTGAAGCATTGAAAGCTATGTTTCAGATAGTAGTTTAAAAAATACTGCGGATATTTCTGTCAAAATTCAGGGAATACTGGGACCTTTACAATTACTATAGACGGAAAAATTGCTCCTTGTAACTCCCTCTAGAGAAACTGGAGAATCAAGCAGAATTTCTTTCTATTTTGTGATCTTGGTTACACTGCAATTTTATTTTGGCCCAACTACTAATGTTTGAGATTCATTACTCAGGCTCACATTAGAGGGTGAAATTGCCCAAAGGGACAAATTAATAACATAAACGATGAAGAATATTTTAAGTGGGATACACATCACGAAGAGATTAAGTAATTCAAAATGTATCTATTGTGGATTGTGATTTATGAAAATGCCAGATAAAGTAGTCATTGATTAAATTCATATCTGTGTTAGTGTTTAAGTTAATGAGGAAATTAATTTTCAAGTTTGGAGGCCAAGTTATTAAAGAGATAGTTCATTCCAGAGTTAGTATCCACTATCATCACCACAAAGGCAGTAATGTTGACAGGTAAATTTCATTATATTAATATCACAGTGCCTCTGGTTTCTCGTAACAGAGAAAGAGCCCGCTGCAACACAGTACCATTTATTAGTAAACACATATTGCACCCTTGACATTTTTTGAAGTAGAGGGAGCACATACAACAGATACATAATATGAACAGTACAATATTATAGAACGGTAAGATTTCTATTAAATTTAGACATTTCATTATATAACAAATATGGGTTTCTTATAGTATGTATTGTGTTTAATTTAAAATAGCTGTTTTAATGTAGGTAAATTTATTGTATTTTAAATAATTCATTAATCACAGTTTCGATATGCCATTTTATTGCATGCATTTATTCTATGATGTTATGCACACATCATTACAACTGAGTTCACAACCAGTGATAGGACAGAGTTTGGATTCATATACCCAAAGTATGACATATTTAAAACAGGAAAAAGCTAGTAACATAATTTGTTAAACAAATAAAAGACACAAAAAATGATCAATAGTGCAGGCAAAAAGTACTGTATAACAACATGCAAATGGAGTCTCATCAAACCCCCAAGCAAACACATAATCCAAAATCATAATGTAAAAAGTGACAAGAACAGAATTAAATAAAAGAGAAAGAAACAGTACACACTTGATTATGACAGACAATTGCATATACAGCATTTAAATTTGTCAGGTAGCAGTAAGTGGATGATGTGACCCAACATAAACAGCGAATGTCAGCTCAGAAGTGAGTAATAGGAATATTCAATGGTTCTAGGATACGGAAAAAGAAATGTGAACAACTCTATCTTTAATATATTAATACACTGAATATATGTAACAGTTATAGTAATATTTTGAAAATGTAAACATTATAAACATATTCTGTACCGCCTTTAGTGAATATGACTGATGATGTGCTTTATTTAACTGTATGCTGGAATTCATGTTTTTGTTAAACAAGAATCTCAGTGTTTGCTATAGCATTGCTTTTTACTGTAGATTCCAGAATATAAGCCGGAATATAAAACGAAAATTTCGTCCTAGATTTTTAGCTTGGAGTTTGGGGGTCGGCTTATACAATGAGTATCGTTTCAGATTCAAGATTTCCAGCGCAATGCCGGTTTTGCCGATGAATACGGAAGTAATTAATGATGAAACCACAGCGCTATCTTTCAGATGAAGAAGTAACTTTGCATGCCGGTACTTTAAATTAAATAAAGAATTTATTCAAAAAAGTGTTTTAGTTGTTGATTTTATTAGTAAAATTTATAATAAAAGGAATAGAATGCCTTTTATTGTCACTATACACATGTACAATGAGATTAAAAGCAGCTCCTTCAGTGCAGACATATGTGTAGAACACAACAAGTAAATAAACAAATAAACAAATGGTGCGAAAAGATGCAAAGAAGTTGCAAAAAAAAAGTTCTGTATAGGGCTTGTATAGTTGTTTCTTTAGCCTTAGCATAACGCCGGATCTGCGGCCCCGCTTCTGCTTCCTTTCTCTCCTTCGTCTGCGTCGTCTGCTAGACCCGACAACAATCCACGGAGAGCCCACTGGTCTTGCTATGTTGTCTGGGATGTTGTGCGTGTGATGAAAAACACTCGAAACAGATGTCTGGCTCTGGACACCGATGTCTATAAGGTTCTGACGGGTGTAGCGGATGTTCGCCGAACCGATCATGCACAAACAAGCAAAAAAAAAAAAAAGTACAAAAACAACAAAAAAGTGCACTGAAAAGGAGAGCC
The DNA here is from genome assembly GCA_026402145.1 of Polypterus bichir lapradei. Lineage (NCBI taxonomy): Eukaryota > Metazoa > Chordata > Cladistia > Polypteriformes > Polypteridae > Polypterus > Polypterus bichir. Next base: position 13,343,929 of record JANRMT010062824.1, on the reverse strand, counting down.
CTGAGCCGCTGCGACCATGCACACCGCCATGCTCCTAGCTTAATCTAGCCTACTTCTGGTAGGCTAGGCACTTTTTATAACTTTTTGGTTAGTACATTAGAAAAATTATCGGTGTTTTGGTAAATTATGCACATTATACAACCCTTTTTTATTATGAAAAGGTTAAGTAAGTGTTGCAGTGGGAGGTTCGGAACGCATTATGATTATTTCTTATGGGGAAAATAGTCTTGACTTACAACCAACTTGAGTTACAACCAGCCCTCGTGAACGAGTTAAGTTCATAAGTCAAGGGTCCACTGTATTGTGTATTTAAGTTAATCAAATTTATAAAGAGTCTCCGGAAATCCACCCGCCGATGTACCGTATTTGCGTATATAGTTTCAACACAAAGGTTTCATTTTACCAAACTTCTCCGCAATCACTTCCTGGTTTCCATCAAAAATGCCGGCAGTCTCAAATTCTCGCTGATAAACATGATATATATACCTGAAGATACACTTTTAAGGAAATTTAGAAAATTTTGCTTGGAGAAGGGGGTCGGCTTAAATACCGGTCATCGGCAAATACATGTAATTTAGTAGGTATAAAAGGGGGTTGGCTTATATACCGAGTCGGCTTATATTCCGGGATCTACAGTATGTAAAAAAAGGCGTGCAACTACAAAAATAGTAGTCAACTACCTAATGTAACATTGGTTCAGGAACACATTTTAGAGGGAAGTCCAAACCACAAGTTCAGAAATTACTTGACTTCTGAATTCTTAAAAAGAGACTGAGATATTTAAAAATTAAACACATAAACATCACAGCCATGTTTTTTATTGTCTGAAAAACCTCAAAGGTATATTTTCAATCCTATTAGAAAGAACAGGTTAAGAAATATTTTAAGTCTGTCTAGGACATTCGATTTTGGCTTAAAGAAGTGCACTGTAAAAGAGGCAAACTAAATAGTAAAGTGATTTCACTACACTCACCAGTATGTCTTGCATCACTACAAATGAATGTACAGCCCTTAATTCATAGCATAACTGTTCAACCTGGAAGCTCCCCACTTTCAATTCTTTTCAGTAGTATACACATACATTATCGTGTTATGACTAGCACTATCTTTACCATTGTAAACCTTTTTCAAAATACATTTTTTCATCATAATTTAGAGAAAAGCCAAGCAAAATGACACCTTTTATTGGCTAACTAAAAGAATTACAATATACAAGCTTTCGAGGCAACTCAGGCCCCTTCTTCAGACAAGATGTAATACAGAAACTGGAGTTCCCTGTGTTTATATACACTCTAGGGCAAGAAACAAAATTGGTAAATCTTTAAATGAGAAAGCTTAAATGTAAAAAATAAATAGATTCATTAAGGCTAGGGTTAATTTAACAAGAGAGAGAAGAACAATGTATGGTCAAGATCTTTAGATAAGATAACTGTCCAAAAAAGCCTTTTGAAGTTTCTAATGAGTTTTTCAAAACAATGTGGGTCTGTAGTCAGGTTGTCAATGTCATTCTGAGAGATGTAAACAATCTTCATATCTGGCTATAAAACTCTTGTCTTTATTCAAGCCATGTTGTAATGTATTAAATTTTAACATGAGTGTAACTTCCCATTCTTTTCTCTCTTGCTGTGTTTTGAAGTTGTCCATAACCACTGTGACTTTAAAGTCCCTCTCACAGTGTCAATGGCTGTTGAAGTGGGCCGCTACAGGAATATCTGTGTTGCCACGTTTAATGCCGAACCTGTGTAAATTCATTCTCTGGCGGAGTGTTTGTCCAGTTTCTCCCACATAGAGTGCAGTGTCAGGACATTTCATGCAGAGAATTAGGTAGACCCCATTAGATGATTTGCAGGAAAATGATCCCTTTATGTGAGGTTCAAGTCGGCAGTGTGGTATAACTATATGGTCTGTATTGTAAATGTGGGCACACGTTTTACATCTTTTCTGTAGGCAGGGAGATGTGCCATTTCCTGTTAGTTCATTTAGGGAGCTTCAGACAATTAGTTGCTGAAGGTTTGGTGGTTGTATGTATGCCAAGAGGAGAGGTTCAGGAAATACATTTCTCAGTGTTTGGTCATTTTTTAGCATTGGCTGAAGTTCTTTTATAATTTCTCGAAGTGTTTCAAGCTGTGGGTTGTAGGTGACAACAAGGGGGGTGCGGTTCTTGTTGTCTTTGTTTTTATATTCCAGAAGGTTGTCTCTGGGTATGGCAGTAGCTCTTCTTATTTGAGTATCTGTTGTTTTGGGGGTATAACCTTGTCTGATGAAATCTTGTCTGAGCTCCTGCAGTTGTTGATCCTGGTCTGTCGGGTCTGAGCAAATACGATTGTACCGTATTGCTTAGCTGAAAATAATGGAGCGCCTTATATGCTTGGGGTGGAAGCTATCACTTCTTACATAGGTCTGTCTGTCTGTTGGTTTGTAAAAAACAGAAGTTACAAGGGTGTTGTCTTTCAGTTGAATGGTGGTGTTATGGAAGCTGACTTCTGTTTTTGAGTAATTCAGCTTCAGCTTTATGTTGGGGTGAAAAGAATTATATTCATTATGAAAATGGAGGAGGTCCTTCTCACTGGCAGTCCAGATTATGAAGATGTCATCTATGTAACGGAGATACAACATTGGTTTTAAGATGCACATTGACATGAAATCTTCCTCCAATTTTGCCATAAATAGGTTTGCATAGTGAGGTGTAAACCGACAGCCCTTTGCAGTCCCCATTTGTTGCAAGTAGCAATCTTGTCCAAAAGAGAATAGTTTATGTGTCAGAGTGAATTTTATCATTTCTATTACTGACTTTGTAGGTAAATCATGTTGTCTGAGGTACATTTCACATGCCAATATACCTTCATCATGGGGGTAATTTAGAAACATGATTAAGACAAGTAACATTAGTGCCGCTTATTGTCATATGCACTCTGACAAAATTCATTACCAAAATGAGATACTTCTATTTTGTAAATGCTCCTGGTACTCCATATGATTTTGTACTGTCCACCTGGGAAGGTATTTGGGAAAACCCACTATCTGGTCCCTCATCTCAGAATCTCTTTCCTTAGTCCTCTCTATTAAAACTCCTTTCTCGCATCCATATTTTCTTCCTCTTGGACCTCCCTCCTCTCTTGCCTTCATACAACAGCAATTTCTCTCCTCATGCACTAATGCAGCCAGGTGGGAGACTGGAACCAATCCTATCAGCACTGAGTTAAGAGAGAAGCCAACCCTGTAAAATGCTAGCATCCACTGCAAGACTAAATGACTTTAATGCTTTTCAGTAACAGCAGTTTCACCACTCCCACCTCTCACAGCCAGAATGTATCTGTTTATGATACATGATTCTGACATAACTGCATCTTTTCACACAGAAGCCTTTCCTTGTTAAAAATGGGAAAGACAATGCTGAATTTATGGTAAGCCGTAGCTCACCCACAGATAAATGTGAATTTAGTAGTCGCCTCAAATGAAAATGTGTTTTGTTTTGTTTCATCACTGCATATAATTGTTTTTGGTAAACTCATTTATTTCATTACAGAAAACTGTTGTATAATAAAAATCTGAATGGAATTGTATATCCCAAGGGTTTGTCAAGACAACACTCTAAATACTTCAATGGATTTTGTGGGACACAACAACACACCTCTTTTTTAACTATTATGTTTTACTATAAGCTGTCTTTCAACTATGTTCTTTCTCTGCCTTAGCAACTTCCAATAAAGTTGGTTAAATGTCCATTGTACTTATTGATGTGACAATTAATACATATGATGAGATTTTTATACCATTGTTAACATGTCTGATACTATGTACAATAATGCAAATACTAGCAGAATTGCAACAGTGGAACAGATTAAATTATGTGAAGTAGGCAAAAATAAGGAAGAAAATAAACAACATGTTACAACTTAAAGAAAACAATAACCTTGTCAAAAGTAGATATTATAGAAAATGGCGACTAACGTTGATTTTAGGCATGTAAATTTAAGAGAAATATTTTGAATAAATATGTCTTAAAATGTTTAGAAATGCTTTAATTACGCAATGTAGCTTTTGCAGATTTCTTTCCAAAGAATGTTAAGAATGTGTCAGTAAATTGGAAGCAAGAATAATAATGGTATAAAAGATAGCAGAAAAAATAAATTTCACTTTCCAGGTCAAAAAAGCGTTTCATACAGAGTTTTGACAGTTTTGTTAGTCGGCAAATGATATTGAAAGAACAAGCGCTTACATATTTACGTGTGCGTGCGAGTAGTGCGCAAAATGTGCCATAAACAAATTCTAGGTTAGTGACCACTATCATTTTAAATACCTGTAGTAGGAAAAAGGATTGTTTCCCCAGTAGTATCATACTTTAAAATTAACAGAGCAGAGCTCCGTTGCTGCGAGAGTCTGCAAGTGGTCAGTGTGTCCGGGGTCTGAGAGAAGAGCAGCAAATCTGCACGGAGAAAGACAGACAGAAAATATAAAGATTTTAGTGAGTTTCTAGAAACTATTACAGGCATACAAAAATAAATCATTTTAAATTTTGTCTTTGCTTTCAGTAGAAAAATCAATACAAAGAAAATTTGTTATTTGACTATAGAAATTCTTTTTTGTGAAGGAACCTAAACTGCATTGAAGTGTTTTCACAGTTTAAAACATAAAAAGCTAATCTTGTTTAACAGAAATAATTAACATAAGTAATTTAATTAAATATTACATACAACTTTTGAAAGTGAAAACTAATTTCATGAAATAGATAGAACAGACAGAACTTTATTTGTCACTGGGGGAAATTTGGCAATTTAAATACACATTCCAGGTATGATGCATACAGGGTGGTCCAGATCTAATTATGCAGATCCAGATCGTCTGGATGACTTTGATTTATGCGGGGACGATTCCAGTTCGGCGCAAAGACAGTTCTTCATGTTGTCAGTTCGCACACTTCTTGATGGTCCAGGATTTTTTGGGTGATTTTCTATGTATAAACTTAATACATTATAGCGTAATGAAAATTGCATAATTAGATCTGGACCACCCTATACTTTCCACTGACAGTAAGCAAAATTCATTTTGATTACCGTACATATGCTTTTATATTAATTATTCAATGAATATGTATTTTACGTCATTTTATGGTCAGTACCATCAAAAGGTGTTATCAGAATGTGCTTCAAAAGTGATTTGTTTGAAGATAATCAAAACTTTTTCCTGGAAAGAGATAATGTTATTTGCCCTTATCCAGAACATGTGATGCTGTCCATAATGTTTCCTATTCATATATGCGTCTATATACTATGTAAAATGACATACTGTAAGAAAATGTATAGGATAATGTAATTGGATCTATTCAGTTATCCATTCTTTTGTACCCTCTTAAACATTTGTGAAGTGCATTATTATCATAAATGACTGAATGACTCTAAAGCACTAAAAAAACAGAAATAGATAATAATAGATAATAAAAAGAACAGAGAAAGAGAAACAGAGAAAGAGAGAGAGAAAAGAACAAAGGATTGTGCAGTGATTGCTGGGGATTGTGCACTGTTTGCTATAAAAGATGAAGAAAATAAAAATGTGTGTGCTTGCACTCATGTGGTCTGCCTGTCTGTGTCAGGATTAACTTCCACAATATATATACATAGTTACAGATATATGAATGTTAAATTGATAGTATGACTTGAATATTTCGTACATCTGGTTTCTATTTTGCTAAAAATACTGTTTGATATGATGAAACAATAAACCAAAAGCTTTACGTACTGTACTGTGTGTTATAATGGTGTTGGTCTTGTGTAAAAGAGGTGAGGAATTACTTTTTAACTTGTGGAAGGTATATGACGTCTGCCTGTGTTTGTAGCGTGTATTCTTTAATTCGACTTCTGTTTGTAAAGGGAGGGGTACAAGGACAGAGGAAAGAACTCTGTAGAACAGGACACAAACAACAAAATTGTTAATGTTATAAATGCGATTTACGTTATAGCAAATACCAAAGTAACGAAACATTCAGAGTAACGGATAATTTGTGTTGGTCCTGCACAAACATTCATACAATATCATGTGAAAACAGATTTCATTTTAATGAAATGTAAATTTCAATATAACAAATGATTTTTCAATTGAAAATGGCCACTGAAGATAATAATGAGATGCAAAAAATACTTGATGGTGTGCCTAAACTTTTGCCGAGTCTTGGGAAACATGCAACGAGATGTCTCTTTATTTTAGACCAAAAGAAAGTGACAGTCTGTTGTGAAATTTCTGGTCTCAGGCAGTCTCTGTAAGTGTAGGTGAGACATCATATACATGGTGGAATTCTGAGTAAGTACTCCACCAAGCATCCACGTGGGTTGTTGTATCGTGTGCGGATACTGTACTGTTCGAGTCTCATAGCGTTTTTCAAGGTTTTCTTTGCGATGAGCAAAAAAAAAAAAGTGAGAAACAGCATCAGTTAACAATGAAAGAAAAAAAATAACAATCTTGGAAAAAGTTGATTCTGGAATGAAGAAAATGGACATGGCGAAAGCATTCGGAATCACGTTTTCAACGCTGTCAATAATTTTGAAGGATTGAAGAAAGAAGACAAAGTTAAAGTTTGGGTATTGGGACCTGAACAAAAAACATTAGAAGCATTTTTATATTTCTATTAAAAAAAATAAAATCTCATTTTCATTCTGTATCTATACGTGTATTTCTATTAAAAAAGTTACATCTAACATCTCCTTTTTACATAAAACATTTTTTGCAGTTTTTTTATACAGGTATTGATAAGTTTGGGTCATAGAGTTAGTTGCAGGAGAGACAGGAAGGTGAGTCTAGGTTGGACGTTAAATGTTCTAAACATTGTGAGACAAGCAAGTTACGTGGAAAAGACACAGCATAGCAGCTACAGAGCTGTCCTTCAGCCTCCGCTGTTAAAGATGGTGAATCGTCAGTGACCCCTGTCACAATAGTACGCGTATTTTCCTTATATTCGTTATGATGAAATTTCCATTACAATGAAATATTTTTATGGTCCTATCAATTTCGTTACAATGGGATTCCACCTGTATTCATAAACATAGATACAAGTACAAGTAATAGTTGATGTTACTAAAATAGGCCTAGTCTTGTCTTTTATGATAGAATTCTACTCCATCTAGATTTTGTTGTTTTAGTTCTGAGAAAAATGATGAAGTAATGGCATATAGTAAGAACTGTATTTTGTGGTCTAAGGTATAATTCTTTATTTAGATATTTTTGTTTAATTGTTTTACTTTAATCATGTTTCAGCTAAATAAATGATGTAATCCATCTGGTTCCTTAAACCACTTAGTTCACTTAGCCTCTGTCCTCACTCCCATAACTCAGCACTGAAAAAAGCCAGAACGAAAATGTCTGTATATACTTAGTTTATTCCAGACGTAAAATGCAAGAAAACAACAACAACAACAACAAAAACAAACATAAAAAAATAAAAGTCCCTAATCTAGTGTACAAAATGTAAGGTCTCCATGTGTCTGGTGGTAAACAGAAATTGTTTTAAGGTCTGACATGAGAAATAAAATTGAAATCAATTATTTGGATGAGTACATAATTTTATGTATATAGTTATAGATTTTTGTACTTGATGCTTCAGAGTGATATATAGTGTATGCTTGTGTGTGTGTGTATATATTGTGAATGGCACTATATAGCGCCTGACCCGACACAGATTGGACACGGGAGGCACGTGTAAAATAAAAGGACTTTTATTTCTCTTCAGCTGGAGGGCACGTCTTCCCCGTAATCCCCCCAGCCACAACACAGTCCCAAGCACGAGTAACCACCAGGACAGCACAATCACTTTTCTCTTCCTTGGCACCACCACTCCTCCCTAGCAACCTTGTCCTCCTCCGACTCTGGCCAAGGAGTGGTGGTTGCTGGCTCCCTTTTATAGGTCACCTGGAAGTGCTCCAGGTGTTTGATCAGCAAGATCCGGCGGCACTTCCAGGTGTGATGAATCTATTGCCCACACGGGCCCAGGAGTCCCAAACACAGCACCCCCTGGCGGTACCTGCGGGACCCAACAGGGCTGCCCCCAACTCCAATTCCCAGGGAGCCCTGTGGGAAACCGAGGCACTACACCAGCGCTGGGGGGAGGCCATCTAGCATCCAGGCGGAGGTATTGCACTGTCCAGGGCTGCTTCCCCTGAAAACAGTGTACAGGGGCGTCCCGGCTGGGCATGAACGCCAGGCGCCTATCACAATATATATATGCAATATATGCATACTGTATAGACACACACACATATAGACAAATGTTTTTTAAATAAAAAAATATAACTGCTACTGCAATACTAGTTTTGGGGGATTATTTACGTTCAAGAGACTTATTCCAAACAGGGGGACACCTTGTGCCAAACAAAGTAACTTTTGTTTATGGGATAATGTTATACACTATGGGATATGATATCTAAAATTCATCCAATGATAGCTGACAGATTGGGGCACATAAGAAACTTGAATCCTGGGCTGTGCATCATTAAATGTCTTGGTTATGTACTGTAAACCACAGTTTTGTTGAGAGAAATCACTGAAGTACCAATTTTTTTGTTTTTAATTAGTTGCTATTGGTGTAAACAAAGGCTTTAAATCAGGGGTCTCCAACCTTTATTCCCTGAGAGCTACTTTTACAAAATGAAAGTGGCTGAGAGCTCTTCCTGTTTTCTAACGTTTATTCTCATAGCATATTTCAACCCAAAAAGCTTGTTTTGCCTGAACATTTACAAAATGTTGATATCCATAACTCACATTTTGCATTAAAACTTCACAAAAAATATTGAGTTCACCTGCAAGTGCATTTTGTGTATCTGTAAGCATTTTCTAGTGTATCTCACACAATTGAATTAAAACATGAATGCTGTAACAATGCAATTACAAATACACAGATATTACATATTCATTTGTCATTTTGTTACATGTCACTATTTCACTTCACAAAAGTATTCACATGTCCAGTTGCATGTATGATGTGTTTTTTAGTTAGTCAGATGACTGACACTGCATGGAGTCAACAAGAGAGGTGTATGGTGGAGTGTAGACACTTAGGTTCACTCTTACAGAGTCATTTAAATGTTCATCTGTCAGTCTTGTTCTGAACTTTCATTTCATAACATTCATGTCAGACTCACAGAGGTATGGAGACCCAAACAAAGCAGACATTTTCAGAGCTGCTTGGTGAAGATTCTTATGGTTATCTGGTTCTACTAAGCTCCAGAAATGCTGAGAATGCTGTTGAGACTTTAACTGCACATTATTTTAAAGGTTTACTAATATATATTTAAATACAATGTCTCTCTGTCTGTCTGTCTGTCTGTATGTCTGTTCGCTTTTCATGAGAGAACTACTTAACGGATTTAGATTGGGTTTTTTTTCTTTAATCTGTTTGAAAATTCCAGTTGATTTTGCGACATCTTTCATTTTGCTATGTATCATAGTTCGCTTGCGGTACCAATTTATTTGTGTGAATCTGAGTGAGACGCAGTGGGCAGAGGGACGGGGCCCTCCTCACTCATGCTGCAGCCTTGGGATGTGTACCTTACCCTCGCTTAGTTAGCGAATGAAAGAACTACTTAAAGAATTTAGATCGGGTTTATTTTTTATAATTTGCTTGAGCATTCTGGTTGATTTTGCGACGTCCCTCATCGTGCTAAGAATCAGAGTTCGCTGGTGGTACGGATTTATTTGTGCGATTCCCAGAGACACGCCGTGGCCCGAGGAAAGGGGCCTTCCTCACTTGCGCCCCAGCTTTGAGGCGTGTTCCTTAACTCTGCTGAGCTAGCTAATGAGAGAGCAATTGAATTCACCTTTGTTTGATATTTAAAATAAGGTGTTACTTAGGTCTTGATGAGTTTGAGTCCGGATATTCTCTTAAGTGCATGCCACATTGAAAAAATAGATTGCAAATGAGATTGTGGATTGTGATTTTATGTTAATTTGACTAATCAAGTTTTCATAATAATATAATATAATATAATAATGTGAAGTGTTGTACTTGCTACTATTCATTCATTTGCAACTCCTTTATTACATCAACACAGTAATAACCATTTCCTTTTTGGTATATAATTTAGGCACAATAATGCCAAGCACCCCTTAGTGCATAAGGGATTCATTGAAATTTTAATATACTATATGTATATAGTCAAACATGTAAGGCTGGTAAGTGCCTTATGGGGTCTTGTTTAATAGTGCTCAGGGGAAGAATAAAGGTGATGGACAGTCCCTAACCTTACAAAAATCTTAAGCAAACATGTCCAAAAACAGAGTCCAATACACAACACCTTAAGAAGTAGCAGGAATCAAAACTAGTAAATTCAAAAACAACACAAGAATCACAAGTCAAATCAGGAATCACAAAGTAACAAAGTTGAAGCTGAAGTAACAACTTCAGCTACTTCTTATAACTATTTGTTGTGTCATTACCCCAGTTGCATACTTAGATGGTCATGCCTCCTAGGGCTATACATACAGGAGTCAGGGCAAATAATAAAAACAAACCAAACAAATAATTAACAGACAGAATGAAAACAAAGAAAAGAATTAACAACATAATGCACAGAATAATACTTGAAAAGAAACTAAAAGATTACATAAACAAAAAATAGTGAAAGCCACTGCAACATCCCAATCTGAAACATAATTTAACAAAACTTGTCAATCCTATTCATATTATTTATCCAAAATAACATCAAGTTGAGTGTTGAAGGTCCCCAAAGCACTTCTATCTACCACATCAATTGGTAAATTATTTCACGTCTCTATTTGAAACCTCTCTAATGTTTATGCTAAATCTGCCCTTAACAAGTTTCTATCCGTGTCCCTATTTTTTTTTGGAAAGAATGTATTTTAAAGTAAGAGCTTGGATCCAATATACCAAATTCCCTTTATAATTTTGAGCACATCAATCATATCACTTCTCGAGCTGTGTAACGTTTAACTCCTTCAGCCTTTCCTTATAGCTCATATCTCTCCTAGTCACTCTTTTGTTAGCTCTGCTATGTCCTTTTTATAATATTTTTTATAATTAGATACCAAAAAACTGCACACAACATGGGTTCTATAGTATAATATATGGCTTATGCATAACCTTCCTTGACTTGTTCTCTATACATTATGCTATACAACATAACACCCAATTTCTTCTCTACAGTCTGGATGTAGATAGAGAAGAGTCCATTATGACACCTAGGTCATTCTGACAAGATGCATGTTCAAGTTTTGAACCTCCCACTGTATATTCAAATGTAATATTTTTAATCTGTGTTATTTACGTTAAATTTAATCTGATACAAATCTGAATAAGCCCATATTCTGTCTAAGCTCCTCTAATGATTTGCCTGATTCTACATTATCTGCCATTCCACCTAGTATAGTACTATTTGCCAAATTAACCAGCTCGATCATTTAGGTAACAGCAGCAGCCCCAGAACTGAACCCTGGAAGTCACCACTTTTAACATCACCTAATTCTGCAAACATTCCTCATGTTATAACATTTCCACCTGATATTTAAGTTATTTTGTACTTATCTATGCAGTATGGGTGGAGTGGTGGCTCTGAGGCTAGGGATCTTATGTTTTTTTTTTTGCTTCCTGTTAAAATTCTAGCACATTGACAAAACAAGATCCCCTGTCTAAACATATGATTTCTGTTATCGCCATCAGATGTTTAGTATCTTACTTAGTAATTGCTTCCGCTAATTTACCTGTGATGCACGTTAAAGGATGAGTTTTGGATTTTTCAAGTTGAAGTCATTTCTTTATAATCATAGTGTATATTATTTTGCCTCCTGAAATTGTGTTCTAAAGTGAAGTATTTTTCACACATTTTTAAAAAATACATAGGTTTTGCTTTTTAAAATGGGCTCAAGTGGTGCTAGTCCGAACAAGAAAACAAAAGACTTGAAGTGATTCCAAGGTTCTGATTTAAGAAAATGCACCTTCTGCATTTCTGAGAGATGGTTGTGACAAAAAAAAAAACTGGAAGTAGTAATTTTTATGACAGATTCTTGGTATTGTGTTTCTTGAAGTAAGGATACATTTTCTGTTCACTTGTCTGCTCGCAATGGATGTTGTGGGTGAAGATTTTACATTTTCCACTAATAACCTGCACATAAAGTGTGCTGAGTGTCTGATATAGTGGCAAAGTCATCAGATATGCATTTGCTGTCACACTGTTGCAACTATGTGGTTCAGAACATGCCCGAGTGCTGGTGGCACAACCATACACAAATCACATTTTTATCTTAAGCCATGCATATTTAAATCATTATGTTTTATATGAAATACATTCTGAATCACATTCGGACACAGAAGTTTGATGGCTGATGTGCATTTAAATCACGTTTTTTCTTAAACAACACTTCATGTATAGATAAGTTACCCTTGGCATCAGTCCTCCTGTAATGAGCTCAAGAGTTCCCAGGCATGTAAGTCCTAAAAATGTTTAAAAATGCCCATTAGAGAGGGATATTGCCATCTAATCCCAGCTAGTAACAATGGCAAACACATAATCTTTATAGAATAGAAAGATTTGTTTTTCAAAATTTACTTTGTAACAAAAAGTAAACTATGTGGAGCACAAAAAGGCAAAAGGTGTTGCCTGACACAATAAAAGCAAACTAAAGCAAACCAAGTCCCAATACAAAATCCAAGGCAAAGTCAAAAAACATAGCACATTATCAAAATATTCACAAAATCACAAAGCAAAGAAGAATCACAGTGATCACTCACCACTCCCAAGCACATTCAAATGAACTGCCACAAACTATGCGTTTCCCCATCTTACAGTTGAGGGCAGTCCCTTGTGGTGATGGGTAGGTGGCTCCACCTCCTGGGGAACCATTTTCAAAACAGAAGGCACATAATACAAACACGTGTAATAAAGCAAATAATAAACAAAAGTAACACTAACACAAATCAAAGACCCAACAATAAACAAAAAGACATAAAAAAGAATTTAAACTCCAGCCAGAGGAGGAATCCTGGCTAAAATATAACACCACCCAGCTAAATAAGCTTTTAAATGTGGAGAAAGTCAAGGAGCAGTGGAACAGGTTTAAAAATGTTTTACATGTAATGCAGGACAGATACATACCTAAATTTGGAATTAATAGGAAACTAAAAAAAACTCCATGGTGGATTAATAAAGATTTAAAAAAGAAGTTGCAAAGGAAAAAACTGCTGTATAAGGCACATAAGACTAATGACTGCAAAGTGAATCGTAGCGCGTATGAGAACATGAGGGTAACCATTAAGAAGGATGTCAGGGAGGCTAAAAGACAGTTGGAGAGGAATATAGCAGATAAGGCGAAAGACGACCCCAAGAGATTCTTTCAGTATTTTAGTAGAAAAAGAACAGTTAAGGAGGAGGTCAAGTTCATTAGGAATAGTAAAGGGGAATTAAAAGATACAGACAATGAAATAGCAGATGCCCTAAACTTACATTTTTCTGAGGTGTTTACAAGTGAGCAAGTGGATAACCTCCCAGAGGTAAATGCAACTACTAAGGAGGTACTGAGGGATTTGGAAATTGTAGAGGGAGAAGTGCTGCTCAGATTAAATAAGATGAAATCAAACAAATCACCAGGCCCAGATAATATTTATCCTTGTGTTCTTAAGGAGGCTAGTGAGTACATATATAAACCCTTGACACATATTTTTAGGAAGTCACTGAGCACTGGAGAGATTCCGAAGGACTGGAAAATGGCAAATATCATCCCATTATATAAAAAGGGTGACAGGGCAGATCCAAGCAACTATAGGCCAGTAAGCTTAACATGCATCACAGGAAAATTAATGGAAGGAATTATTAAGGATAAGATTGAGCAACACATGGCAAGGACAGGAGTTATTAGGAACAGTCAGCATGGGTTCAGAAGAGGGAGGTCGTGTTTTACTAACATGTTGGAATTCTATGAGGTTGCAACAAAAGCATACGATCAAAGTGGAGCTTATGATATTATTTATCTGGACTTTCAGAAAGCATTTGATAAGGTGCCACATGAGAGGTTGGGCATCAAGTTAAAAGAAGTGGGAGTTCAGGGTGATGTTTTTAGATGGGTGCAGAATTGGCTCAGACACAGGAAGCAGAGGGTGATGGTGTGAGGAACCTCATCAGAACTGGCCAATGTTAAGAGTGGTGTTCCACAGGGGGCAGTGCTAGGGCCGCTGCTATTTTTAATATATATAAGTGATTTAGATAGGAATATAAGTAACAAGCTGGTTAAGTTTGCAGATGATACCAAGATAAGTGGATTAGCAGATAATTTGGTATCCGTTATATCATTACAGAAGGACTTGGATAGCATACAGGCTTGGGCAGATTTGTGGCAGATGAAATTTAATGTCAGTAAATGTAAAGTATTACACATAGGAAGTAAAAATATTAGGTTTGAATACACAATGGGCGGTCAGAAAATCGAGAGTACACCTTATGAGAAGGATTTAGGAGCCATAGTGGACTCTAAGCTATCAACTTCCCAACAGTGTTCAGAAGCCATTAAGAAGGCTAACAGAATGTTAGGTTATATAGCATGATCTGTGGAGTACAAGTCCAAGGAGGTTATGCTCAACCTTTATAATGCACTGGTGAGGCCTCATCTTGAGTACTGTGTGCAGTTTTGGTCTCCAGGCTACAAAAAGGACATAGCAGCACTAGAAAAGGTCCAGAGAAGAGCGACTAGGCTGATTCCAGGGCTACAGGGGTTGAATTATGAGGAAAGATTAAAAGAGCTGAGCCTTTACAGTTTAAGCAAAAGAAGATTATGAAGTGACATGATTGAAGTGTTTAAAATTATGAAGGGAATTAGTACAGTGGATCGAGACTTGTATTTTAAATTGATGTCATCAAGAACATGGAGACACAGTTGGAAACTTGTTAAGGGTAAATTTTGCACAAACATTAGGGAATTTTTCTTTACACAAAGAACGATAGACACTTGGAATAAGCTACCAAGTAGTGTGGTAGACAGTAAGACGTTAGGGACTTTCAAAACTCGACTTGATGTTTTCTTGGAGGAAACAAGTGGATAGGACTGGCGAGCTTGTTGGGCTGAATGGCCTGTTCTCGTCTAGAGTGTTCTAATGTTCTAATGTTATAAAATGTTGATGCAATTTCAAGTGTGTCAGCATCAAAAATAGAAAAATGATTATTTATTGCCACCTTTTTGTATTGAAGGCGGCACAAAACATTATTGGCACCCAGCTGCCTTCTATTCAGGACATATACAAGACTTGATGTCTTAGAAAGGACAATGTTTTTGAGGGAATACAGTTAAATAGTAAGATTCATTTTTTTTTCTTAATAGACATTTGCCTAAGTCCATTAAGCAAGGTAGTTCCGAGCTGTGATTCTTAGCTATTTTAAATCAACTTTGAAATATTTTTAAAAAATCATTGTAGCATTAAAGAACAGTACTTCTTAATTCATAATAAAACTGTCCAAAGGATTTATACAACTCCTTTAAAACTGTGTTTAATCAGTTTAGCCCCAACCCAATTTGCAATTTATGCTCTCTTATAGAGTGCCTGGTTCCTTTTTCCATATGTTTTGGTCCTGCCCACCTGCAACGTCTTCATGGATTTCCATTTCTGCCTCTCTTTCACTTGTTTTGGATGTCTTTATTTCCTGTTCTCCACAGCTTTTTTACTTCCTGATTTTTCATAATACTCCTTTTTATCCTTCAAATAAGAAATTGATTTCAGTGAGTTCCTCAGCTGCTAACATCTTCCTGACATCTCACTGGAAAATGCAAGACAATGTCTACTAAAATCCATGAAGGAACTTATTTTACAACCATTTTTCTTTTAGAATTTTAAGAAAATTCAAATTCACATTCATATCTATTGTACATCCAATTTATCATCTAGAAAATGGAGTTGCACTTATTAAAAATGACCTATTTTGCTATAAGTGTGATGTACAGGGCTTTTTTCCATTTTTAGCCATCTCTGAATGGGGGTTATTGCTGGTGGGATGGGGACTTTATTCTCTTTTTAATATTGAACTTTTCATAACTGGTTGTCTTTTCTTTCATCTTTAAAAATAATAAAATTGTCTCCAGAAAAAAAAAAACAATGAAACTGCTGCTTGTGCTGTCTCATGTTAATATGGAATCAAGAGGCAATATTGTATCTAAGTATCCACAATAACCCTGCTGTTGATGTTTCCTTCAGTCCATGACTGAAATACGTTCAGCGCTGATAGTTTTTCAGACTTGTCTAAGATCTTCTTCATCATGCACAGTGAAAGACAGAGTGACTATGCGAAATTTTTATAGTAGTTATTGTAATGTTGACTATAAAACAGAGATGGCATCTACAAATCAACATTCAATAATGTCAACAAAAGCCCTTGAATATGATTTTCTAAGTGAAAACTGCTGCTAGACAAAGTCACTTCCCTGGGTCCGAAAGGATGCTATAGAGGGAAATGAGCAGTGAGGTGAAGGGCACAGCTGGTCTCCTTTACAAAAATGGTTTGGTTTTTTTCCCCATAATGACATGGATATGCTGTTTTACAATATGCATGCAACCTCAAGATGCAGATAACACCCAATACTTGGTAACACTTTTAACAATAACTTATTCAGAAAGTCTTAAGGCTTTTGTTTACATGTATGGACTTGTGACTTTTTAAACCCGTTTTAATCCACGGCAACAGGCATTTTTTAAATTATAAAAAATGCTACAGTTTAGAACACATGTTCATGTTGCACAATAATTTCAACTTGAAAAATATCAAACCTTTCTTGTATATTTACTGGCCTATATTTACCTGGGTCAGCCCATTCACTTTCTTATATAAACATGAGATAAAATCTGACAACTTCAAATCTTAAATCAATTTCCCTTGTATGATTTTTGAAAAATAAGGTGAAGGAGTTTATACAGTGTATGTACTCATTTTAATACTCTTAGACAGATGTTATTTAGACCTGGTGATTTGTTT
Source organism: Polypterus bichir lapradei (assembly GCA_026402145.1). Lineage (NCBI taxonomy): Eukaryota > Metazoa > Chordata > Cladistia > Polypteriformes > Polypteridae > Polypterus > Polypterus bichir. The sequence goes on along the minus strand of JANRMT010062824.1, from coordinate 13,326,983 downwards.
GATTTCACACATTTTAATCTAAGTAGCACTTCTCTCCCTACAATTTCCAAACCATTAAATACCTCCATGACAGTCCCTGTACCTGCTGGGAGGTTACTATATTCTTCACATGGAAAAACATCAGAAAAATGCTAATTCTCAGCATTTGTTATTTCACTCTTCACTTTAGTCCAATCTTGCTGCTCCTAATACGCTTCTTCTGCCATGAGCATTCTTTTACTACTAAAATATTCATAGAATCGTTTTGCTTCATCTCTCACTTTTTTCACAATATTTCTATCTAACTGCCATTTAGCATATGTAATATTCTTTTTAACTTTTTGCCTCATACTGTAAAAAGTACCTCACTTAGTGGTGGAGCTATTTGCCTTGTATGTATAATATAACTATCTTTCCATCCATCCATTTTCCAACCCGTTGAATCCGAACACAGGGTCACGGGGGTCTGCTGGAGCCAATCCCAGCCAACACAGGGCGCAAGGCAGGAACCAATCCCAGGCAGGGCGCCAACCCACCGCAGGACACACACACCGGGGACAATTTAGAATTATCAATCCACCTAACCTGCATGTCTTTGGACTGTGGGAGGAAACCGGTGTACCCGGAGGAAACCCATGCAGACACGGGGAGAACATGCAAACTCCACGTAGGGAGAACCCGGGAAGCGAACCCGGGTCTCCTAACTGCGAGGCAGCAGCGCTACCATTGTACTATCTTTTGCTTAGCAAATTCTCTTTTTAGCTACTTATTAATCAACTGCACAGTTTTCTTTAATTTCGTACTGCCTCTAAATTTCTGGATGAACTTGCTCTGAAGTTGAAAATCTTATCCTAGTTTATGTTTTTTATTTTTTTTTAAATTTGTCATACCATTTTCTCAAGTTAACTTTTATAGGGCAAATTTTAACAGCTTTAGTTTTTGAATCTGCAGTGGGCTGGCGCCCTGCCTGGGGTTTCTTTCCTGCCTTGCGCCCTGTGTTGGCTGGGATTGGCTCCAGCAGACTCCCATGACCCTGTACTTAGGATATAGCGGGTTAGATAATGGATGGATAGTTTTTCAATACATGCCTTATTAAACAGTGAAGTATTACCCCCTCAATTATACCTAGATTATTGCAAAATACTAAATCTATAGTAACTGGAAGCAAGTTCAAATAAGATTGAGTTTTTGATCCACAAATCCAAAATTCAAAATGGTTAACGAAAATATTCCAGTGTGGGCAGCACAAACAGGAGTCAAATAAGACCGTTGTTAATAGTACATCAAAGAAGCTACGGTAGCAGATGATTGCCCCTCAGGTAACTGCAGCTCTAATTACCTCAGGTCTTTATTACTGTAAATTAATTAGAAACTACAGTAATCAATTAAATCAACAAAGACCAAGGGAATGGGAGGAAAAACATTAAATGTAAAGGGAACAAAGGCAAAGATACTAGGGAAATGACAAAACTACAATATGAATGAGACACTGCAGAAATCCCAATAATTACTTCTTCAAAGATGTAAAATAAAAGGATGTCTGCTATTACATAACTGCCACTTGTTTTACTACTTTGTAAACAGTTGTAGTTTTAGACCATGGAGTGAGCAAATACAGTAATTCTGAACTCATATTGGCATAGCTTGCTGTAAGATAAAAAATGCATTCCTTCCTCTTTATAAACACTATTCTACACAGCAAACTATTGCTAGTTCAGAACTCACTGAGAATCTGGTACCATTGTTTGTGATACTTTAGGGAAAAGATGCGCTAGTCAAATGATACCTTTAGTAGCTAACCACATGTTTCCTCCTTAAGCAAATAATAATAATAAAATTTTATATATATATATTTTTTATATATATATATATTATATATATAGCACCTTTCCCATGCCTGAGGCGCTTACTACACAGCATTCAATAAATACCACACACGATATCAAGAACTTGCATACTGAAGATTCATTTGCATCTTTTGAGAATCTTCATTACACCACATATACATATATTTATATATATATACTAGCAGAATACCCGCGCTTCGCAGCAGAGAAGTAGTGTGTTAAAGAAGGTATGAAAAAGAAAAGGAAAAATTTTAAAAATAACGTAACATGATTGTTAATGTAATTGTTTTGTCATTGATATGAGTGTTTTTCTCACATATTATATATATATATATATAT
>JANRMT010062824.1:13297902-13319818 GCA_026402145.1 Polypterus bichir lapradei | reverse complement strand
TTTACTTCATGTGCATGTTTCTAGAATCAGACTGTGAAAAACCAACCTTGCAATAAATGTTTTCCATTGCCCACCTTCCTTTGGCAAATGTTTTGGCTATGTTGTTTGCTTATATTTTAGAGGACTAAAGTTTTCTGTAACTTATTAAGCAGCTCAAGGGTGACAATAGACACTTATTCTTTAATCACATAGTTTAGAGCAATATTGGATGAACCACTATTAGTGTTGGAGCAATCTAATATGATAACTTTTAATGCAATAATAACTCACCATCTTGCATTTCTCGATTGAATAAATCCTAACCTACCTAGTTTATACTGTAAGAGGAAAGAGATATCTTCCAACACTTAAAATGAGAAAATCAAATTCACTGAAGCATTAACAAATATTTTTCATTATACAATATTTTGTCTTTACCATGTCCATTCTGAACTATCACTTTTTGAAGTAATCCCCAGCTATGTTTAAACTCTGAAAATAACTGTCTCTGGCTGCCTATTTTCTATACTGTTCAGTACATTTACCCTTCTTTTCCCCTTTTCCTTGTTTTTAATGTTACATTTCTGTTTCTCTTGGCGGGTAAAGGGGACATGATGATGGCCAATGTACAAATGGTACAGTATAAGTCATATATACTGTAATTGCATGGCTATAATTTAATACAAACTTTTTGGTAGCATTAATAACTAATATGCATTGACCAGAGAGATGGGAAATGTATTAGTCCATAGGGAGAAATTTGTCTTTTTAGAGAAGTTCAAGAATTAATTAAAACAATAAATAAAAATACATAAATATTATAACAAACAACTACAAGAATCACTAAAAGGTATACAGACTATTAAGTATCAGTGTTAATCAAAAAGTAAAGGCAACTGGAAAATTATGCAGTAGCCACAACGGACAGAAGCTGCTGAAATTCACCTAAAGATGTTGGCTTAGTTTGGAAGTGAAAACAACATGACTCAAAGAAAGTTTATGAATGGTTAGAAAAGTTTAAAACAAGAAGAGTAAGTGTAATTGCAGAAGCTACCTACATCAACATGGTGAATGCCTTTATCAGAGAGACCGATGAATTACATTGTCTGCTATTGTTGCACATTTGGATATCAGCAATGGATTTGTGCATGCTGTAGTGCATGATGAAAATTTGCACAAGATGGGAATGCAAACAGCTTACTAATCTGCACAAGCCAACATATTTTGGTGAATTTCAGGAGGTTTCACTTCGTCTGCCAAAGAAATCTCACTATGGTGGCTGATACTATCTTATAGCAGAGTGTCAATGTTTGTTTGACCATGGCTTCCACTAGACTAATGGCAGAGCACTGCAGTGTGCGTATTCGAATTACCCATAAGTCAACATGAACGTATTGTATTGCATCAGCTTCTATCCAGTGCGGTTGCCTCATAATTTTCAAATAGGGTTTACTTTTAGATTTACCCTTGTATTTTTTTGTAAAACACTGCTAATATCAAGATGATCAAAAATTACATTTTGCAGTTAAATACATGAATCAAGATTTATTATTTAAACTGGATCAACACCTTTGGCAGAAACTGCTAAAGCATACACATTCATGGAATAGAGAAAGTTAAGGGTAGCAGCTTAAGAAGTGAACATGCGAACACTACATTGAAGGACTTAGTTTAATAGATTCAAAGTTTAAGGAAAAGTGAAAAAAAACCTTTCAATATTCTTACTGTCAAGTCTCAATGAATAAAACTAATAAGTCACTTAATGTTGGGATATTGTAGTAGTTAAACTACTTAAGAAAAGATAACAATAATTCAGCATTAAAAAGGCTAAATAATGTATTATAGTCCTCAAAGTATATCATTCTCATAAACCAACAAATCTGTATAACTATCTTTATATTACTCTTTAGTAGAATACCAAACTGTAACCACATGAATGCCAAAGTAATTACGTAAAATAAAATCTGTAAATGCAGTTTAGCTGTGTCCAGTTCCAGGAATCACAATAGCCAAAGAAGCAAAATAGGGTCTCACTAGACTGGATGCTAGTCCTTTAGAGAATAACATACAGACACACTGACAAACACACATAAGCTTAGAGTTGCTTACTCAGTTGACACAGCGCTTTGGGTAGTGAAAGAAAACAGAAGAGTTCCATGGGTTGGACCATGCAAAACTCACTCAAAATAAAAACAGTTGCTATATAAAACTTGAATCATTAATATTGTCCTGAGCTGTAATTCGAGAAAGATCAACTGTACGCATGAGCAGCACTTGTTATGAAAGGCACTAGAAAAGGCTTGACATGTTAATATTCCTCCGAGCAGTTTTATGTTGTTAGATTAAAATAGGAATGTTGCCCTCTGTTGTTTGTATCCTTTGCATACTTTTTATTGCAAAGTACAATGAGAATTTCATCTTAAAAGACACTATAGAGTGGCCAATGGGGAATCAGAAGAATAAAAAAATCAAAACTTACTGAATACATCTACATTAAAGTCAGAATATACAGTATATGTTCTATTTTAGTCATACAAAGCAAAGATGGAAATTAATTTTTATTACACACTATTGTCTCTATCTGTTCTGTAGGAAGGATGTATGTTTTATGTTCACATCACCTTGCAATAGCGGAGTTTTCATATAAGCAACAGGCTATGTAAAGGATGCTTTTGGATGCACTGTGGATTAGAGTATCACAAATAATACTGAAGTAAAATATTTCTGTAGCTATTTAGAATTCAGTGGCCTTTCAATTAAAATGTTTAAGAAATACACACAACTAGATTGTGAAAATAAAAAAAATGTAATTAAAATATTTTCAATTCCTTTTTACTACTTTTAATATTTTTTAGTTATGGCTTACTGTGCTAAGATAGGAGCTGAGAGGCATGTACAGTATTTTCATTTTATTTAACTGTCACTTCACTGCCTAATCACTGAAATCAACACTAAAGGCATTTTTGTATAATATGTACTAGAAAACAAAGTATGACACAATACTGCTTTTTAGTTTTTGACTCTGTTAACTATAGTTATTGAGGGTATCTGTGAAACTATAGTACCTAATTTTAGGAGACAGCTGTCAAGCTACTTTCTGATGACAGAAATAACCATTTCTTTTATTAATCTGTAGAAATGCAGATTAAAAAATCTTTCCAAAACAACAAAGTTCTAATCAATTCTCATTGTGAATGTTAATTCACAAGAATGTATGTATAACACAACTGGTTTTTCAAGAAGAACACCACAGAACAGGATATGCTTCCCAACTTCATTTGAAAACCTAACATTTAAAATGAACAAAATTATATTTTGGCATTATTCATGTTGCAACTGAGCTTTGGATTAATAAGATGTACAGAGATAACTTTCTACACGTCTTTACATGAATTCTTGTTTGAAGTGGGAGTTTCTGTAATTCAGAGAAAAAAGTTTCCTGACATTTAAAAGCTGCCTCCATTTTGGAGACAAAAAATACCTTACCCTTTGGGGCTTGCTATAGACAAATAAAATTTCTAATATCCTTTCCAAAAATTCAAATTTTTTTTGTTCATTTTTTTGGTTGTCTAGTTGGTAATAAACTGGACTTTAAACTTCAAGCTTGCAGATTTAATCTTCACTTTCATCTACACCTACTACAACTGCTGTTTGACTTTGAGTACTGTAAGTCGCCATCTGTGTTCTTCAGATAAAAATACATAAAAACAGTATTATATTAAACTAAGGAATGAATTCCTGTCCTTACTGGACTGTTTTGACTTGGTGCAACATGTTAATTTTCGTAGCCACTCTGGTGGTCATATATTGGACCTGATCTGCACATCTGGCTTATCTGTCTGCAACACTTATAGCAGTGATTTGTGACTCTGTGATCATAAAGCAGTACTTTTCATGGCCTCATTACTTCTCCCACCACTTACTTGTAAACGTCAAATTTCTTTCAGGAACCTTAACAATATCTGTTCCACTATCCTTGTTGAATCCATTTCTGATCTTTTTCTGTCTTCCCCTATTCCATCAATGCTAGATAGTCTTGTTGACTACTATAACTCATCCATTCATTCAGCACTAGATAAAACAGTTCAATTAAAACATAAGGAAGTTTCCTTTAAGTATTCAGCTCCATAGTATAATTCAGAATTATGGTCTATGAAAGCAGCTGGCCAATGCCTTGAGAGAATGTCATGTAAAACTGGCCACACTGTGCAAATCCAGGCTTTCTCTGACCATTAATGGGTTTACAGGGATGCACTAATTGCAGCCAAGAATATGCATGGTAACCTGAGGGTTTTATTTGCTGTAGTTAACAAACTACTTCAACCTGCATCTAGACCAATTATCTCCTATACTGAAGCCTGTGAAAAATTCCTCCACTTCTGTAATAAAACTAAACATCTAAATAATTCAACTAACATAAATCCATCATCCATTTATATCTTTCCACTCCATCCAGCTCCTTTACTAAATTTTTGCCAGTAACTTCTGCATTTATTAATGACCTGCTTTGTAAGACGAGGCTGACTACCTGTGTACTTGACTCCATCCACACCGCGCTCCTGCCGTCATGCCATAATCAGCAATAATAAATACATCCCTAACACCAGCTTTGTGCCATCTCCTTTTAAAATTGCTTCTGTAACCCCAAAATTAAAAAAGTCTGGTCTTGATCCAGACAATCTTAAAAATTTTCAGCTTATCTCTCACCTTTTCTGTCAAATGTTCTTCAGCGTGTTGTAGCCTCCCAACTCACCAATTACTTAACTTCTAATAATTTGAAGAAACCCTTCCAGTCTGGTTTCACAGTACAGCACAGCTGTGAAAATGCCCTGCTTCGAGTAACCAATGATTTGCTTATAGCAGCATACTCTGTACAAACCAGCATATTAATTCTATTAGAACATCTTTTAACACTGTCAGACATGACATTCTACTGTCCAGAATGGACAGCATTGTGGGTATCTCTGGCACTACCCTCCAGTGGTTTAAGTCCTATCTGACTGATAGGCAAGAGTTTATACTCAATATATTCTGATACTCAACTCTATTTCAATGTTAAAGTTTATCAGAGCTTTCTTAGCCCCAGTGAACTTAAAAACTGGAAGCAGCATAACTCTTTAAAATTAAATTGCAACAAAACGGAACTCCTGCAAATTGGCACAACTTAAGAAAATGAGCTCCTTTTCCGTCACTGTTGATGGTGATCTCATTAGACCTTCATTTTTAATTCCTCCCTTTCTTACTTCGCCCATATAAACCACATTAAGAAACGTTCTTACTTCCACCTCCACAACATATCCCATATTTGCTCTTTCCTCTCCTCTTCTAATGCTGATAAATATGTCCATGCTTAAATCGCATACTGGCAAGTGTTCCTTCAAATCTTATAACACATCTCCAGTTAATTCAAAACTCTGGTGGAAGAGTCCTTACATAAACCAGCAACAGCGAACACATCACACCCATCCTGCTTTCCCTCTACTTGCTCCCTGTGTCACAAGATTGAGTATAAAATTCAGTTAATAACCTACTAAGCTTTAAATGGTCTGGCACAGGACTACATCAGTGACCTTCACCACCACTATGCTCCTGTTTACATTCTATGGTCCTGTGATTCAGGCCATTTTGTTGTGCCCCAAACTAACCTGCACTTTGTGGGTGACAGGGTCTTCAGTTGTATAGCACCCAGACTTTGGAATGAATGAGATCAGCTGAATCCATTCAATCTTTTAAAAAACAACAGGAAGGCTTTTACCTTAACCTAATTATCTGTCCATTCTTTCAGATTAATTCTCTTTCCAGATGCTCAGGATAATTTGTGTGTGTGTTATATCATGAATTATTTGATTTGTTCAGGCATTTCTTACTCTGGCTTATTCTTTTTTTTATTCTATTTAATGCTTTTGTATATCTTGTGTGTATTTGTATCAATTTGTTTCAAACACCTTGAGCATGGGATCTACTTATAAAGTACCTTGTAATGGAACTATATGAAGTAAAGTCTGTTTATACAGTGTATTTTACAAGTCAATTCATTTAGAAAAGTTTTAAATAAAATATGTAAATGGTAAAATAATGGTAAAATAACAGTATCACTGAATTATGCACAATAATACACAATTCCATCTATCCTTTTTCACAAATGAAATGTTTTGATCAAGGTTGTGACACTAAAATGCTTGTCTCAGATGTGAAAAATAATATTTAAGAGTGCAACACATAATATAGAAACATTAAATAATATTTGGCCTTCCATTGACTAACCCAGTTAACATAACTCACGTTTCGGAACATGGAATGGAACTCCATGATCATTAAATATATAACAATTTCCCAAGAGTTTCGGAACATGGAAAGGAATTCCATGATCATTAAAAATATGACATTTTCCCAAGTTTGGCTGATAGGAGGAATGCTCCCAATAAACAGATGTCCATAGATACACCTCTCAGTTCATTCATAGTATATGAAATTTTGAGCTTTTGAGATGCTTTTACTGTTTTTTTCATTTTTGGATAATGCCACAATCAACTTGTTTTCATGCACAAAAACTATGACAAAAATATCTTTTGACTAAAATGATTTTTAATTTCAATAAAACAGTTAATGACAAAAATACTGCTTAATGATATGGAAGAAATAATTGAGCATATTTATCTTACAAAATTTTTAATTAAGTCAGAACATATGTGATTATATTTGGTTGTCCTTTTAAATTATGCTCCTGTTGGAATGTGTAATTTGTGTTTATGTATTTACAAATTATTCTTCTCTATAGTGCTATGTTCTGTAGCTGGCAGAGTAAGTGGTCAAGTTAAATTCTCTTTACTACTTTTTAGTTACAAGTATTCTGATATTTTCTGATTGTGCACATAGGTGTTGGTCCCTATGGACGAGTTAATTTTGTGCATTGCTTTTGTTATATTAAAGCACGTCTGGTGGTTTTGTACTAAGTGGAGGTTAGTTTAAATTGGCAAGCACTGGTGTACTTGTCTTACAGCTAGTATTTTATGTTTTTTTATAGCTTAGTGCTAGGTTCTGTTAACATCCTGTGCTATGTGTATTTCTACTGCTATTTAATTAAAGTGACCAGGTGCATGGTGTAGTTAATAACCCTGTGATGGAAGGACTGGGGGACAGGACAAATTCAGGGGAATACCTCCCTCAGAACATGAGAGGGCAACCCCCCTGGCTTACACCGAGGCACTGGTTTGGAGTTTAGAAGCTCAACCCTACTGGAGCCTGTGTCCACTGCCTGGGGGTGACTGGATGGTTCCGGAGCACTGGACAGCAGAACTTCCACCACACCTGAAAGTGCTGCTAGAATAGGATCCGGGTGCACCTGGAGCACTTCCGGGTACCCTTGCAGCACTTCCGGGTGCACTGTACATACAGTGATTCACATTCTCCCCCATGCTTTCATGGCTTTTTCTCTGTTAGTGTTGTTTTCCTCCCAAGTTCTAAGATGTGTGTTAGGTTAACTGGCTATTCAAAACTGGGAATGTTCGAGTGGCCACTGTGGACAAACTGATGCACCACTAGAGTTGGTTCCTGTCTTGCACCAGAATCTCTTTCTATACCCCATTCCCTTGTGACCCTGAACTGAATTAAGCAGATTTGACAAATAGCTTTGTATATTAAAGGAAGAAAAAATGATTAATCATTGTTGATGATTTAGTGATATCAGTCAAGGCATGTTTTTTAGGATTGTTTTATACATAACTTTGAATGCCTTTATTTTATCGAAAATCACCTGGCTTCAAATCCGTTTACTGTACCAAGTTCAGGACAAGCCACCATTTTCCAAACATAAAGTGGATTAATTAAAACAAAATAGTAAAATTCAAAATTTAAAAAAATAACTAAGAAATATTCCAAAAGCTTAAAACAGTTGAAATAACAAGTTAATTATAAACTTTCCATTTCATGTTTTTGAAAGAGCTGATATTGAGTAGTTATTGGCCATATTGTTCATTACTTTTATTTTCACTAACTACAATTCTGTGCATCTAACCATACATTTCTTGAACTCATGTTCACCCATTAATGACTGTAGTGTTACCTTTCCAGAATTTCCTGTGTTTATAAAAGCACACAGCTATTCAGTAAATATGGCATGCATTCTTGATGTACTACACCCCCATGTTAGTAAAAGGAAAGTGAATGACAGTTGTTTTCATAACAAGAGCATGTTGATCAGACATGCAAGTAAGAATTTCACTATACTATTTACATGCGACTATGCTACTAATGCTATTAAGTGAAACAGACAGGTGGTGAAACAAAGAGTTGAAGATAATCTGTCAAACTGAATGCTTCCATTTAATTGAATAAAAAATAAAAATAAAATAGTTCATGTAAATAACCAATTATAAATTAGTAAATTAAACTTTATAAGCAGAGGGAGACACCTTTGCAAGAACTTGCCTCAGATTATGTCTCTTGTAATCCCAGTTAAAATCTGCCATTTACGTATAGGACTAATAGTTAATTATAAGACTAATAACTCTAACCATATGGCTTATGAGAGCAAGACAGCAACGGTTAAAAAAGAATAATAAGAAGGCTACAAGACAGTGGGAAAGAAATTTTGTAGAAAAGGTGAAAGATGACTTAAAGAGATTCTATCAGTATTTTAGTGTTAAAAGAACAGTCAAGGAGAAGGTGATCAGTATTAGGAATAGTAAAGGTGAGCTAGAATATACTGTACAGACAGTGAAACAGCAAATGCTTTGAATTTGCATTTTATTGATGTTTATATGTGCAAAGAAGTTGATGACCTCACAAATGTAAAAGAATCTATTGAGTGATTTTGAAATTATACAGGTAGAGGGAGCAGTACTGCTTAGATCAAACAGGCTAAAATCTGAGAAATAACCAGGACCAGATAACATTTATCCTTAAGGGCCTAAGGAAGTTAGTGAGAACATACAGTATATAAACCATTGCCATGTTTTTCATGAAAATCTCTGCACACTGGGGAAATTCCTAAAGACTGGAGGCTGGCAAATATTATCATGTTGTATTAAGGGGTGGGGTGGGGGGGATCATCAGGCTGATCCAAGTAACTAGCTCTAGCAGCACATGTCTAGAACAGGTGCATTAGCAAATGCTTAACATGGGATCAGGCAAGGGTGTCGTTTTTTACTACTGTGCTAGAATTCGATGAAAAAGCAACAAAAGTATACTATAAGAGAGGTACATACAGTAGAATATATTTTATCTTGATTTTCAGAAGGCTATTGATAAGGTTCCACATTAAAGTTGGTGATCAAGCTAGAAGAGGTGGAAATTCAGGGTACAGTGTGTAGAGGGGTATACAATTGGCTCAAATACAGGAAGCCAAAGGTAATGGTGAAGGAAATTTCAAAATTAGATGATGTTAAAAGCGATGTCCCTCAGGGATCAGTGCTAGGGCCACAGCTCTTTTTAGTATACATAAACTATCTGGCAAAGAAAAAAAATCAATAAGCTGTTTAAGTCTGCAGATGATACCAAACCAGATTAAATTTAATAAAAGTAAATGCAAGGTATTACACATATGAATTAATAATGTCAAATCTAAACACACAATGGAAGATCTGAAACATTAAAAGTACATCTTATGAGAAGGATCTAGGACTCACAGTGGACTCATCACTATCTTCATCCTGACAGAGTACAGAAGAGATTAAGAAGGTTAACAGGATGTTAGGTTATACATCACAATGTGTAAAGTACAAGTCAAGCGAGGTTATACTTAAGTTATACAAGGCTCCATTTGGGCCTTATTTGAAGTAGTGTGTATAGTTTTGGTCTCTGTATTACAAATAAAGACATAGAAACACTAGAGAAAGTCAAGAGAAGAATATTAAGGGTGATTCTGTGACTAAGAGATATGAGCCATGAGGAGAAACTGAAGGAGCTGAATCTTTTCATTTTAAGTTAACAGTGATTAACAGGTGACTTGATTGAAGTGTTTAAAATTATGGAAGGTATTAGTACAGTGGATCCAAGCTGTTAATAAATTATTAATAAACTATGCAACAGGAACACAGGGATGGAAACTTGTTAAAGGAAAATTCCTCACAAATGTTAGATAGTTTTTCTTCACACAAAGAACCATAGACACATGAAATAAATTACCAGGTAGTGTGGTGGAGAGTAGGACTTTAGGGCTTTGTAAATCTTGATTTGTTATTATGAATTCCTATCTCTGGCCAAACTATCAGTACCCCAAAAAGGTTTCAGTAATAATGAGTTATTAATGCATTAAATTAACCACAAAAAGAAAATCGATTATTATCCAGGCATAGGAGTTGGAAATACATGGATGGAAATCGCGAATTAGGAGAAAGAAATACCATTATAATGACAAGGAGTGTTAACAAGGACATGAAGTACAGATAAAAAAGATGGAAATAGCAGTTAGAAACATAACTTTCTGTAGATTCCTTTGATATGCAGAATAATAATAACACCATGATGTGCCATTTTATATAATTTGTGATAGTAACTCCAAAATATTTAAGGCAGAAGACCCACTCCGCAGCATTTCTATAAATAAGATGATGTTTGGCCTCTTGCTTCTTGTGATCAGCAAAGCACAGGTGCACAGTTTACTTGCGTTATACACATTAATCAGAGAAACACTGGAGCAAGGTTATTTAAGGTACACTTGATCACAAAATAATCCAATTATGTAGCAGTTTTGAGAGACTATTTTAACGCCTGTGCACCACTGATTGTTTAACACGAAAAACACACTACCTTATTTGCTTCTTCCTGCCAATTCAGTCAATACCACAGTTAGAAAAACTACAGATAAGTCACCAATTCAGTTTAGTCAATACCATAGTAAAAAAAAAAACTATAAGTCACGTTTTCAGGGAATAGAAAATTGGGTTTCCGATTTCTATGTGAAACCAGTCTACCTCTGATATTATCTAGTATGGATTTATTGACAAAAGAGGTTACTCCACACTGTGATGAATGCTCATTATGATACTCATATTGTACATAGGATACCATTTAGGTATTTGACTGTAAGTACCTGAAGGTAACTGAGATAAAATGTGCCACATTTATTATAAATACTGTAAATATGTACTTGTGTATTTAACTATTTAAGTATTTAAAGTATTTAACAATCTCTTTAGTACTGTGGTTTTTGAAACTTGTTTGATATTAATTAAACTATATATGAAAAAAGTACTTCTGTTTGTCTTAATGGTTTTTCAGCTATTTTTTTTTACTTGTATTCTCAGTTTCTAAATGTTATGGGCAGTGTTTCTTATAGGAACAGAATTACTGAAAAGTATTGTGGATATTGTTTACTACATTCTGTAATTGCTAGTTCAGTTGGTCTGTAAATTGTTTTAAAAATTATGGTCAACATCATGGATTGTGATACTAACTAAAAATACTGTAATATGATATTTTGGGCATTATTGCACAATCCTTGCCTGTATTCGGCAAAACTGTGCATGTAAACTTTTTCAACCCACTATTTGTTCCTGATACTTTCCTAATATAACAAAGCATAACTTAACATAACACACTCCCACTCACTTAATTCAAGTCAGGGTTGTGGGAGCCAGAGCCTCCACTAGCAATCCTCGCAGGGTCTAGTAAAGCGCATTGTTGTATTTTTTGGTTTTCAATCTTCTTCTTCTTCTTCATTTACTTCCCCTTTTGTTTTACTGTTAATTAGACAACTAAGCAAGACTATGAATTCCAAGATACTTATAAAAAAATGTTGAATTTTGTCCTGCATGTTTCTTTTTATGGAAATGGCTCACATTACACTTGCTTCATTTTCATAAATCCATTCTTATGCTTTGCTGATTCTAAATAAGCTGCATGAAACATAATTAAGTGTTTCTTCAAAGAGAAACAGAAATGTAGAAGAGCACTCTCTGAATCAAGCTGAGACATGCGTTTGTAACTCTTCTCAGACTTTGTTTATAGAACATGGAAGCAGGGTTAAAATCGATGACATGCTGTCTAGTAGTTATACAACACCAGTATACAGTGTTTCATTGATTACTCAGTATTTATACCTAAATGTGATATAGAGTAAATTATATCAGTGCACAAAGAGGGAGCCAATGATCACTATGGCCAAGGCAGGACGCAACACTTGTGGAAAAGAACCAGTCTATCGCTGGGCACAGTCATTCAACACACATAAGCAGATAAAGATTCAGCAGGGGTGCTAAATGCAATTCAATAACAGAAATCTAAAAAAAAGTTTTCAGTTTAGTTGTAAACCTGTCATTTACTATGTATAATATTTTGAAACAGGAAAATTTTGTGGATCAGTCACTGGGTACTCCCTCTTCAAAGCTTCTTGGGGTCCGGTTTAATTCCTAGCTTTGTCATTGCCCTAGTGTTTGTGTGGGTTGATTTCTATAAGCAATTGTGTATGAATGTGTCCAGTAAACTACTGGGGCAACTTCTTCCAGGGCTGACTCCTTTTCTGAGCACAATGCTACAGACTAGTGTTGATTTGGAAAAATTAAAAAAAATAATAATCATTTTTTCACAGTGAATTTGCTGTGTTTGCTGGTGACCTTGTTTACTGAATATTTTCCTGGAAATTTGAAGTGCACTGTAGCTGGCTTAAAAAAAAAAACTTTCTTTTTCCCCCAGAGCCCCATTATACTTTTCTGAGGCCAACATGATATCACAGAGCTGCAGAAGACAATGTTGGATGGGATAGTTCCTCAAGCATATAACACTGATCCTATTACTGGGTTATAAATTATTTGAAAACTTGGCAAATACATTTAAACACAAATGTGCATGCAGAAGGAAACTGGAAATATATCTTAAGGGTAATGTCTTTTTGTATGGACTTGTACGTGACCTGAGTGCAATACGTAAGCCTACCCCCAATAGTATTACCCACAGTACTGTGCAGTTGATGCAAACAGGAAGAACTGAAAAATTTCAAATGCTTTAGCCTAGACCTTATTTGGTAACAGCAGTGGTGAACAAGAAAAATCGTCAGGACTAAAAAGAAACAACAAACTATACTATTCGGTTCCAGGGAGATGAGTACGTGATATAAAATCTGTGAGGGAAAAGCCTCAGTGAATTTATGCAACCTGTCTGTAAGAAATTTTACTGTATTGATATTTAATTCTGTTCATTTTATCTCAGGGAGGCAAGTGGCGTAAAGGTTAGCATTGCTGCCTAACAGCTCATGTCACATTTTTGCCCTTAGTAATTGGTCCAGAATAGTTAGTAGATATTTCTCTAGCCATCAGGGACTCTAAAAAGACTACTGCACCATTATAATGAACTCAAAACTAATTCAATTTCTGTTTCTCCTCTTATCTTAGTGCACTGTGCTGATTTCAGCAAAGTTCCCAAACATTTCTGCAATTTCACTGAACTTGAGGCAAAGCCAATTCAGCATGTTTAGGCTCATCACTACTACAGATGTTGGCTCCTGCATGTTTTCTGAAAGTTTTTGTTGAGAGCAAACTTACCTATATTCATGCATCATGTATCAATGTATATATATATATATATATATATATATATATATATATCAATGTACCTTACTTATTTTATGTTAATTAATGTTGATTTATGTTTTATTTTTTTTTTTATTGTGTCTTTTATTTTTCTATTCATTTTGTAAAGCACTTTGAGCTACATTTTTTTGTATGAAAATGTGCTATATAAATAAATGTTGATTGATTGATTGATGTGGGAATTTCTACCTCATGAGAAAACAAGCAGAAATGCAACTAGTTTCACTATACATGTAGCAGTAAAAAACAGGTATTCTAAAGACAGAACGCTGCTAAAATCTTAATTGTCTGTTACTTATTAAATGAATTTAAAATGCTGCAGAAGATGTATGGTATATGACGCAAAGATGCTTGTACAAATACACATTATAACACAGTTCATACATAGGGTTCAAGTTCAAATTCATTGTTATTGTTATGTTTCAGTTTTATATATTTGGCTAGAAATACTAGTCTTTCCAATGTCTCTGATTTTGAGGATGCAGGATATAGTGGTGCTTCATATGTGGAAAATGTGTTGTCGTGGGGGAGCTGGAAACAGGGATGCACAGGTACTGTTTGGACAAAACCCTCAATCCAGGAAAAATGCTATGTGAATCTTCCATTGAGGATAGGTGATATTGCATTTTTGAAATTACAAATACATTTTTGTTAAGTTGATGCAAAAGAATCATAAAACACTGTTTTTTACAGCTCGTTATTTTTCGTGGTCTCTGCTGACATTGTACGCAGGGAAAATGAAGACAGCAGGACATGCATTGTGCTTATTAATTAGAAGTTGTGTGTTGCTGCTAAAAAAGTGTTGCTAGTGTTGAAAAGGTTCTGCTACTTTAATTCCATTAAAATGAAAGAGTAAAAATAGTCATCTGGCTGGGTTACTCAAATGTCATTTATAAGACAAGAAGCCAGATGCTGTTTACTTGCATCTTTTTACATGTTTGCGCATATAATAAGCCATAGGTAATCTACCTCAGTCATCCAGCACTTTAAAAGAACAAACTTAGCTAATATTTGCAAAAAACAAAAACAATGGCAGTTGATATAAATATGAGAAAATAAATAAATTGTATTAATTTGAAACACGTTTTGACAGCTATGAGCACAGATTAATTAACACCTGAACTTTAAAGTGGAAGACTACAAGTTGCTATGGACACATTTTAATTTTATTAATATTCAGTGAATATGACTGCACCCATACTATAATCCTGCTTTCATACAGTACAGTGCAGAAGCACATTAAATTAAACTGCTTAAACCTCTACAGTAAGCTATCCCCAAACCTAACAAAATGAAAAAGGTTTCATACATTGCAAAACACTGGGCAAAAAGCAGCTTCCAGAGCACAGGCACACTGCAAGACATTGCTGCACAAAATTATTCCACATCAATACAATTTACTTATTTACTTCAACATTCAAGAAAAAGTCTATAAAAACAACAGAAACAATTGTTTTCTATAGAGTAACATAATATAGTAATTTCTCATGCTTCATCACCACCACTCAAATATAAAGCCAAACCATAAAACCAAATAAACACATTACATGCAATATCAGTTGTGGTGCAGAAGGTATAATACTTTTTGTCATCATAGGAATTAATATTTAAATCTCCGGCTGGGTCAGTGTGTGGGGTTCACACATTCTAATTGAGTTTTGATCGTTTTTAATGTGGCTATCCAATCACAATCTTGAGACACAGTCTTCTCAGGTTTAGGTAAACCAGCAGAAAACATTTCATGATTTTCTTTTTCTTTCCTTCTAGCAGGGGCACAACTTGCCTGTGTTGGGGCCACCAAGCAACTTTCAGAATGAAACACAGCCTACAGTCTTCCCTGGTAAAAATGAAGGATCTGTTCAAGATGGGGTACAAACAGCATAAATGGTGTAGAATTGAATACTGGACAGACAGAATCATACATTTAACTTTTTATATTTGATTAATGTAGCAATCCATGGACTCAGTTATATGAGTGACACTTTCTCATTTCATCTGCAAGCTCACTCAATTTGAACATGTTTAGCCCAATTCCAAATGTAAAAGTTGTTTTAGATACTTTGTTGCTGTCACTTTGCTTAATAGTCCAACATAGACTCTTTATTGTGTTATCTGGCATACTCTGTCATATCAGATTAGTAGTTCCACATGTCTTCACTTTAGTGTCACCACAATTTTATTTTTTCCTGGCATACTTTGCAGATGGCAAATTTTCTATCTTCAGACACACCAATGTACTACAAAGTTTGTTTAAATTGATTTACTGGCTAAGACAGAGACCTAGAAGTGCAGTACACATGCACATGTCTTACGTATTTTCCCCCTAGATCACAAAACATGATAACAATTGGTGAGTTATACACCAATTTGACAATATTTAGGTCCAAAATCACCAGGTTCCAATCTGCTGTCGTTAATAACCATATCACTCCTGTCTTGCAGTAGCTTCACTGACTTCCAGTTAAGTTCCACATTCAATTCAAATTTCTTCTGTTAACTTTTAAGGCTATTCACAACCTTGCCCCTCCATATCTGTCTGACCTCCTCCATGTTGCCATTTCCTCCCACACCCTTAGATCCTTTTCATTCATCCAATTGACTGTCCCTTTTGTCCGTCTTACCACCATGGGGAGCACAGCATTCAGCTGGTTTGCTCTCTAGCTCTGGAAATTACTACAATCTGAGCTTAGAAATTTTGATTCACTAGCCAACCCGCGGCGTACCATACGCCGCATAATTAGGCCGGTTTTTTAATGATTTTTAAGCACAGGGAGAAAATTAACATTTGAAAAATTGGTAATGTAATAAATCAGCAAGAAAAGCAACATTGTAACAATGCACGGAACGAACCAACACACAATCGTCCGTGACTGAAAACTGGCGGACCGCAATCGCGCCTTCTCCTGCCAGACGGAGGGATGGGGGTGCACGGTGCGGAGTGTGGAACGGGAGGAGAGGGGAAGGACGTCCATTCAGCTCCCTCCGTCATGCTAGTCTGCTGATTTTTTGTTCAGTATGCACTGCCCGCTGATGTGTCCACCTCCAACTCGTCACTTGAGTCGTTGTCGTCTTTACACAGTCCAGATGCACCTGTGACTCACGTAGACGTTTCATTGCTCTGTGCAGTTTTGGCTGCTTTTCTATATATAATCCACCAAGACACCCGACCACGGTAGTAGCGAGGTGGGAAGGGGCTGTGCACAAAGGGCACTTAGTGGGAATTCCACGGTTTGTAGCCCGAATAGGGTTGAACGGCTTACCCACGCCTCTCTGCGCCGGGTAGACACACGCTCAATCTCATGCATAATTATTTATTGAATGCTAAAAGACACGGTTGTCTAAAACGGGTTGGTGTGAGAATACAACAGTAAGTGAATGAAAAGATGGAACTCTGGAGAGAGCAAAATACAACACAATAGTGAACCTGCGGCATAACAAACGCCGCATAATTATTTATTGATGGTTGAACACTTCTGGAAAGACACAGTTGTCTAAAAAGGGAGGGTTTGAGGATACAACAGAAAGTGAATGAAAAGATGGAACTCTGGAGAGAGCAACATATAATTGTCCGTGAGTGAAGAAGACGCATGTTTGTCGCGGATGCGAATTGCTGTATGTAGCGTGTAAAACAGTTTGCTATGGTGCACGCGGTTGTGCGTCGTAACCGAAAACTCGGTTTTTAAAGACTGCTTACTTCATTGTGTTTTAACCTCAGTTGTAAAGGATTGTTTTAAGGATCCCATGGGATACCCCTCGCAAACCGTTTTACATGCTGCATATGGCGACTCACCTCCGCGAGACACATGCCTCTATGAACAGTCAAGGTGGCTTGGAGGTACATGAGGCCTCTACGACAGACGAATATAAATGACGCCGTTCTTTCTGTGTCATCGCGTCCGAGTTGGTGGGCGTGGCTCTGCGAGTTGTCGTCGTATCCAATGGTCTTGGAGTTGGTGGGCGTGGCTCCTCCCTGCGTGCGCCATAGGTGTCTTACTTGTCAGCGGCTTAGTGAATCCACGCCCCTTCCAGCGTGCTTTCCATGGGTGTCTTGCCTTAGTGAATTATATATATAGATTCTCACTTTTCAAATCTAAACTTAAAACTCATTTGTTTCAGACTGCTTTTTCTCTTTGACTACAATTGTTCTGTCTGATTTTAAATTTTGTATTTTAGTTTTGTTTATAATGTGTGTTCCATCTATTGTTCAGTGTCCTTGAGTGTTTAGAAAGGCGCCTATGAATAAAATAAATAAAATGTATTATTATTAAATTGGTGCATCGCTAAACTCAGCCTCATGAAGCCCTATAGACTTCAAAGACTTCATCAAATAACAGGCCAACACAAGAATATTATTACTGAGAAGTTTACAATATGTGATAATTATCTATACCTTACTATTGCCAAACTCTATATGCAGGCTTTTTTACATATTGTAAGAATATTATTAATTGTTCACTGTACTTTTTAAATACCCTAATGAGTTGACATTCTGAAATCAATAACCCATTTTAAAAAACTGTACTGACCAATTAACTGGCATTTTTGCTAACATTATTATTGCCTCACTAAAGAAATCAACAAACCTCAACTGCTTTAAAAATATAACAAGATATTCAGAACTGTCTCAATGACTACAAACTGGTGGAAATCAGACCCCTGGTGATGAAATGCTTTATCTGGTGCTTGGTAATAATAAATTTAATATTCCAGATAGTTAAGATCACTTCCAGCTAGCACACTGTCACAACCAGTGCACAAAGGATACTGTTCTGTCTTTGATAATAAATATGTGTATGTGTACTGACTACGGCCTGGCACTTACCAGTTTTGTATCATAAAAACCAATCACTAGAACAGGACTTAGTGCCATCCGCTGCTACTTTTATATGTCTGACTTAGAAAGCATTATTTATAGCTAATTGAACTGTTCACAGTATCAGATTAAGATTTCAGTGTTGTGCCAGCACTGCAGCTCTAATGGGACCCACAAATTATCACGGGGTGTTCTGCACACTGTGTACAACTGAAAACAACATTGAAAATACAGTACTTGCTGTTATCCCTAAACAAAATATTCCAGATTGATGTAGGCTGTTGTAACTGAACTGTCTACTGAAGGTTATACTAGCAAACAACATAGCTAGCTGAAAGAACTTAAAGAATAATATGGGCTTACTACATTGTAAAATGCAAACCTTTATAATTTCTAGCCATTTTGCATTCCTTTTTATGTTTATGGATTATTTTCACTTGCCTGTGTTAAGCATAATTTTTATTATCATTCTTTACCAGTAATATGTGCTATATCCGGTGAAAACAATGTTTTTTTCTTGCCTACTTAAATTTTAAAAAGAGAAGTTAAAATATGCTGAAACAGAATGAAAAAAATGAGCAAATAAAATAATTTATGCATAAGCACTGCTAAACCAAATGCATAAAATTAGTCAGCTTTGATATGGATCACTAGAAGTACCTAAAACATGTGTACTGATATAAATTGTGCATAATTGCTGTTGCCAGTTTGGACAAAAAATGTGCTTTTCTACTGCCTACTCAAAACTGATCAAGCTGCTTCCATAAGTTTCTTTAGCAACATATCTGTTATCAGATCTCTTATTAAGACATTGAACGCCCAGGACAAACACTACACATTACAACTTTAAATAGAATGTAATTCTACAGTAGCTCAGCAACAGGAAAGACATTTAAAAATGTTCAAAAATTTTTACAATGATTTATCCATTTATTCATTCTCTCCTCAACAGGTTTATTCCAAAATACTGTTGCTAAGATCTAGTTATACACAAACATATATCCACTCACTTCTACTAGGCTAACTTATAGTTACTGTATCAGTTAACCCAACTGCATAAAGTATATTTGGGATGTTGGCTGAAAGCAGAGTACTCAGAAAAAAATAATGAAGGCAGAACAGAAAGATCTACAAACTTCAGAAAATTAGTGACCCTCGCTGGAAAAGAACCCAGAATCCTGGAGCTGACAGGACGCAACAATAACCATTGCACTAAGCACAAATATTTCTTTATCTTTGGCTTCTACCCACTGTGATGTTATTTTAAAGTGGCTACAGGACAGCACAGTCCAATTTTGGGGTGGCTGGTACCTCCAATTGAAACAATTAATTTGATCATTTCATTTGATCATCAAAATAACAGATTACTGTTAACTTGAAGCAGCTGGTGTGATCTAACAGTTAACTGTACTAGATCACATAAAACAGATAAAAAATTTATAATAACTGTACAAAAATGTAAACCATAAATATATATCGGTACTTGAAATTTTTAGTGTTGATCAGCAAATATCACGTTCACCCTTGTTCGTCGAATTATTTACTGGTAATTCGGACGATTTAGCAGAACTTTTTCCCCAGTTCCTCATAATACTTTGCAACAACAGTGCAATATACCCTGAACCTGTAACAGCCAACATTGGATGGGACCACCCCCTGGGTATATAATGCTGACTAGCAGAAAACCTGCGCTTCGCAGCGGCGAAGTACTGCCTTAAAATTTTTATTAAGAAGAAAATTAAACCTTTTTAAACTGAGGGAAAATATACCAATAATTATTTGTTAAGGATCTCTTTGTATACCACATTGTGAGTTCGGCCCTCCGGTTGTAATATGAGCAAGCTGTGCGCTGAGCTTACTCTTGAGCATGCAACGTACAGTTGGCCATGTGAACAGTAATCTTGTTTCAAATGTCACAGCTTGGATTGCTACTGTCATAATCGGTTTGAGTTTCATGGTTTGTTTCAATTACAACAGTATTTGTAGGACTTTTGTGTTGAAGAGACATTCAACACAAGAGATATTCGGCATCTGTCAAGCGTTGTAAGTATACAACCGGTTTCATCAATAACTTCACATCCAGCTTTTGAGAGTTTAAACATTCATAAACATCAAAGTGTCCACTACTGAAATCGTCACCTGTGAATCTAAGATGTTTAAGAGGCATTAGCAGTTGTCGAAAGGTGTAAAATATTTGGCCATTTCGGTACACTTGAAAGCAACAACCGAACAATTCAGCGGCAGCCATCAACTCACATGCAGATCCATAGGTGAAGGGCTTAAGCATTTCACTCTTATAGTGCTCCTGTGTAGTATAATTATCTCCTGTACCGTCATCAGTCCACACCTTGAACCTGTCCCAGTCATTCAATACATAAGACACAATATTCCTCCGAATATCAAGAGTGAGCCTGATATGGCCGTGCAATATGTAACAAAGAGAATGGAAAAGGTAGGTGCCATCTCCGGGCATGGAAACCACTCGGTAAGTGACAGTTCTTTGATCAATGGTGATCACCTCGATAGACATGTTAATGGGGGTACGGTTGGAATGATAAAGGAAATGGGTACCTGAACAATGTAAAGTAAATCTAAAATACCTACACAATAACTATAATCGTAATAAATGAACAATAAAACAGAGGAGAAGCCATGGATTAAATTAAAAGGCTGTAGTTATCAGCAGGGAGACGTGAATCCCGTGGCGTAGCAAGGAAGGGAATGTAAAGACTGGAGCGACAGACGGCCTTATATATAGCCAACAACATGGGAGGCATTGGGATGGGGGACCCAACGCCGCCTCACACGGTGACCGAGCTGCAGCCTATGGACGTATATATGTACTTAAGTAGGATTCAGTTAGCATTGGGAACCCGCGTACCAAATTTCTTGAAGATGGGCCCATAAGTAACAAAGACCGTTGAAAAGTTCAATATGGCGGCCGACAGTGGCATCATACCACCGAAAAAAATACATTGGTTTCGGTTAGCGCAGGGAAGCCGCCTACCAAATTTCGTGAAGATGGGGCCATAAATAAGAAAGTTCAACATGGCGGATGTTGTCGACGTTATGACGGTTACGCGTAGAATTTCGAAATGAAACCTGCTTAACTTTTGTAAGAAAGCTGTAAGGAATGAGCCTACCAAATTTCAGCCTTCTACCTACACGGGAAGTTGGAGAATTAGTGACATTGGAAACTTCAATATAGCGGCCGACAGTGGCATCATACCACTGAAATAAGTACGTACATCGGTTTTGGTTAGCGCAGGGAAACCACCTACCAAATTTTGTGAAGATGGGGCCATAAATAAGAAAGTTCAACATGGCGGACGTTGTCAACCGTTATGACCGTTACGTGTAGAATTTCGAAATGAAACCTGCTTAACTTTAGTAAGTAAGCTGTAAGGAATGAGCCTGCCAAATTTCAGCCTTCTACCTACATGGGAAGTTGGAGAATTAGTGACATTGGAAAGTTCAATATGGCGGCTGACAGTGGCGTCATACCATCGAAATAAGTACTGTGACGGACAGCCGGGTCCCATGCCCAGCCGGGACGCCCCTGTTGGGTATATTCCGGGGGAGCCACCATGGACACTCC